>CM030367.1:232399088-232986588 GCA_017893485.1 Hemerocallis citrina
GATTGCTGACCTTGGTACATATGATATTATGTATTATCTGATATTTGATATGGATTCAGTTTTCTGTAAGGTTTTTTTGATGCTGCTGATTTAGTGGTGGAGCAACACATGTGAGTTCTTGTTATTTGTAGAGGGAAAGACAATTTTGAGACAGATTTCAGCTGCAGATCTGGATAGGAGATGAGAATTTCGTGAGAAGGAGAAGCTGTGCTGCTGGTAGTTGGCCGCCCTGAATACCTGCACAATGCCCAGAAATATCGGGAGAGATCCCGACGACAAACCTTCTGACGATCTAGTCAGTCACTGGAAAAAAGGTGGAGTCAGTGGAGAAAGTTTCAGTACCTGCAAAAAGGGGATGGGGTCTGATATTTATAGGCAGAGAGAGGAGCCATAACCCTAATGGGCTGGGTCGACCCGCTTCTGTGGGCTTGAAGTAGCAGACGGCCCATAGGAGCAATTGGGCCTAATTTGTAGGGTTGCGCAAATCTTGAGGGAATCAAATGGCTCAGGGTGAGCTGAAGTTTTACCCATATCATAGACCCTCCACTCAAGGAGAGTTGTATGTACTAACCGTCGAGGAGTAGCCCCAATCTCGTGAGGAGACCAATCGACATTGTGCACAAAGGCAGGGTGGAAGATCCCCATAATGAGTAACTTGAGGTTGAGACTGAACTCCGCTACACCGAGCACTGATCGCCCGATCCCCATGCCTCGGGGACGGAGGTGTCGAGCGTCGAATGTTGAGCATTGTCAAACAGCCCGTAACTTGCTCAAGGTTCATGCCGAGCATCGAGGAACGTGTACTTGGTGAAAAAGCTAGTTGCTGGCTCGAGGAGCATGTCGAGCGTCGAGCGTCGAGCATCGAGCGTCGAGCGTAATCAATCAGCTAATAGCCAGCTCGAGGTTCACGCCGAGCGTCGAGGGACACGTATTTGGTGAAAAAGCTGGCTGCTAGCTTGAGGAGCATACCGAGCGTTGAGCGTGGTGCAGCTTGTGAAAAACTGGCTGCTGGCTCGAGAAGCATGCCGAGCTTCGAGCGTAGTGCGGCTTGTAAAAAAGCTGGCTGCTGGCTTGAGGAACATGCCGAGCATTAAGCGTAGTGCAGCTTATGAAAAAATTGGCTGCTGGCTCGAGGGACATGCCGAGCATCGAGCATAGAGCAGTTTGTGAAAAAGCCAGCTGCTGGCTCGAGGAACATGTCAAGTGTCGAGCGTAAAAACTAGCTGCTGGCTTGAGAGACATGCCGAGCATCAAGCGTGGTGGGGCTTGTGCAAAAGCTGGTTACTAGCTTGAGGAACATGCCGAGTGTCGAGCGTAGTGCAGCTTGTGGCAATGCTGACTGCTGGCTCGAGGAGCATGCCGAGCATCAATCGTAGTGCAGTTTGTGACAAAGCTGGCTGCTGGCTCGAGGAACATGCAGAGAGTTGAGCGTAGTGCAGCTTGTGAAAAAGTTAGCTGCTGGCTCGAGAAACATGCCGAGCGTCGAGCATAGTGCAGCTTGTGACAATGCTGGCTTCTGGCTCGAGGAGCATGCCAAGCGTCGATCGTAGTGCAGCTGTGACAAAGCTGGTTGCTTGCTTGAGGAACATGCCGAGCGTCAAGTGCGCACACTTGGTAAACAAGTTCATGCCTGCTATGATTGTAGTGGACATGTGTATTGCACGTCTGATGTTGACATTGCGATTGTAAAAATCGAGGCGTCGAAATCTCATCCACCGTTTGATTTAGATGATCCAGATTGGGTGGCTGAGATTGTTTTTGGATATCGAGGCGCCATGGAGCTGTCTATATATCCCTCACTCCCCTTCTTATTTTTTACTTTGCTGTCTCTCTCTAGTTCTCAGAGCTTCTCTCTAGGAACCGTTTAGTAACTGGCGACCAGCTTTACGACGAATTTTTTGGCAACGATCATAGGTTAGTATTTTTAATATTATGTCGAAGGCTCGATTTGGTTCTTCTGCCTCTACGTCGATTCAGGGTGATGGGGATCGCCTTTTCGATTCCTCGTCTTGGGAATTTAGTTGTCACGCCGCTTCGCAGTCATAAGAAGTTCGTGGTTGAATCAAGCGACTCGGACGAAGAGGTAGAGGCGGCAAAGGTGGTTGATCTGGGTGAACCAGTATACGCGGACACGGGTAACGAAGAAGTGGAGGGAGTTGGAGATACCGAGCAAGGTGTGGAGGATGTGGTTGGAAGAGGGGTTGATGACGAGGGTAAGGATGAGGTTGTGGAAGTCGGTTCGTCGGATGAGGCCCCTAATCTGAAATCGTTGGCGGTGCCGTCCCTTCCAAAGGCTCCTCGCATTCAATGGAGCAGGATGAGGTGGACTCTCCCGGACAGTCCGGAAGAACCATATGAGTATCTCCCAAAACATGGGCTCGACGTCCTTTATCTCTAGCAGTCGGGCTCCATTAGGATGTATCCGGACGATGTCGAAGATTTAGTTAGGGGTGCAACCTTCTTCGCCTAGCCGACCCAACGTCAGGATAAACAAGACGCAGAGTGTTTTGATGCGTAATGACCTACCGCTGATACAGGCAAACTACTTTATAGGGCTGAATATGAGTTGATGATTTTGAACCTGGTCTCCGTCCTACGGACAATTTGGTGCCTTGGTACTGTATCTTTCCAGTAGATGCCTTCAGCTCGGGGTTGCGGCTGCTACTATATCCGTTAATCAAGATGGTGTTGAATTGGGGGAGTATGAGCCCGATGTAGTACGGCCCAAACTCTTGGTAGCAGCTCGTGTGCTTCATGTTGCTTTGCGAGGAGAGGAAGGGTGCCTTTGAAGCTGAAGTACTTTCGAGCTGTTCTGGGGGTCAGTTCGTCGGGAGAGCACGAGAGAATATATTACATCTCGCCTCGCCCTCACAAGAAGGTAGTCCATGGGCATCCAAACTCAATAAAAGGGTGGAAGGAGAAATACTTCATCGTTCGAAATCAGGTGCCTTGGGAAATTCCTACGAATTGTAACTTTTACAAGCTGAATCACAAGCCTCCGAAGATAATGGATCTAATAGACGATGAATGGGCTGATGTGGATCGGATCATCGCAGGCAACACATCGGCTGGCCGAACGTGACCGAGAGGCACCTGGCCAAGATCAGACTGAATCCCATTGATTCTTGTATGTTTTCTGTTTCCTTTTTTGTTCAACTTTTTTCCTTCGTTCTTATATCTCTGGTTTCCTTTCGCAGCAATAGATGATGCCGCCATCGACGCGAGGAGGGCCCAATTGGCCAAGCAGAAGGCTGCCGATCCGTTGAAGCAGCGGAATAGGTCCTCTCAGGGGGGTTCCGAGGGGACTTCTGATTTGAAATCCAAGAAACAAGGACCCACCGTTCCAGGGACCCCAAGTTCGACGAAGGTGGTGCCGAGCTCGACTAACCTTAAGGTTACTGAGCTGTTGAAGGGTGGTAATCCGCCTGTCCACCCTATGGTTCAGGAAGTCATGGGCGAAGAGGGCCTTAAGCCGTGGGCCCCGAATTGGGCCGTGAAGATGGCCGACTCTTTGATCGAGGGGCCAGTAGCGATTGAGGTGGTGGAACACTTGGCCACACCTTACAATGGGGAGGCTCTGCCGACCGAGACTGCTGAGTCGTGCTACATGAGGTGGGCTCAAGCCGATGTGCTGGTAAGTGTTTCCCAACTCTGCAACTCGAATTTTTTCAATTTCATCTTTCCAAGTCCCATCCTCTCGTTCGCAGGCGACACTGGCTGGAGCCCAGATGAAGAGGCTACACACGTGCGAGCTTCAGTGGGAGGTGAAGAACGCTTAGCGGTATAAGCGCGAAATGAAGGATAAAAAAATAAGGGCGGACGTGGTCGAGTTCCGTGAGCGTGCCTTTAAGGCCGAGTTGACTTTCATTGCCGACGATCGAGCTCGGAAGGTGGCGGAGGCGAAGAAGGCGACTGACAAGGAGCTAAAGAAGATGAGCCCGCCATGGATAAAGTTATCGACGCCCAGGACAATGTCAGAGAAATCTATCATCAACTCGTAGTGCTAATAGTTGAAGTACACCACAAGCGATAGAAACTCCTAAGACTTTGATGAACTAAGAACAAGCCACCACAATATATGAAAGATCTCACAAGAACACAATCAATATGCAGAGATAACCAATACTTCTTATTCCCAAAGAAATACAAAGATTACAAAGAGGTTACAACTCTCAATCTCTCTCTCACCTTTGAAACACTTGGCACATTCCCCTCTTGAAGTTGAATAATGATCAGATCTATTCAGATTAGATGACTAAACCCTTGAGTTTACGGCTATATATAGCCCCCAAGTAAACCCTAAAAGATAAACACAAATCTAGCAATTGGGCTTTTAAACTCGTAAGCCCAAAAACAATCAGCTGCCGATGTCGGTCGACAACACCCCCAAGGTCGGGCGACCGCAACGTGTAGAACTGAACCCGAGGGCTGACCGGTCGACTGTACTCCCTAGGCCGGTTGACCGTTCCCTCCTTTGTTGGACCTGTACACTCGAAGAACTCTCAGCAGCTAGGGTCGGTCGACCGCACCCCTAGGTCGGTCGACCGCAACCCTCCAGACTGCATTCTTCTACTCGCTGCGTGTCTTCTCTTACTTCTTTGTCTCCTCCTTTTCTTCACCTTCAAGTACTCGGTTCCTACGTGTATTTGAGGCCACAATTCCTAACAATTTCCCACTTGGACCAAATACACCACGCTTCAAAGTTATTGCAATCTTCACCTCGCATTATCTCTGCCATCTCCCACTTCATGGAAGACCCAAGTACTTCCCTCTTTCATGAAGAGCACCTCCGCCACTCCACCACGTGGAGTGTACCAATCACCCCTCATCGCCTCATGAAGGATGTGCTCCACTAATCGCATAGAGCACGAATACCGGAGAAACAACCTCTCATGTCGGATTTTGTGTTATGAGGACTTCCCAACTCGCAAGATCTCCATCAACACCAGACATGGTTCAAAGCCTCTCAATGCACTCTCTACATTAGAAATCTCCGTGGACGACACCTCCACAAACTCCGCAGACTGTTCTACCCTTACAGTCCCAATTCGGTTACCTTCATCGATATCACCTCGCATATTGATACCAGTGTTCTCTATCACACAAGAGCGACTTGAAGCTTCAACTGTCAATTCACAAAGTACCCTCACCGCAGCAACGTCTTGCCCTCTAGGATCACTTCCATGGTCAGCAGCTCCCACTAAATTAGTAACCTCCCCTCCACAACTGAAAGAACTCGGTTGAACCCCACACAACCTACTTGATTTCGGCTGAGAGTCAATTACAGTAGAAACGTTCCTCACGTCTCTAAGCAAATACAGCGTTCCCTCATGCTTTCCTTTTGCAATCACTCTTGAGTCTGCATCTATACACCACTCCCCACTACCAACTGTAGTAGACAACTCCTTGTCTAGCCTTCCAATCGAGATAAGATTTTTCTTCAAGTTTGGAACATGTCTTGTCTCCCGCAAGACAACACTTTGATCATCAATGGTGTTCACGCGAACAGTACCAACCCTACGTACAGGACACCGGTGACCATTCTCCACGATCACAACTCCAAAGAACCCTCCTCGTAGTTATCAAATATCTCTCTTCAGAGTGCAATGAAAAGAAGCTCCCGAATCAATATACCAATCTTGAGTGCCCAACTCCTCCCGAGCTGATAAGCATAGATTCTCAACAAGCCCCACTTGAGCTTCCTTTGGGGTATCTTTCTTCGGATTCTCCTGCTTCTTCATATAAGTCTTGCAACTGCGCATCATGTGACCCTTCTTGTGACAATACCAGCACTTAGGCCCATGTCCCCCATCGTTGTCATCAGACCCACTCTCTGATGAACTACTCTGATCCTTTCTTCTTCGACTGCTCTTAGATCTCCCACGTCTCTTCTCAAAATACATGGCGGAATTTCTAGAAGATGATGATGGATATCCCCCGTTTCTTACCCTTCTCACCTCCTCATTCAGAATGCTACTCACCACATTCTGTAGAGTCGTTGAATCTGTCATAGTGTCTGTAATAGTCTGTTCTACCGTACCATAACTATTGGGTAAAGTAGAAGTAACAATGACTGCCCCCTCTCTGAAAACTTCAAACCTGCAGCTTTCATCTTGTTGTAAATCATACAGTAATTATTCACATACTCTGCTACTGAACTCCCTTCCTTCAACTTCATATTAACCAATTTTTTCAGATGAAGAATTTGATTAGATGCCGATGATTTCTCATATATATCCGTGAGAATCTCCATAGTCTCCTTTGTGGTCTTTGCCTTCGAGATATGAAATAACGCCTTCCTATTCAGTCCCTACTGAATCTGCTTCAGCACCTTCTGATCCAAACGATTCCAATCCGCCAAGACCTTCGCATCCTTGTCTGCACCTACTGACTTCCCATCAAATAACGGACCATCAAGATCTTTCTGACGAAGATACGCTATCATCTGAATCTTCCATATTGCGAAGTCACTCCTATCGAATCTCTCGTTCTTCATCTTGTTATCGGCCATCTCGAACCAACTTCTCTGATACCACTTGTCAGAGAAATCTACCCTCAACTCATAGTGCTAATAGCGGAAGTACACCACAAGCGATAGAAACTCTCAAGATTTTAGGGAACTAAGAACAAGCCACCACAATATATGAAAGATCTCACAAGAACACAATCAATATGCAGAGATAACCGATACTTTTTATTTCCAAAGAAATACAAAGATTACAAAGAGATTACAACTCTTAATCTCTCTCTCACCTTTGAAATACTCGGCACAATCCCTACTTGAAGTTGAATAATGATCAGATCTATTCAGATAGATGACTAAATCCTAGAGTTTACGGCTATATATATAGTCCCAAGTAAACCCTAAAAGATAAACACAAATCTAGCAATTGGGCCTTTAAACTCGTAAGCCCAGAAACAATCAGCCGCCGATGTCGGTCGACCGCACCCCCAAGGTCGGGCGACCGCAACGTGTAGAACTGAACCCGAGGACTGACCGGTCGACTGTACTCCCTAGGCCGGTTGACCGTTCCATCCTTTGTTGGACCTGTACACTCGAAGAACTCTCAGCAGCTAGGGTCGGTCGACCGCACCCTCAGGTCGGTCGACCGCAACCCTCCAGGCTGTATTCTTTTACTCGCTGCTTGTCTTCTCTTGCTTCTTTGTCTTCTACTCTTTTTCTCCAACTTTAAGTACTCAGTGCCTACGTGTATTTGAGGCCACAATTTCTAACAGACAAGGTGTACAATTGGGCACTCGAGCATGCTCGTACTACTACTCTGAGTGTGAGCTCGTGGAGTTTTATTATGGCATGAAACCCTGACGGAACCAATTGATTTGCGTATTGAATTACAAATCAAGAGAGATCGTGGATACCGTATGAACCCTACAAATGACTATCAAGACGGAAGTTATCCTATAGATGTTGTATCCATGCTTGTTCGAAATGCGAATCATAGTATTCATTCTTATGACAATGGAAATGAAAAACAAAAAATACTTTTTCTGAAAATATGGACGAATGGAAGTTTAACCCCTAAGGAAGCACTTTATCAAGCTTCTCGTAATTTGATTGATTTATTTATCCCTTTTCTACATGCGGAAAAAGGGGACATTCATTTTGAGGAAAATAAAAACAGGGATAGGTACTCCAAGAGGACCCCCCCCCCCCCCCCCCCCCCGAGAACCGTATATGAGAATTTCATCTCGTACGGCTCAAACAAAAACACACAAATACTGCGTTCAACAGATATGTAATATAAAGTTCAAAACTTCTTAGTCGCTAGATTCAATATTCAATTTGTCTCAAAGACAGGAAGCCAAAAAAATCTGGGGGAGACGGTGAGGAGGAGGGGTGAGCAGCTGCCGGCCTAGAAGAACGTAGCGGAGGCGGCCAACCTGGAGGTCGACGCGGCGGTGACCGAAGAGGTGCCCTTCTCTTCTAAGCAATAGCTTCACCCTTTCCATATTTTTTTTCTTTTTCTTTGTATTTGCCGAGTGCGGACTGGCCGCTACTGTTTTGTAAGAATTTTGAGGAATGAAAAAGATTTTTGGCCGAACTTTTTGACTTTGAAATGTTTGGCGTAATATCTGCGATGTGATATTTTATGATTTGGCCAACTTTATGAGGCTTAGAATGATATGCCATTTCCTCCTTTGTGTCAGATGAACGAGTCCCTCGAGGCCGATCCTAGTGATGTCGAGATTGAGCGCCTTAGGGGCAAGCTGAAATCCACGGAGTCCGTCTTGGTTCACTATCGCAAACAGGCCTGTGATTCGGAGGCAGCAATTTTTTATTTTATGAATAAGTCAAAGAAACTGAGCTTGGAGTTGGCTTGTCTAAAGAAGACGATTGCCGACCGCGACTTGGGGAGTGCCGAGACTAGATGGTCGATGTCTAGTACTTCTGTCTAGTGGCCAACTTCTTAATCATTCCTTCGCGAGGTTATAGTGGAGAAGGAATTGGAGATACCGAGATACAAAGGTTGAAGGTCATGCTCGGAGTGGGTGGATCCCGAACCCGTTCTTTCGGGGGCGGTTGGCCCTCTGTTGGGGGCCCGTCTCCGACCATGAGGCTGGAGCCAGCGAGACTGGGTGATGCTCAGAGCTTTGCTGGTGCGTCTACCTTATAGACTCTTATGGATCATGATGGGCTCGTCAGAGAACAAACGCGTTCGGTTGGGCTCGAACTGGTTTGCATAAGTCTTAAGGCCCCCCAAGAGGAGGGGTAGGCCAAGTGTGTAATAGTTGTAACCTTCATACTTCTTGTAACTTGGTTGTACTCACAACTCATGCAGCCTCGCCGATTGAATCAATAAACTTCTATATGTTGTAATAAAATGATCCTTCTGCTGTTTGAGCACGACTTTGATCTGAGTATGCTGGTGAGGTGGACCTACTGAATGTGAGACATTTCGTTCTCCGAGGACATTAATGGACTGGAACAAAAGACGTTTCGTCCTCCAAGTGAACTGATGGATCGTCATAAATGCGCCTTATTGGAAGGCAAAACGTTTGGCCTTAGGAAGTGTACCTCCGCCTTTCTGGGCTGTTGGATGTGGCCGAACGGTGGGGATTCGTCCAAGTCAGCATCTCAAATATCGAGCTCCTGTTTTCCCTTAGGCTATCTAACCCTTCACCCATCTCTTTCTCATCTCTCAATTCGCTGAGAGCTCTCATGACTGGTGGTTGTTCTATTACCCGCTGACAGTTAGGGGCAGCGGCGATGAAGGCTGCTCTATCCCTAGCCGTCAGCGGGTAGAAGAGGGACCAACTCGGGGCATGGAGCTCGAGGTCCTTGCCGTAGGTGAGAGACGTAAATATAATTAAAACATTCGGAGGGGATGAGGTCCGAGTTCGACGCCGAAAGGAGAGTTAGGAAATTGTGGGAAATCCAAGCCGAGCAGCGAGGACGTGAGAGATTGAGAAATCTCTCGTTAGGGTTTGAGGAACATGTCGAGCGTCGAGCGTAGTGTAACTTGTAAAAAAAACTGGCTGCTGGCTCGAGGTCTAAGCCGAGTGCCGAGGACGTGAGAGATTGAGAAATCTCTCGTTAGGACTTGAGGAACATGCCGAGCGTCGAGCGTAGTGCAGCTTGTAAAAAAGCTGGCTGTTGGCTTGAGGTCCAAGCCGAGTGGCGAGGACATGAAAGATTTAGAAATTTCTCGTTAGGGCTCGAGGAACATGCCAAGCGTCAAACATTGTGTAGCTTGTAAAAAAGCTGGCTGCTAGCTCGAGGTCCAAGCCGAGTGGCGAAGACGTGAGCGATCGAGAAATCTCTCGTTAGGGCTCGAGGAACAAGCCAAGGGTCGAGCGTAGTGCAGCCTGTAAAAAAGTTGGCTTCTAGCTCGAGGTCCAAGTCGAGTGGCGAGGATGTGAAAGATTGAGAAATCTCTCGTTAGGGCTCGAGGAACATGCCGAGCATCGAGCATAGTACAGCTTGTAAAAAAGCTGGCTGCTGGCTTGATGTCCAAGCCGAGTGGCAAAGACGTGAAGATTAAGAAATCTCTCGTTAGGTCCCGAGGAACATGCCGACCGTTGAGCGTAGTGCAGCTTGTAAAAAAGCTGGCTGCTGGCTCGAGGTCCATGCCGAGTGGCGATAACGTGGGAGATTGGGAAATCTCTTGTTAGGGCTCGAGGAACATACCGAGCGTCGAGCGTAGTGCAACTTGTAAAAAAGCTGGCTGCTAACTCGAGGTCCAAGCCGAGTGGCGAAGACGTGAAAGATTGAGAGAGGGTGTGCGAGACTGAGAAATCTCTCCTTTGGAGAAGTAAATGCAAGACATTCTGACTCGAAAAATAAAAGAAACTTCATTGTATTTGCTTGCTTGATTACATAAAAGTAATAGCGCGTAGTGCCGATTACAACCACAAGCGTCCCTATGGTCCCTCATGGAACTTAATAAGGTGCTCAACGTTTCAGGGTCTCTTGACTATCCTGCCCTCAGGTCTTCGAGTTTGTACGTGTCAGGGCGTACCACTTGGGAGACCTTGTACGAGCCCTCAATGTTTGGGGCCAGTTTACCTTTTGTGGTGGAGTAGGAAATAGCGAGCCTCCTGAGTACGAGGTCAGATGTCGGTTGGACGGGCCTTCTTGTTGTAGAATATTTCAATCCATTGTTGATGGATATTTATTCTGATGGTGGATTTTTCACGGATTTATTCGACTAGGTCCAAGTCGTCCCTGAGGTCACTTGAATTGGATTCCTCATTGAAGTCCATGATCCTAGGTGAAGGAAACCCGATTTCCCGCAGGATGACAGCCTCTGTCCCGTATGTCAGGTTGAATTGGGACTTGCCCGTAAGGATCCTTTTGGTTGATCGATACGACCAATGGACGCCGGACAATTCGTTGACCCACGGTCCCTTGGGAGATTTGTCCAACCGTTTTTTAATGCTTTCAAGAATTTGGCGATTGGCGTTTTCTGCTTGGCCACTCGACTGGGGATGGGCTATTGATGAGAACCGCTGCTGGATCCCGAGGTGTTCGTAGAACTTTCGAAAATTTTTGCTTGCAAATTGAGTTATGTTATCGGTGATGAGCACGCGAGGGTTTCCAAACCGACAAATAATGTGTTTCCAGAAGAATTGCTGGGCATGATATTCAATGATCGTGGCCAAGAGTTCTGCCTCGACCCACTTAGTGACGTAGTTGATGGTCACTATAAGGAAGCGCCTTTGGTCTGTGGCCTTCGGAAACGGGCCAACTAGGTCCATCCCCCACATGGCGAAGGAGGTCAGACTGGTAAGTGACTTGAGTTCGGCTTCGGGTAAATATCTGATCGAAGAGAATCTCTGGCAGGGGCCACACATTTTCACATGATCGTGGACGTCTTGTAATATGATCGGCCAATAGTAGCCGTGGTTGAGTAATTTCCTCGCGAGCGTCCTGCTGTCCATATGGCATCCCCTAGTTCCTTCATGCAACTCCTCTAGCGCATACTTGGCTTCATCGGAACTCAAGACATTGAACATATGGTTTCCCGTCCACCTTAGTGTATGAGCGCTTGAAGAGTATATTATCAATCAAGGTGAATCTTTCTGATTGGATTCTTGTCTTCCTGGCTTCGGCCGGGTCTAGTGGGAGTTCGCCATCTACTAAGAATTTCCGGACGGGATCCATCCAAGTGTCCGCTTGAATGCATGGGTTGATGCAAAGGACCTCAAGGTTCTCGATGCTAGGCTTGAGGAGGATTTCAATGAGGACAGTGTGATCTAGGCCCTTGAAGGATGACTATGCGAGCTTGGACAAGGCATCGACTTGACTATTTTGTTCCCTCGGAATGCGCTCGACAACAACGCCCTCGAAGACGGTTAAGAGTTGCCTCACGCGTGTCAAGTATTGGATCATCCAGGCGTCACGAGTTGTCCTTAGTTAATCAGGTAAAGTTTTCTCAGATATCACAATGGATTAGTTTTATCATGATGCATCTGTTCTTATTACTTAAATTGAAACAAGACTGAATATTGTAATATTGTGTATTATGGAATTAGCAATAAAGATATTGTATTTGTACTCACTAAGTTATTATTTCCTACGAATCCATAGTTCAAGGTAATTGAAACCTGTTGGTGACGATGATGATGACCCGGAAAGTCTTTACCAAAGGAACGTACTTATTAAAAATTATTTCTAGTTTTGTTCTAGTGCCAACATAATAGAGATTAGGTGCATTCTAGAATTGTGGAATTTGAAGTTTGAATGCCCTCCTGTTCCACTCATTATATTGCATTATCAACCAACATCTCCAGTAGAGCTTCTCTCATAAAACAACAATCTTTTATTGTACATTAACTTTAATTTTAGGAAAACTGAGTCAGTTCAAAAAACAGGGGTTTGAAGGTTGCTTTCATTGTATCTGCAGCTGTTGGAATTTGCCTTAATAGTTTGTTTTTTTTTTTTTTTTTTTTTTTTTTTTTTTTTTTGGAATGGAAAAGATGGAATATAGCCACCCTGAAATTTGCCTTAATAGTTGATGATCACGTTAATTCTTTTTCAAAAAATGTTTGAAACAGATTGGATTAAAGGTAACTCTGTCTTAATTAGATCCTCACTTTTTTCATGCATGTTCGCCCTTTGTCTTTTGGGTTTACTTAAAAATTCTATCATCCCCCCTCTTTCCATATTTTCTAAATATTGACTGCAGTATTGATTTACAAATAGGCGGAGAGATCTTCGTTAAACACTTAAACCTCATTTTCCCCGCTCAACACACAAGTTGAAAGGCCGAGATCTTCTTGATGCACTGAACCTTGTATCAACAATGGCTTCAGGTAAATATTGAGAATGAAAAATGACTTTAAACTTGACTGTTGTCTACGAATGGAGTGCTGACATGGATGGAGAAAAAGAAACATATATGGGTAGTGTCATCATTGTAGAAAGGGTGCAGAGAATTTTATAGTCCCCGCTTTGGCTTTGTAGAGTGCTTCAACTCTGCTTGAAGATTTATAGTAAATTTAATCTTCTTACTTTTTTCTATAGTTATAGTTAGATTTTTAGCAGTAATTTTATTAATTGTTTTACATTGTGAACTCTATAAACTTCCTCATTCATCATGGTTATTATTATTGTTATTTTCTTATGTATATTCATTTTTTAATATCTATATTAATGTTAGTGTTTTTTTGCTGCAAAAGCCCTAAAGCTTACCTTCGCCTTCTCTCGTCCCTTCCACTTTTGATGACATTTGGTAGTACCAATATCAATAAGAACTCCAACTTCATCAGAGACTGAGAACCTTAATTCAACATTCAGGAGCTACACCTCAAGCTCAAAATGGTTAGCCAAAAAATGTTAAATTACCGACAATTTTGCTAATATTTCCATTCATATACTGAAAATAGCAATAATAATAACTATAATAGTAATTAGAATAAATGAAGTGATGAATTTGCTCAAGCTGTTGCAGCTATTCCTTGTATGCAGCACTTCGCTAAGTGGTGATGGTGACAATGCATGACTATGGTTTTGCATCAGCGGTACTTTTCTGGTGTTAGCTGGTTTTGTTGGTTCACTTACGGATATATGATGTAATAGTTTTGTGGTGTAATTGAAACTATTGTCATTTTGTTTTCTCCGTCATCACTACTTTTGTCTCATCCTTTTATCAGGAAAAGAAGAGTAGTTGATGAATCTGCCAATTGCTAATCTGCCAACTAGACGATGATGACCCATGGATTAGTTTATCAATCGAAGGGCATATACCGTATATAATTGCAAAAGTTGTCTGTTTTGTCCTTTACCAATCAGGTAGAATTTCCTCAGGTATCACAGTTACATTAGTTTTATCATGATGCATCTGTTCCTATTACTTAAATTGAACAAGACTGGATATTTTATATTATGGAATTAGCAATAAATATATTGTACTCGGTAAGTTACTATTTCCCAGGAATCCAAAGTTCAACTGCCATTATCCCAATATATCAGCAAAAACGAAGCTGTAATTGAAGTCTTTTTTTTTTTTTTCGGTTTTTTTAAAAGGAAAAGGTGGAATTTGGTCACCTTGTTTCATTAATAAGAGTTTAACGAAACAAACTCAGAGTATTGGACCAAAGTACAAACTACAGACAGAAAATAAAATATACATGAAGCATTATGATGTGCACAAACAACAAATTTCTCGAACAACCCAGGAGGGTGGGCCGACAAACAAGTTTAGTCCAACAAAATTGTAAGTACGTCAGTTTAGCTTCGTAAAGTGTTTTTATGGCACATGCACACCCACCTGAAACAAGTCTCACAGGATTTTATCACATGCCGATCCCTGCCTTCACCTCGCTGGAGGGACCCCATCTTTCGACCCAAACTCTGGATGGTGTAATTGAAGTCTGTTGGCGATGATGACTAGGAAAGTCTCTAGTCTTTAACAAATGAATGTACTTAATTATTTATCGCGATTTTCATGTACAGTAGGCTTGTATGCACTCATTAAGCAATTTTTTCATCTATTTTTCTTCTAGGAGGTCAGTAAATAATAACCCTCGTATGTCACATATTCGCATTTATAGTGCGTGAACACATAAGTTTACAAGATTGTGTCCCTCAAATACGATGAAATTTTATTCCCGATAGTTCCATTTTTTTTAGTCTGACGTGAGACCGGATCAAAGAACAGCCTAACAGACCGTTCCTTGACAGATATCATCCATTTGGTACTCCCTTTTTGTATAAATTCAAAATACTACAAACTACAATCTTCTTTTTTGTTGAGGGAAAATGTGGAATAACGCAATTATGTTTCATTAAAAAAAAATTTAATAAAATATCTCTAGAGTACCGGGGGAGAGTACAAAAAACTAAAATGCAGAAAATAAAATATAAACCTCCAACACCGTCCTAGAGAGTGTGATAATCCAAAAGTGCTACAGATAAACTAAAAAAGTACATAGATAGACAATTACAAACATAGCGGTTATTCCAACAAATCTTTGGAAGGTGAGAATTTGGGAATCGTCGCTTCACTCAGTCTAATATCAGTCCGAACTTGACCTCCTTATCAACGTACTCGTCTATCTATAAGGCTTTGACGATTTTCCCTCTCGTCCATGTGGCATCAGCTATAGTCCGCAGGAAATAAAATACATGATATGAGTTAAAATGCCCATACGTACTATTATAAGTTGCACAAAAGTAAAATTTATTTCTATTCTATCAAGTCATAGAACCTAGGTTGTGGCCGCGATGACGATGTACCCTGCTTCTTTCATCTCGTGACGCCTAAAAGCAAATTTGAGGCCATTCCATAGATTCTCATTTGTGTTGGGATAATTACTTGTACCTATGACCCGTAGGATCTCAACGAGTGTTGCCTTATTCCGTTGGCAACTAATGAAGAGGTGGTTTAGCTACTCCGTATGAAATTTGCAGAACCCACAGTTGGTCGCAATATTTGCCTGCCTTTTGGCTAGGTTTTCTCTGGTCATGATGGTGTTATTGAGTACCAAACAGAGAAAAACTCTAACTTTAAGAGGCATTTTTTTCTTCCAAAGGATCTGAGCTCATCTAGATTTACATCCCCAGAAGTAGATATGGTTATACAGAGACTAGATTGTGAACGAGCCATTGCTATTTAGTCCCCAAGATTTTCGGTCAGCGTTGTGTGAGCATATCACCCTGTTTTGTGCGGTGTAGTCTTGGAGTTCTTCCAACCTCTGGTGGGATTCCGAACTGAGTCGAGTTCTGAAGGATGGTTTCTGTGCTCCTCTCCTCCATGTCTTAGCCACAGAGGTGTGAGGTTGGGACACCTGCTCGTATGGGTCCGAAAATCTCTCTCTCTATGAGTGTGAGCGTCGTACTATTTGTCCCACCAGAATCTGGTCGAATGCCCATTGCCGATAAATGACGTAATCGCCGTGTTGAACGGCTTGCTGACACCTTAGAACCCATCCAGAAACCTAAACTTCTCGTTCATTTTCCTTGCAAATAAGGTTGAATGAATTCCTACCAACCTTCACTATAAGGGTGAAACACTTTCTACCACCATTTGCTCAGTAGAGCAAGGTACATGTCTCTCAAATTAATGATGCCTAGTTCGCCATGCGTCTTCTTCATGCATACTTTTTTCCATCTGATCAAGTTGTAGCTTTCTTTATCCGTGTAAGCTCATTTCCATAGAAATCGCTTTTGAATGCAATCAATTCTTTGGATCACCCACTTTGGTAGTTCGAAGACGGACATGTAATAGATAGGAAGGTTAGACATGACCGAGTTGATAATGACTACTCTTCCACCAAGGGAGAGAGATTTGCCTTTCCATCATGGCAGTCAATGCTCCACTCAGTCAATAATAGGAAGTCAATCTGACTTTTTTAGTTTTCCTGGTCTGAGTGGTAGTCTCAGGAACTTGATGGGGAAACTTTGAGGATGGTAGCGTGTGACTCAACATTTGTATCGGACAGTGCAATAGGAACCAAGACGCTTTTGTGGAAGTTAATCCTCAAACTAGACTATGCTTCAAAACAGTGAAGAGCTCCTTTAAAACAGATCGGGTTCCCCCTAATTCAATTTCCGAACCTGATGGTATCATCTGCATACTGTAAAATGGTACATCCCTTACTCTAAAGTAGGTACAATCTTACTGTATATCTACCCTCTTTTCACAGACATTCCCCTGGAGCTTTCTGTTAGGTGGCCAGTCTTTCGGTCCAAATTCTTTTGTTGTTGGCTCATCAATTTATTCTGCCGGGCCCTTTTATATACTACAATACACTACTTTAATGCATTAGATAGTTGGTAAGCTTTACAATCCACAGATCAGAACCGGGCTCGATTTAATTTGTCTTGATCGGTCCGGTCCAATTTTGGGTTCATTCGGACCACGACAAAGCCGCACCCACATAATCCAATTGTAAGCTCTCCCATGCATCTACGTGGTTCTCATTATTGTCCGAAAGATTTTGGTCGGGTCTGTACTTGCGGACCCGAACTGGTCCCACCGATATTTGGTTCCCAAACAACGGCCGGGACGGAACAATGCATTTTAGAGTTATGGTTGTGTAGCTATGTGACATTAGGTCATGAACCTCTAATTTTTATTAATAAAAAATTAATGAAATAAAACTTAAAACCGGGAAAGTACACCATGATAACGAAATTAAGTAAAACAAAACAATTACGAAGTTTGGGTGGTAAGAGCATCTGTAGTCGTTGGCCAAATACCAAAAAATAAAAAAATTTGGCCTAAAATTTATTGCAGCCGTTGGCTATTTAGCTATATTTTAGGTAAGCGATGAACAGTCAATTGTCAAATTTGGAAGAAGAAATGGCAAAAGCTAGATTTTGGGTTTCGGAATATGATATCTCGTCCGTCGAACAATTTTTTTATATATAAATTTCGAACAGGATATAATATCCCATCCGATCGATTTATAAAAAAAAAGAAAAGTCAAAATAACGAGATCGAGATCATATCCCATCCCTCACAATTCTTTCTCAATTATTTTTGTAAATTCTGTACATTAGACCTATAGTCGATCTCTATGAGTCCATTCACTCATTTCATTTATAATTTTTGTTTATTGGACAGAATATGGTATCCCGTCCGATATTTTTTGAATAAAATAAAATAAAATTGCTCACGCAGAAAATGATCTTTCTTCCATCGTTTAAAAACCAAATTTTGTATTTAATCGACTGCAACTCATTTCTATATTTTCTATTCCTCTGTAAAATATCCATATTTTGGATTTAGATGACTACACGTGCTCTAAGACCCCCAAACATCCCTGCTGCTGGGCTATCTGTTGGCATGAAGGTAGCGAACAAATCATGCCCGTTTGTAACAATCTAACTTTCAAACATCCAACTTTCAAACATCCGTGCTGCTGGGCTATCTCTGTTGACATGAAGGTAGCGAACAAAGCATACCCGTTTATAACAATCTAACTTTCAATCTAACTTTCACATTAAAATCACGACCATTCTTTTAAAATTTGAACCTTTTAACTTCTCCAAGATTCAGGAAGAGATGTGGTTAAACCGAGTTGTACGGAACGAAAATGATGATATGGGCTGTAAAGCACTGGAACTCATCAAACCTGAAGTCAAGCAAGGTCGTTCGGCTGAGAAAGTACCCAAATTAGTTACTTATGATGATGTGTTCGTGTTGTACCTCTCTCTTTACCGTCTTGTTAAAGAAAGATGTCTACTTAGACCATCTCCTACGCCTGCGCCAAAATGGTGTGAAACGCTATTTTTGACGCAAACCCCACTCCAACCCAGCGCCACTTTCCACACCAAAACGCTATTTTTTGGCATCGTGGAACGCGCTATATCTGGTGTGCTATACTGTTTACCAGCGCCATTTTTGTTTTGTTTTGTTTTGGTTTTTTTTTATATTTTATTTTAAAAAAAAATCTCATTGTTTAGTTAATTGTATTTTTTGGCCCTATGTATAGTTTATGACCAAATTAATGATATTTTATTATCAAAATAAGAAAAAGTTATATAAAAAATAGATAGTGAAGAATATGCCGAGAATATTCTTTTTTAGTGTTAGAGATAGTATTATGAATTGGAGATAATTACTGTTTGATGTGACTTTTACACTATTTGGTGTTAAAATGGTATTGTGGATTGGAGGTGACCTTAGGATGAACACATGATGATGCACGTCTAGTAATCTACTGTACAACTAATACTTTAGATAATATAAAGAGATTAAGTAAGATAAAGGACCCACTTTAAGGCACCAATGCACGTAACTTTGGGACCTACATTTGAGCAAAGTATTCTTTCCCTCACCGTCTATCTGACACTCCACCCGACAAGTTATGATTTAGCCACTAATTTTTGCAGAATTATCTCATCATAACTCCACTTTTTTGCGCCACTTTTATCTTTATTATTGCAACTTTGCTCTAAAAAGGAGAGAGAGAGAGCGAAAGATTATCTCACTCTCTTTGAGAGAGAAATTAAACTCATTCTCATTCATGCTCTTTTAACGTTCATAATGGTCCCATAGCTGACATTGATCCCACCTGGATCAGACCCGATGTAGCAAACACAGTTCAAAGCAGTTAAGAACTAATCCAACTAATTATTGCAATCCCGATTACATTTCGGATTGGGTTTGGAGTCGGTCATTGATCCACAGAATAAGACTAATCATACGAGTTAAGCAGTTATAAACTTAAAATGCAGTTAGCTAGCAAAACTTCTATGCAATATATACAATATATTATAATACTAGATTTGCCCGTGAGCACGTGTCTACGGCACGTTTTCGCAACGATATAGCATATGAAAGGCTTGTAAATAGTAAAACAACAATTATGTAGTTCATCCAGTTTGAATATTAAAATAATAATTAGTTGTAAATAAAAGTCCATGTTTCCATTAGTATATGTTGAAAAATAATTATAAATGGGAATGTAAAATCCAACTTCTTAGAACTTTGTGTATGAAAAATGATGAAATTTAACTGGTGATGAGAATTTTGCTATTTTCAATGTAACATGAGCAATAAAAAAATGCATAAAAAATCTGAAAAATTTACAAACCTGAAAGCAGAAAATATAAATTTCTGAGTAAATAGAGAGAGACTGAGAGAGAGAAAATAAATAAATAAATAAATAAAGGACTTGTTTTGGGATTTGAATTTGAGTTTTGGGAAAAAACTTTTGGGCCGGAAAATATGTTTTGTGAGATTAGATCTGGATCATTGATTTCAACCCTATTGAATGATAGCACTTGATAGCTTTCTTTGTGTTTTTATTATATAGATATTATGCTATACTATTTTTGTCTATAATTTTTCTCATTTTTTTCTTTTTAAATAAAAAATGAATAACAAATGTAGGAGACAACTCCCCACTCTTTCTCTATTCAAATTTTGAATTGGAATCATATTCCTTAATCAAACTTTAAAAATTGTGCAATAACTAGGTATGCCCGTGAGGACGTGCCTACGGCACGTATTCAGAACGATACAACATATTCAACATTTTGAAGTCACTACGAGTGCCCCCCGATCAGTGCAACGGGGTGTAAAGGATGATTTATATAGATGTTTATTTGCTGGTAGACGTTGATGTATTGATGTACTTTGAAGTAGGATTTTAAAGTGACCTTGATTTTTATTGGTTTGCATATTGTAGGATTATTTGTCAGCAGGTCATGATTCAAAAATAGTACTGTGAATCTATAACAGTAGTGAATCGGAAATTATTTGCTATATGTGACTTGTGCATAAGAGAATTCTTTTTTGATTTGGAGTCTAACCTAAGTAGCAATTCATTTTCCAACTTCATGAGTTACAGTTAACGCCTCAAACTGCATAAGTTAGTTCCCCTTGTTTGTTTTTTATGTAGTTAATCATATATGAATTTAAAAGAGAAAATTTGTTGTGAATTTATACGTGACGTGAAATTGCACCAAAGCAGATCAAGATATAATTTTGCAGTTACAAAAATCCGAAATACAGGGATTAAGCATGGATTTGTCTATAAAAGCACGATCAAGCGAGTGAATTTGCAACGATCTTTCAAAGCAGCAAATGCCCAAATATTCAAAAAAAAACATAATTCGAAATTGCATAATAAAAAAAAATATTCTAATTAAAATTAACTCACCGAAGTATTCTAATCTAAAACAATTACTCAGTGAAGTATAATACAATCAGATTAAATTTGGTAATTCAAAAGCAATTAAATGGAAGTGATCGTTATTGAGTTATGAAATCATAATTCGAAAAAAAACATAATTAAAATTTTTAAATAATAAAAAAAAAGCATAATAAAAAATTGCATAACCAAAAAAATATTTACTGTTTTGTTGTTGTTGTTGACAAACCTGGGTATAAAGAGAGAGAGAGAGAGAGAGAGAGAAAGAAAGAATTATGAAAAAGGAGAAAAGAATGGGAAGAAAGAGAGTGTATCATCCCTGCCCCAAACTCAAACAATTTATAAAATTTATCAGATAAATTATTATTTATATTACAATTGCTCACCACAGGCTGTTTCTCAAAAGGTGGTTAACCGGATTGGAGATTCTTGATCATAGACTATATTATTTATTATTATTTTATCTATTCTATACTCTCGATATGGGACTATCTTAATCACATTCTCTCTCTCTCTTGAATTCCGTGACACACACAAGCCCCTCACATGGGCCCCTGTTATCCACGTCATCAACCTTAGAGACACAGCAAAGCTATCTCTTTCTCACCTCGGGTAGGCCCTCATCCCCGCTGACGTCAACACACACAGCCCATCGGCTGCTCCTCTTTCACGTGGGCCCCCTTATCTTTTAATTACAACTCTGCCATCACCTTTTATATTATACTAATATATATACTATTATATTTTTTAGAAATTACGGGGCGTTGCATACACCCTCCCTTTAGAAATCAGCGTCCTCGCTGAGCACGGGGCATGCACAATCTTGTACAGGATATACTTTCTAGCCGATGTGGAGCATCTGCTCTTTTATTCGCCCGATTAATCATGATCCCGGAATTCACCACCTGATCAATCATAATCCTGGATTTAATTGAGCTGCCCTCCTATCCGTCCGAGTAATCATGATCCCGAAATTCACCGTCCGACCAATCACAGTTCTGGATTTAATTGAGGGCTCACCACAGTCCCGAAATTCACCGCCCGACTGAGTCTATTGTTCTGGAATCCACCGCCCGACTATATAGACATGCCCTACACTTGGTGTCCAAAGTCGGCTCTGATACCATTTGTAACGTCCCTGCCCCAGACTCAGACAATTTATACAATTTATCATATAAATTATTATTTATAGTACAACTGTCCATCACAGGATGTCTCTCAAAAGGTGGTTAATCAGATTGGTGACTCTTGATCATAGGCTAGATTATTTATTATTATTTTATCTATTGTATACTCCTCATATGGGACTATCTTAATCACATTCTCTTTCTCGCTCTTGAATTCCGTGACACACACAAGCCCCTCACATGGGCCCCTGTTGTCCACATGATCAACCTCAGAGACACAACAAACTTGTCTCTTTCTCACCTCGGGTGGGCGCCCACCCCCGTCGATGTCAGCACACACACAGCCCATCGGCTGCTCCTCTTTCATGTGGGCCCCCTTCTTTTAATTACAACTCTGCCATCCCCTTTTATACTATACTAATATATATACTATTATATTTTTAGAAATTACAAGGTGTTACATAGAGAGAGAATAATAAATGAAAGAGTTGTTTTGTTTTGGGGGAAATTTTTTTATTTTATTTTATTTTATTTTATTTTTTTTTTTTGAGGGGGGGGGACATTTGGGAGGGAAAATGTCTTTTTGGGGCAAAATTTTAGACGGTTGAATTTCTTCCAAATGAATGAGAGCCACTTGATAGCTTTCTTTGTGTTTTATTATATAGATGTATAAATGCTGTTAGATAAAATTTTCAAAAATAGTTTTATTATTTTCTCATTTTTAAAAGTTATGAGAAATATTGTACACAGTTATACATTCTATACAATATATTAAGCTAGGACCACTTTGATCCAAATGTTTTTTTTTCCTCATTTTTTTTTTAAAAATTAAAATAAAAAAGGCAAATGTAGGAGGTAACTAGCACTGTCATAAAAATTCGAAATTCAAATCGACTAGGACATGACATTGGACCGAAATCAATCTCGTCTGCTGCTAGTAGAGTTTGGGTCCTAAAATAGGATCTGTTCATATTTTTGGTTCGGGTCTTGGTTTCGCCAAAATGGACCCGGCCCGGATTCGGACTTGGTCTATTGCAGGTAGGGTATGGTCCCTAAAATAGGACCCATTCATATTTTCGGGACGAGTCGGTTCAGCCTAAAATCCCAAAATAGGCGACCCCCTTGCCCCCCCCCCCCCCCCAAAAAAAAAAACAAAAAAAAAGGCAAGGAGAAAAGAAGAAGAAGCAGTCCCAACGTCCTTCGTCTGCCCGCCATGGCCCTCTCGCTGCTACCTAGACCCTATGCCAAAAAAAACAGACAAGGAGAAAAGAAGAAGAAGCAAACCCAATGTCCTTCGTCTGCCTGCCACGGCCCTCTCGCCGCTACCTAGACCCTATGGGTAGCATTTTTTAACTGGGCCCAGACCCAGTTCTCATGGGTTAGGTTTAGGTTCAATATTTGGACCTGTAGAGAAGTAGGCCCGGGTTCGGTAATGTAGGATCCAATCCGACCGACTCGATAACAGTGCTAAAGGTAAACCTCTTACTTGCTCTTTATCCTTACAAATTTTAAACTAGAACCATATTCGTTAATCAAACATAAAAATATTGCAATATTGTATACATGTTATTATTTGAAATTTTCAGCAACAAAAAAAAGTTTTGTTATTTTCAAATTTTTGAAAATTTTGTGCAATATTGCACAGGGTTATACTAGTACTAATAGGAGAACGAGTCTACCGCCTCTCTTATTTCTCTATTTTGAAATAGAGAAAAAAGAGGAAAAGTAGAGATTCTTATTCAACTAACTCATGCACTATGCACGACTGTATTAAAAAATCAAAACAAAATAAAAATCTCATTCCCTCAAACACAGTCTCTTCTCCTCCCACTTTCTCAAACTCACAAAATTTCACGTCTCTTCCCAAACCCACCCCCATCTCCTAGCTTAGAATTAGATTTTTAAGCAAACACAATTCATAAAATTATTTTTATATAATTTTCTTAGTCTATCATCTTTACCCTAACATTTACTATAATACATGGTTTATAATACATAACCTATTTACTGAATGTTAATGATGTTGTAATATATCTGTTAACATAAATTAATTGAATTTGCGACATGTTTTCATTGCACGCAATTTTTTACTTTAGTAATATTTAATTGGATAATATTATGGTTTGACATTGATTCTCTAAACCATCTACTTACATGAGGATTATAATAAAAGATTTCAGTAATTATAGTAGGAATGATATTCATTAGTTTCTCTCAATTCTCTCACACTTTTTGGAAGTTTTATATAATTTTATCAGTCCTCAAAACTATTATAGGCTGAACAATTTGTACATGATAACACTAGTCTCATGTTAAGTGAGAGATGAAAAATAAGAATTTGCTATGGTACACTCTAACTACCTATGTTCAATTGCATTATATTCATTTATTTCCAGTTGTTAGATTGCTGACTAACTATGAAGATTTGTTAGGTCAAACGTATTTGAAATAATTTAGTGAAAAAAACAAAAAAGTATATGGTATACTGGTAATTTTTTTTTCTAAAAAAATGGTTAATTAGAATAGTAGTTTTCTAATTTTTAGTCATATTTTTCTCTTCATTGTGTTAGTTTTTTAATGGCAAAAACATCCGGATTGTTCTTATCCTCAAACTCACCTCCTTCTTTTCAAAGAACAATTAAACTATTGAATTTTAATTTATTTTTAAATCAATCAATCAATCAATCAAATCATTATTAATATTAATATTATTTTATTTTATTTTATTTTTTACTGTGTTATTAGATCATTTTTCATCAATGGAATGAAAAAAATATAGCTCCTTTAGAGCATCTGTAGTCGTGGGCTAAAAATCCAAAATTTGAAAAAATTTAGAAAAAACGAGCTGTAGTTGTCGTCCAAATATCCAAAATTTGGGTGTACGAGGAACAGTTCGTGGCCAAATATAGCAGATGATTTGGCCAAATGCAAAATATAGCGAACGAACTATTTTCTTTCGTCCGTCAGAATTGACGAATGATTAAATTTCGTCTCGTAGGTGAGACGAAGGGTTAAATAAAAAAAAAGAAGGGACGGACGATTATACATCGTCAATCTTAACGGATGAACCATAATCTCTCGTCCCAGGTATTTTTCCAAATTTTTTTTGTCTTTTAGTGCTTAAAATTTTTTAAAAAATAAAATAAAAAATGGGACGGATGATTACACCCCGTCAATTTCATTGGACGGGGCATAATCTCCCGTCCATGTATTTTTCCAATTTTTTTTTTGTCTTTTAGTGCTTAAAAAAAAAATTTAAAAAAAAAAATGGGACGGTTGACCCGTCAATTTCATTGGACGGGGCATAATCTCCCGTCCAGGTACTTTTCCAATTTTTGTTTTTTGTTTTTTTTTTCGTCTTTTAGTGCAGAAATTTTTTTTTTTTAAAAAAAATTTAGGGACGGACGATTATACCTCGTCATTCTTAATGGACGAGTGATAATCTCTCGTTCGGCTATATTTTAGCTTTAAACGACTGCAGCGCGCACTCATATTTTCTATTTCCAAAAGCCAAATACCCAAAATTTACAAATGAACGACTACAGATGCTCTTATAAGGGAGAAACAGTTTTTGAAATATCTCTCTCTCTCTCTCAGCCTGGACAGTTAGGGCATCTGTAGTTCCCAAAATTTCAAATTTTGAAAATTTTGGTAAATTAATGAGCTCTAGTCAATCCATATATTTGAAAATTTTAAGTTTTGGAGGAATAATATTTTTCTATATTTGAGAGAAGAAATAGGAATTGTTAAAATATAGCAATCGGAAGATCAAGTTTCGTCCGCGCACAAATTTCTCCGAAAAAATGATCGGATACAATATGATTTTTCGTCCCACAATTAAAAAAAAAAAAGAAAAAGTATGGGACGCTAAATGATTTTTCGTCCCACATTAAGGGAAAAAAAGTATCGGACGATAAATGATATTTCATCGGAAAATTTTAATTTTTTTATATCGGACGGGATATTAACTTTCTTCCCAACTGTTAAAAAAAAATGTATAGAATTAAGCCTATAAAATTATTATGGGTATTTATTAGGGGCTAATTGACATTTATTAAGAATTAAGATTTAATTAAAAAAAATCTCAGATGAGATTTCAACTCCTCCGTCCATTTTTTTTTCATTGTCATGTACGGAAATTAATCCATCGTCCATTATTTTTTAAATTAAAAAAATATAAGTTTTTGACGGGACAAGATTCTATCTACCATCCGATTTTATTTTAAAACTAAATTCTCAAATTTTGAGTTGAACGACCAGAAGGGATTTTCTATTTTCAAATGTCATATTAAATTTTTTGAAATGTCATATTAAATTTTAAAACTAAATTCTCAAATTTTCTATTTTCAAATGTCATATTAAATTTTTTTTGAATCTCAGCAACTGCATATGCTCTCATGGCTAGGGCTGCAATCGAGCCGAGCCGAGCCGAATACCTTCAGGCTCGAGCTCGGCTCATTTACTAAACGAGCTCAATTTTGAGCTCGAGCTCGGTTCGAGCCTAGCTTTGACCGATCTTTTACCATATTCGAGCCGAATAGCTTGTGAGCTTAGTCTAAAAAAAAAAAAAATCAAGCTCGAGCTCGGTTCGTTTACGAAACGAGCTCTGTTCGTTTACGAAACGAGCTCGGCTCGAGCCGAGCTTTGACCGAGCTCGAGTCGAATAGCTCACGAATAGCTCGATTCGTTTGCCGCCCTACTCATGGCATGTCCAAATTCAGAACATAAACATAAAATTAAAAATAAAATGTAAAAATAAAAATAAAATAAAACTTTTGAATGGCAAAACAGTAAATTTATGGAAACAGCACCTCCCGGTCGTCCGCTTTCCACGTGATTGCCGTAGTAGAAAGAAGAAGAAAGAGATGCTTAACGTGCATGAAAAATTCTTTCTTTCTAAATTAAAAAAGAAGAAGAAAAATCTCATTCCACGACTGTACGCTATATAAATCGAATTTTTTCCCTAAATGACCCTTTTTATGAAAGTATGGACACAAACGACCTGTTTTTTTTTTTAATTCCACAAACGCCCCACTCGCTTTTTGAATGTGGTATAAACCATCCCGCTTTTTCAAAAAGCGAGTCTTGGGGTTCAGAAAATTTGAAGAAGCGAAGACTCGCTTTTTGAAAAAGCGAGTGTGGTATAAACCATCCCGCTTTTTCAAAAAGCGAGTCTTAGTGTTCAGAAAATAAGAAACCTAAGACTCGCTTTTTGAAAAAGCGGGATGGTTTATACCAAACCCGCTTTTTCAAAAAACGAGTCTTGACCAAGTCAATTGAGAGGGAAATTAATCCACCCAAAATCATTATAGATAAGGTAGCAACAGCAGCTATTCCTACAGTTCTCACTGCTCCAATTCCTCTAAATCTCGACTTCCAATTACTTATATTCAAACCCATGATACCGCCGCCACCTCCATTTGATTCTATACTTCCAAGAGTCTCCACTTCCAAATTCTCCGCCTCCTCAAACTCGGCTTCCTTAGTGTAATTCTCAGAGTTCTGAATTTCTTCTTCCGAGCTCTCTTCAGCAATCTCTGTGATCTCTTCTTTCACTTCCACGTCTGTTTTATCCTCCTCTTCGTGATGAACAAGGCTCGAATTGTTCTCAGATAGTTGCAAATTCATGAGATTGTTCTCTGACAAGTACTCCCACTCTTCTAACTCCATGATCAGCTGAATGCAAAGTTGAAGGAAGTGGAGGTGAGGTGATATACAACTAGCGAATAGTGACTCCTCATAATGAAGATTGGAAGTTAATAGATGATATTTTCTAAGAGAACAAGAAGCCAACCAAATGCATGTCCAATTGTTCTACAGATAACCATCTCAATTGACTTGGTCAAGACTCGCTTTTTGAAAAAGCGGGTTTGGTATAAACCATCCCGCTTTTTCAAAAAGCGAGTCTTAGGTTTCTTATTTTCTGAACACTAAGACTCGCTTTTTGAAAAAGCGGGATGGTTTATACCACACTCGCTTTTTCAAAAAGCGAGTCTTCGCTTCTTCAAATTTTCTGAAACTTAAGACTCGCTTTTTGAAAAAGCGGGAGGGTTTATACCACATTCGCTTTTTCAAAAAACGAGTGGGGCGTTTGTGGAAATAAAAAAAAAAAAAGGTCGTTTGTGTCCATACTTTTGCAAAAAGGGTCATTTGGGGAAAAAATTCATATAAATCAACACCAAACTAGTAAATCCAAACCGTACGATCCTTAATAAACAAATCTGGGCCGTACAAGGTGCCGTTCCTTCCTGAGCATAAAAAGCGGGACCCACCCGCTTTATTTTCCGTGTCGAAAGGAATGATCATTCATTACATTCTGAATCTAAACGTATACGCATAAGATTAAGTTATGGAGGACCGTCGGATTTAGTGAACCATGCTTTAAAATTCGCGTCCGGTCACGGTCAGGTTAGAAACAAATCAGTTAAAGTAGATTCTCCTGCCACGTGTCAGTCACTCAGCTGTCAAATTTTTTATTAATTAATTTAAGCTAATGGCGACTCCCCGTCTTTCTGAGGTCACCCTTCTTGGCTTCTTCCTTCCTCACTCACTCATCAGAGAATGCAGATCTTGCTGCAAAAAGAAGCTTCCTTTTTCTGTTCTCTCTTAGCAAAAACATCATACACTTGGTAGTCATCACTTAATTCAGAAAACTAAACCATGGCCAATCTCTCGACCATTCTCCTCATCTTCTCCTTCTCCTTGTTGCAACTATCATCGTCGTCGTCGAAACCTCAAAGAATTCTCCATGAACCCCTGTTCCCAATCCAGTGGACCCCACCTCCTCCTCCTCTGCAACCGTCCGACCCATTCCCGACCCCACCTTCCCCCTTCTTCCCCGACTCCCCTCCCCAATCCGCCAACACCCAAACCCCCAACCCCCCCTCTTCTTCATCTCAGCCATCCAATCATCAAGACGCAAATTCAAGCAGGAATGTAATCATCGGCGTATCGGTGTTAGTTGCTTTCCTAGCATTGCTCGCATCTTCGGGTTTCTTTCTGTATCGGAGGAGGATGGGGCGCCCGCCCGATACCCGGAAACTAATTGGTAGTGGGGATGAGGGGGTGGGAAGGTTTCAGCCGACTCAGGCGGCCCAGTTTTTGTATTTGGGTACGATGGAGCCTACTGATCAGAGATCGAGGGGTAGCGAATCGATTGATTCGCCGTACAGGAAGTTGAGCACGGAGCGGGTAGTGGTGGGGGCACACCACCACCCGAGTCCGGAGCTTCAGCCGCTGCCGCCGTTGGTCAGGACGGAGGTTGCTGCCCGACCAGTAGCGACAGCCGCTTCGTCTGATGACGATGCATTTTACACTCCGAACCGGTCCGTTGCTTCCTCCTCCACTTCTCCGGTTTCAAGACGGAGTGTCAATGCATCCTCTGGACGGAAGGAGGTTACTTCTCGGAGAACCTCTCCTAGAATGCAACTCTCTGATTCTCCTCCGACCCATATCAAACACGCAATTCAACCACCACTGCCTCCACTGCCGCCGCCTCCACCTGTGCCACCGTTGTTACCTCCTAGGGTTGAGAAAGTTATGAGACAGCCGCCACCTCCACCACCACCACCACCGCTGTTTCAAGATGATTTTGGTAGGAAGAGAGAGATTTTAGAAGCTTCAATGGCTAATAGGCCTTCCTTTAGGAGGCAATTGTTAAGGCCTCTACCGCCCTTAACGCCTGCACCTGGTTTGAGGCTAAGCAAAGGAAGTAGTAGTTCTTTGAAGTTAGCTGATGAGGTTGATGACAAGTCGGATAAAGAAGAGAGGCAAAAGTTGAAGCCCTTGCATTGGGATAAAGTTCGGGCATGTTCTGACCGAGCAATGGTTTGGGACCAACTGAAATCAAGCTCATTCCAGTAAGAATTTCTTTTGCCTCTTTGTTTGTTGCATTTCACAAATGGTTTATTAGCAACCTGTGAGAGTTAATTTTCGCTTACATGACAGGTTGAATGAGGATATGATTGAGACATTGTTTGTTAAAAACGCTACTAATCCTCCTCCAAATGAAACAAGTAGAAGGCGTGGTCTTCCCTCATTCAAGCAGGAGAACAGAGTGCTAGATCCGAAGAAGTCACAGAACATTGCCATACTTCTAAGGGCACTGAATGTGACACAGGAGGAGGTAACTGATGCACTTTTAGATGGTGAGTGTTCACCTGTTTGATACGACGATTGATTCATTGGCTGTGGTATATTGCTGGCATTCTAAATTTCAAACTTGTTTCCAAAAATTTTATCGATTACTTTCTTAACAGTACAACTAGATTATCATATATTTGTATTGCTAATACATGTTTGTATTATGGTTCCTATGTTTTGATGACATGGCATGAAGCATATTTACGTGAATGCAATGATTTGGGTAATTAGTTTCCTACCATTGACAACACATCTACATTAATGTTACATATCTTGCTTTCCTAAGTTTCCCAACTACAACTTCTCCTACTAATTGTAATTTTTGAAATATATCAGTTAGTGGTGGTAGTCATTTAAATAGTTCACTTTGCTGTTACAGGTAATCTTGAAGGTTTGGGGGTCGAGCTCTTCGAAACTTTGGTCAAGATGGCTCCAACAAAGGAAGAAGAGCTCAAACTGAGGGACTACAATGGTGATGTATCGAAACTGGGATCTGCTGAGAGGTTTCTGAAGGCAGTGTTGGATATACCATTTGCCTTCAAAAGAGTTGACGCAATGCTGTATAGAGCTAATTTTGAGTCGGAAGTCAGATTCCTTAGGAAATCCTATGAAACCCTTGAGGTAAGAACATCTATCCACTTTCTATCTTCATCATGGTACATTAAGTTGGACATTCTGTCATTTATAAATAGGTATTTATGTACAAGACAGAAGAAATTATCTATCAGATCAACTTATGTGCATATTGGTGCTTCTTATAGTGCTGTGTGGGATGCAGTTATTTGCATTTATCTTTCGAGGTTTCTTCTGTATGATTAGAAACTAGAATGGGTAAAAGAGTAAATTCTTTTTTTAGGGAATAAATGAATAAATTTTTAGTTGATTGCCATAGACAATTAAGTTGCAGTTTCCAAAATGGGAATGAGCTGATGCTCTTATCGTATAAATCTTGAGTTTTTTCAAAACACTTTTGTGTTGAAATATAGTAATTGTATATTCTGTTTCCTAATCTATAGGAAACAGATTTCCCAAATTTCTGATCTTCCCAATCTTCTCTCAATCTCTTTTTTTTTTCTCCAATAATGTAATTCTTATAAATAGATGTATACAGTAGAGAAATAAAGATAAGTGAAATATTTATTTTTCCCGTAATCTGATTTCAATATGGTATCAGAGCCTAACCAGATCTAGGCTAACTGAACAAAAAGAGGTGGTGATTAGATCTGACACCTCCATCGTCATCCGATCCCGACCAAACCCCGATCCCCGAATATCCTCGTCGACCTCAACATCCTCGTCGACCCGATCTCCAAACCTCCTCGTCGTCCACAGATCCCGTCGCTGATCCCGTCACCGACCCCAACATCCCCGCCGCTCTGCCTCGTTGACCACAGATTCCGTCACAGATCCCCAACATCCTCGTCGACCTCGATCCCGTCTTCCACAGATTGACAATCACTGATGTTTGCCCTTCTTACCCGTCGTCGTTGCCGCTTTGCCCTCTTCCGCCACCGAAACCCCAACGAACTCGTCTGCCCTCATCGACGACTCCAACTCCTCTGCCCTCATCAACAACTCCTCTACCCTCATCGACGACTTCAACTCCTCTAACCTCATCGACGACTCCAACTCCTCCAACACCCAAGAGCCGAGAGCCCATCGTTCCGAAGCTGGATCAGATCAAAATCTGTTGTTGTTTGATCCAGATCCATTGTTTACTTGTACTGCTAACATGGGTAGTACACTGATTGTTGTACAATCCGAGAATTTCGACTTTAATACGAGGATAATTCTAGATGAAACAAACTATGATGTTTGAACTCAGTTGATGGAGATGCATATTGCTGAACGTGAAAAGATCCAGTATATTCAAGGAGAGAGTAAAGTTCCCGCTGAAAGTGATGATTCCTATGCCAAATGGTATGCTGATAATCAGAAAGTGAAAGGCTGGTTGTTGATGTCCATGAAACCTGAGATCATGAAGAGAGACATTTGATTGAAAACTGCTCGTGATATTTAGGATGCTCTTGCAAAAGCATTCTATGATGGAACTGACGAGGTTCAGGTGTTGGCTCTAAATCAGAAAGCTTTTTCGACAAGGTAAAATGGCATGCCACTTTCTATTTATTATGGAAAATTGACTGAAATTTTTCAGGAACTGGATCATCGGGATAAAGTGATCATGAAGAATCCTGACGATGTCCAAACATATCAGAAATCGATCGATCGCTTGCGGGTTCATATTTTTTTGGCTGGATTAGATGCTGAGTTTGAGCAGGTTCAAGGAGAAACTTTGCGAAAGGATCTTGCTCTTGATCTTGAGGCATCCTATGCATATGTTCGGCGGGAAGCTCGTCATCAAAGCACCATGAACAACTCCTCTGAATCTTCTGATGTAGCTGCAATGGTGGCTCGGCCACATCCATTCAAAGGCCTCCCAGGTCAGTCTAGATCATCTGCACGCACTTCTAAGGGCTTCAATCAATCTACTTATGAGTCAAGGAAGTGTACCTAATACGGCAAAACTGGACACACGAAAGCTCGTTGCTATCAGATTATTGGCTACCCGCATGACTGGGATCATAGCAGCGATTCTCGGAGGAAGATATCCACTGTAGCTGTTGGAATTGCTGAAGGAGCTGACAAGACCATTGAACAAACCTCTGCACTGGTTACAGCTGTAGATAATGATGGTAAGGCTTTTAATATTTCTGCATCTGTTATGAATAATACATGGATAATTGATTCCGGTGCTACCGATCATTTGACTTTTGATTCTAGACAAGTTAAAACCTTACACCCATCCACCAAATCTACAGTATCCACTGCCAATGGTGATCCTGTCTCCGTTACTGGCGAGGGTTCCATATTTCTCACAAAAGATCTAACATTAGACACAGTACTAGTAGTTCCATCCTTAAATTTTAATTTGTTATCTGTCACCTAAATTACAAATACCCTGCATTGTATTGTTGTTTTTTGGCATTCTTTTTGTGTCTTTAAGGATATTCGGACTCGCAAGATGATTGGTTATGAGGGTAGACGTGGAAAACTTTATTATCTGGATTTGGTATCTGAGAGTTCAAACAAGTTGACTCAAACTCTTGCCATTAATAAATTTGAGGGGGAGAAGCAATCAGAAATTTGGTTGTGGCATCGACGTCTAGGACATGCATCGTTTGGCTATTTGCTTATATTATTTTCCAGTTTATTTTCGAAGTTGGATATTTCTAGTTTTCGTTGTGATGTATGTGAACTAGCAAAAAGTCACCGAGTTTCTTTTCATTGCAATCTGAATAAAAGCATGATTCCATTTATGATTATTCATTCTGATGTTTGGGGTCCATCCAGAAACATCACTATTGGAGGAGCTAAATGGTTTGTGACATTTATTGATGACTGTACTCGTATGACTTGGATTTGTTTGATGAAATCTAAAGGAGAAGTTAATAGTTTATTTCAGAAATTTCATAAGCAGGTTATGACTCACTATAAAGCACACATTCAAGTTATCCGGAGTGACATGGTGGCGAGTACCTGAATACAGATCTACAACAATATTTGGTGGAACATGGAATTGTTCACCAGACTATATGTTCATATACTCCTCAACAAAATGGCGTGGCCGAAAGGAAGAACGGATACCTGCTTGAAGTAGTCCGTGCTTCACTTATTTATGGCAATATCCCACTCATGTATTGGGGAGAAGCCCTTACCTCTGCATCATACCTAATCAACGAGTCCCTTCTCGTATTCTGAACTTCAGTACATCACTTCAAGTACTAACTAATGTTGTGGATGCGCCAACTGTTGTCAACCTGCCATCTCGTGTGTTTGGGTGTGTTGCATTTGTTCACCTACATCAACACGAGTGGAGTAAGTTAACTCCCCGAGCAGTGAAATGTATTTTTGTGTGATATGCAATGAATCAGAAAGTGTATCGTTGCTATCACCCACCAACTCAACGGATGTTTGTGACTATGGATGTGGTGTTCCATGAACATGAGATATATTTTTCTTCTTCTGTAACTGAACTTCAGGGGAGTACCGAAGTGAAGTTCAGGCTCTTGGGTATGATGAAGGGGTTAGTGAAGTTCAGACTCTTGGGTATGATAAAGTAATTGTCAGTCAGAACAAACAACTGGATATAAATAATGGCGAATACTTGAATGAAGATCTAGCAAGGGAGGAAGACCCTCATGAAGAACTGCAACCAAGGAAAGAAGACCCTTTTGAAGAATTGCAACCAGTACCGAATTTCAGTGAGAGTGAACCGTTAGAACCCTAAAACCAATCGTCGTCGTTGTCCGAAGCTCCCAGAAGAGAACTCCCGTACCGTACTAATAGAGGTATTCCAAAGCTCACTTATGAACCTGATCCCACTAGTAACGTCAAATATCATATGAGTAATTATGTATCCACTCACCGCTTGTCAGAATCAAATAAGTTATTTGTAAATTAATTATCTACTGTATCTATTCCTAACAGTGTGCAGGAAGCCATTACTGATTCAAGGTGAAAAGCAGCCATGGATGAGGATATGAAATCCTTGAAAAAGAACGAGACTTGGGAGATAGTCGAGTTGCCGGCAGGAAAGAAGCGAGTAGGATGCAGATGGATTTGTACGGTGAAGTATAAGTCTGATGGTTCAATAGAGCGATATAAAGCAAGGCTGGTTGCCAAAGGATACACTTAAACGTAGGGAATTAATTATGAAGACACATTCGCACAGGTGGCAAAATTTAATACTGTTCGAGTCTTACTGTCACTTGCTGCAAATCTCGACTGGCCGTTGGAGCAATTTGATGTGAAGAATGCATTTTTGCATGGGGAATTGACAGAAGAAGTTTATATGGATCTTCAACCAGGGTCGAACAGACTAGTCCAACACAACAATAAAGTATGTTCTATAAAGAAAGCATTGTATGGACTGAAGCAGTCGCCAAGAGCTTGGTTTGGGAGATTTACAAAATCAATAAGGACATTCGGATACTATTAGAGTAATTCAGATCATACTCTGTTCCTAAAAAGGAAAGAAGATAAAATTAATGCTCTCATTATTTATGTTGATGATATGATAGTAACTGGAGATGATCATGAGGAGAGGAAGGCATTAAAGAACTACTTGTCACAAGAGTTCGAAATAAAAGATCTTAGCCCTTTGAGATACTTGGTATTGACATTTCTTGCTCAAGAAAGGAGATATTTTTGTCTCAAAGAAAGTATGCTCTTGATTTATTGAAGGAAACTGGAATGTCCGCTTGTCAACCGATTAGTACACCGTTGGGAGAAGGACTGAAACTATGCAACAAAGCTGATCAAGTGCCTTGTGATAAGGAAAGATATCAGAGATTGGTTGGATGACTGATGTATCTTGCATATACACGGCTAGATTTGTCATATACTTTAAATGTGGTAAGTCAGTTTATGCATGCACCTCGGGAACAACATATAGATACGGTAATAAGAATTATGAGATACATTAAGTCAGCTCCAGGAAAAGGGGTCTTATTTGCGAAACATGGTCACTTGAAGGTTGAGGCATATACTGATGCTGATTGGGCAGGATCTATAATTGATAGTCGCTCCACTTCAGGATACTTCACCTTTATTAGAGAAAATTTAGTTACATGGAGGAGCAAGAAGCAAAATGTTGTTGCACGCACTAGTGCAGAGGCTGAGTATCGCGGGGTAGCTTTAAGTATAATAGAAACTTTATCGCTGAAACTCTTGTTGCAGGACTTAGGTTATGGTCTAAATGAATCTATGAAAGTGTATTGTGATAGTCAAGCGGCGTGTGATATTGCGGCTAATCCAGTTCAGCATGATATGACAAACATGTAGAGGTGGACAGATTTTTCATCAAAGAAAAATTAGATGAAAAAGTTATTGAGATATCCAAAGTGAAGTCAGAAGATCAACTCGCAGATATCCTAACCAAGGCAGCTTCGACTCAGTTCTTCTTGAAATTTATTGACAAGTTGGACATGTTCAATATATATGCACCAACTTGAGGCGGAGTGTTGAAATATAGTAATTGTATATTCTGTTTTCTAATCTATAGGAAACTGATTTCCCAAATCTCTCATCTCCCCAATCTTCTCCCAATCTCTTTTCTTCTTCTCCAAGAATGTAATTCTTATATATAGATGTATACAGTAGAGAAATAAAGATAAGAGAAATATTTATTTTTGCCCAAAATCTGATTTCAATATTTTGCATGAATTTCAAATTTTCATTCTGTGAATTTCTGGAATCTCTGAGTCATTCCAACGGCCATTGCTTAATGATTGCAATTCCTCTTCATAACAAGTTAATCAAGATCTGAAAATTATACTCGTACATGCAAATTCAGCCAAAAGTGATGGCACATTAGATATGCTGCACAAATTTGAAACTTTTCTCTTCAAAACCCTATTGAGTTTTTCATTTGAACCTGGTTGTGTTTGACTGCATATTAATTGCTGGAAAATTATATCTGATATTCCCTTTCCTTCTCTCTTCAGGCAGCTTGTGAAGATTTAAGCAGTAGCCGACAATTTCTCAAGCTTCTAGAAGCAGTTCTTAGGACCGGAAACAGGATCAATAGCGGTACGAATCGCGGCGCAGCAACTGCCTTCAAGCTTGATACCCTCCTCAAGCTTGTAGATGTCAAAGGAACTGATGGAAAAACAACCCTCCTTCACTTTGTTGTCCAAGAGATAATTCGATCAGAAGGTTCAACCTCCGATTCAGTATCTGAAGACCCTCCGACCAAAGCTAAAGACGAAGAGTTCAGAAAACAAGGGTTGAAAGTACTATCTGGACTTAGTAGCGAGCTCGGAAATGTCAAAAAGGCAGCAGGGATGGACTCGGATGTATTATGTGGTTATGTTAAAAAGTTAGAACTCGGTTTGGAAAAGATCCGATCTGTTTTGAATTTACAGAAGTCTTGTGAACAAGGCTTGAAGTTCTTCGACTCAATGAAGGTGTTCCTTAGAGAGGCGGAAGCGGAAATAGGTCGAGTTAAAGACGAAGAAAAGAAAGCAATGGGCTTACTGAAAGAGATTACTGAATACTTCCATGGTGATGCTGCAAAGGAGGAAGCTCACCCTCTTAGGATTTTTATTGTGGTGAGGGATTTCTTATCAGTGTTGGATAATGTGTGTAAAGAAGTGGGAAGAATACAGGAGAGGGCAGTGATGGAATCTGCGAGATCGTTCAGGATCTCGTCGAGTGCTTCTTTACCAGTTCTTCATCGTTATGACCCAAGGTTACAGAGGAGCTCTGATGAGGACAGTATGTCTTCGTCAAATTATTAAATTAAAAATCTGGAGAAGTGATTCAGGATTCATTAGCACATTCATAGCATAACCCATATAGTGATGTCTTTGTAGTTATTTATGTTAGAATTCATATATGTAAAAAAAGGAAATAAGCAGTTGAGAAAAAGGGCGGCGATATAAATTTTTCTTACATAGATTGAGGTATAGCAGCATAAGAGAACACTGGATAGACCAGATAGAATAGAAAGCACATGATTTCTAACATGTAATTTTATTGTTTATGATTATTTATATATATGGTTCATTTATATGGTTTCTTGTAAGTTGAATATATCATGAATGAATTATATTTATAGGAAAGGTCGGCTTTATGAATCGACGTATATATATATATATATATATATATATATATATATATATATATATATATATATATTCTCTATTAGCATACTTTTTTTAATTTAACTGTGTAAGGATATCAGTTTAATTTACCAAGATGAGAACATAAAAGGGACTAATGCTCTTTTCATGTCAAACATTTTCTGAATTTGCATGAGATTTCATTTGTACAACATGAAACTAGTAGATATCAATAACAAAGATCACAACCTTCAAATTCAATACGAGACAGTACATTACAGATTTACTCGAAATTGAAAAGGCAAAGAAGAAGAGTGTACATAATGAGAACAAAGAGCAACATGAATAGTTTCTTGGTAAGATAGCAGTGCTTTGATTACTCAAATGCAGATGCATCAAAGCTATCAGACAGCCCAGTTCCAGTCTTGAAGGTGAGTTTTTCGGAAGTTGGCTTCTCAAAGTACATCTCCACAACAGAAAGCCACAACAAGAGCTCCTTGGTCTTCACCCCTGTAATCTTCTTCATTTTACGCGGCTCAACAAATGCAGTCACTTCTGTACCATACGATACTAGTTGCTTAATCTTCTTAAAAGTATGATTTTTCCCCTTCTTCTGAATCAACCATATGAACCTGGATGCTCGGTTGTAGCCAAACTCTTCAATGTCATCCAAAGGGAATAAACCATTCGGAAGGCAGAGCTCTTCCAGCAGTTCAATGGTTTTCTTCTTGCAGATGGCATCTCCATTGTAGACCTCAGCACCAGCTCTGTAGCTCTCTATGGTTTGTGATGCCATCTCTAATATTGGTTTCTTTTCTTGTCGTGAATGGAAATTATAGCGAAGAATATAGAGGCGATGAACTTGGAAGAGAAGAGAAAGCAAGAGTAGTGTATGATGATGAAGTTAGTCTTCGATGCTGAGGTATTTATAGATGAAAGAGAAAAACTGAAGACGACTTGTTCTTCTTCTGATTCTTGTTGGAATACTTGGTCTTGAACTTTTGTGGAAGTTGGAAATGACAGACTTAAAGATTGAAGTAGTAGTCTATATCTTGCTGTCCTGTTTTTTTTATCGTTAAACGGTGGGTGGGTTGAATACCTCCGCGTTTCATTAAAAAGAATTTAACAAAACATACAACCAAAAATAAGGTTTATGAAGTTCAGATCCCAACATGCTGGGTCGTGGAACTCATACACCTCAACCAATAAACAAAAATACAATGAAATCTAATCCTACTGATCTTGCTGTCCTCTTAGTTTGTCCAAACTTTTGGTTTGGTTAATAGTTATGACTTGTTCAATATCAGGCATGGAGTTTTATTATGTATGAACATGGAAGTTCATTAGACTATTATTGTGGAATTTGTGATGCAGCTTAAGACTTAGAATCTCAATTTGACAATTATGTGTGGAGTATACATGTGATGGTGCTTAGGTTTAGAATTTCAATTCGACAATTATTGGTGGAATATGTAATGGAGCTTAGACTTAGAATCTCAATATGAGAATTTGGATCAAACACGTGTAGTGTTCCTTGAGAGTTGAGATTAGGCGCAGTCATTGGATTATTGTATAGTTAGGGTTGAAATAGCTGTATATTACTAGATGATTAGCATGTATACATGTTTATCGTAAAATGGTGAAAATTTCTCTGGCATTTTATTAATAAGAATTTAACAAAATAAAATTATGCCTAAAAGGAAGCTAATATGGAATTGATGAGGGTAAAAATTGTGGCTATTCAGGACCGCATGATCCTTGAACGGATCTCGAGACTCCTAAGGTCATAAGAGCAAGCCCACGAACAGTTGTGGGCACAAGACAAACTCACGGGCCGACCACAGGCTCGCCAAGGAACAGTTGACCAATTAAATATTGCTAGTGATCCAATCCCCTCAAATCAAGGGCCCAGTTACTCAATTATACCCCCCAATCCAGAGGATTTGATTAAGCAATTAAGGAATCTTGCCTTGATCAATTCCCAACTGGCCTATAAATACATGCTACCATCCTCAGTTACCAGGTAATCAATGTTTTACCACTAAACCCCATTTTAAACTCCTGGGTACTGACTTGATCGTCGGAGGGCCTATCGCCGAGAATACTCCCGATGTTTTAGGCTTTTTACAGGTGTTCGGCAGGCCAACGGATTACTAGATCCACATATCCCAACCACATATTAGCCTCTCATCAGGGTCAGATCTACGACTGAGATTTGTTTTTCCTCTCCAACAAAAGAACTCATCATTTGTTGCTCCCACACCATAACACAACAACATCAGGAATGATGCTATTACCCTTGATGTGTTGATAGTAGCATGCGTCCTTTTCCATTAAGGTGATGTTTGGTTAGTTGTAAATGGTGGAAGAACACTATTTGCAAAACTGTTTGAGGGAACAAAGAGGAACAAGGAGGGGCAAGGCCGGCCCAACCATAAAGCCACCAAAGCCCTAGCTTTAGGCCTCAAAAGAACCTAGGTCATTTTAGGCCTCAAAAAAAAAATAAAATATATATATATATATATATATATATATATATATATATATATATATATATATATATATATATATATATAAAGAATAATTAATAAAGGCCTCATCTTCTACATTAGGTAATATATATTCAATTGGGTAGCTTTGAGCAAAAATAATTCACAAAAATACTCAAAGCACATTGAATAGAACATCCATACATTCTCAATGGAGCCCCATTTCGTTATAAACACTTGATCTGGTTTTCAAGGTATATTAACATATGATTTCCACCCTGAAGGCGTTCCACAATGCCTATCAAAACTTGAGAGCCTGCAATATTCCACTTACATGTTATTATCTTTATTAGTATTCAATGAAAGAAAAATATAGAACATACACTGCAGGGAGCATGCTGAGATCCTGTTGCATTGCAACTAAACACTATTTTGTTCACAACAAAATTACAGTGAGCACAAAGGGCAAGTGTTTTGTCCATACTAGTTCTGAGTCCCCGACCCCACGCCTCACTCATAGGTTGTATTGTTCTAAATTTCTAATCTCTATTGTATTATTTGAATTATATAATCTGTTTAGGCTTAATTTTCATTGTTTTATTTTAAATATATAAATGTCAACTCGAAAATTTAAAAAAAAATATTATTATAAGCTTTTAAAAGGCCTCATTTCGAAGTTCGCTTTAGGCCTCAGTAAGTGTTGGGCCGGCCCTGAGGAGGGACATGTAGGTTGGGATGGATGTAATAGCATGAAAAAGTCTTTCATGTTTTACTTGAAGATCCAATTGGAGAGTGCACCATCACTCCTCTTTCCCAATATACTTTCATGCCAAGAGATATTGAAAACATTTAAAAAATAATATACAGTTATCTTCCACGTGTTTGTCTCATTATTATTATTATTATTATTATTATTTTTAATTTTTACTTTTCATTGTCTTACATCCAACCAAACATCTAAGAGTAGCATTAATTATGCCACCGTATAATAATTGTCATAATGTTACATGTAATGCATGTGTGAGATCACGTATTCAATATCTAAAGAACTATATCCTCCCAAGTCCCTACTTTCTACTGACATAGTTTTTAGTTGGCATAAACTAACAGTCTAAAATGCACCACATTTCCTTTATTTCATTAGATTTAAAATTCATGAAAACGTATCAACTAGAATAAGTTTGTTTGACATAAAGTGGACAGCAGAGGTTGGATATTATTAAAAAAATATTCTCATCAATAATTGTCATGACTTCCAATAGGTTTTGTTCATCTCCGAAAAGATTTAGTTGAAGTACGATAGAAATCAGTAGATGTTCTAATGAAGTAGAGAAGAATAAGAAATACAACAACAACAACATCAACAATAAAGCATTTTTCCCAACTAGTTGGGGTAAGCTATATGAAACATGGTTTTCCATTCTGCTCGGTTTAACGCAATATCTTCTGTAAGGTCACAAACTATCAAATTTTTTCTCACAGTTTCCATCCAAGTAAGTTTAGGTCTTCATCTACCCCTAACTCTACTCTCAATATTTATCAAATTACCCTTTCTAACAGGGGCACTATAAGGTTTTCGTGTGACATGTTCAAATCACTTGAGGTAATTATCTCTTAATTTATCTTGGACATGAGCTACCTTTATCATGTTCGTATATATGCTCGTTTCTAATTCTGACATTTCTGGTTTTACCACACATTCATCTTGACATCCTTATCTTCGCTACACTCATTTTTTTTGATATATCGTGACTTTGCTTCCAACCAGTCTGCTCCATGCATACATCACTATCGAAATTGTACTTTGTAGTAAAGCTGTTAAAAATCAGAAAAAATGAACTTGTTAAATTGCTCTGTTTGATTCATGCACAATGGCACCACTCCTGTTAATTCTTATTATTTTCTGAAATTTCTGTGCCTGATAAGTTACTAACAGACCAAAAAATGTAAGAGATCGTCAACTTTTATGATAATATTACTTTGAAACATGCACAATCCAAACATTTACTCAATTCAGTGACAACCGAAATAGCAAACCACAAACAAATTTACTTTGATACAATGTACTGAAACATAGATATCAGAATCAGAGACCACAAACAAATTTCTTGCCTATTTTTTCTCTCATTTCTCTATTTCAAAAGCTGATGCATCAAAGCTATCAGACAGCCCAGTTCCAGTTTTGAAGGTGAGTTTCTCCGAAGTTGGCTTCTCGAAATACATCTCCACAACAGAGAGCCACAAAAGCAGTTCTTTAGTCTTCACCCCTGTTATCTTTTTCATTTTACGCGGCTCAACAAATGCAGTCACTTCAGTAGCATATGAGACTAGTTGCTTGATCTTCTTAAAGTTATGATTCTTACCCTTCTTCTGAATCAACCATATGAACCCGGATGCTCGGTTGTATCCAAACTCTTCAATGTCATCCAAAGGGAACAAACCCTTTGGAAGGCAGAGCTCTTCGAGCAGCTCAAAGATTTTCTTCTTGCAAACGGCATCTCCATGGTAGACCTCAGCACCAGCTCTGTAGCTCTCGATGGTTTGTGATGCCATTTCCAGATAATGTGAGCGTAACGAGAGATGATTTAAAATGACAAGGCTACAATTGTGATTTGTGAAGAGAAGAGGGAGAGTATGGAAGTATTTATAGATGGAAGGTTAGGTACATATTAGGCTGTGAGTACCCTAATGGATTCTAGATTTAGAATTGGTTTCCTACTGGATACTTATTTGTGCCATGACTGATTTGAAATGGTCGTATCATACGACCAGGTTCAAAATGGTGGATTAGTCCTAGAGACTATGTCATAGTTTGTCGTAGTGCGTCAACTTGATTTATTTTGAAAGAATTAGTCAGTGATGATTTCAATCACAATTTTGGTGTAGTTGTGAATCATGGAGTGTGATCAACCCTTTTTTGACCAGTTAATATGGAGTTTTTTTTATTTATTTATCGTTAAACGGTGGGTAAAAATCCACTGCGTTTCATTAAAAATGATTTAACAAATCATACAATAAAAAATAAGGCTTATGAAGTTCAGATTCCAACAGGCTGGATTTTGTACCTCATACACCCCAATCAACAAACAAAAAATACAACGAAATCTAGTCCTACTGGTCGGCTGCCTCCTGCCAGAGCAAAATTCTCGTGCCAGTTTGGCCTCACTCTCTCACTCAGTTCCTCTCTTGTACACCGTTTATCATCTCCAACTATTGTACGCTCTCCCTCGTCGCCCCCCAATAGTGACTCAAACGACAAGTGTAAGCATCATATTAGAGACACCGCAGACACTCCGTCAATCTGACAACTCCATGTCAAGATTGAGTCATCGTTCTCATTCCCTCACTTCACCCTCGATGGCTCTCACCGCAACCTCGCAACAAGGGTAGACGTCGCACCCGATCCCTGCGAGCCATCTGACATGAAAGAAACCATAGACACCCCTCACTTTGACCAACCAAGGTCAAAGTAGAGCCCAAACTATAAATATGCCGAACAACCGTCGCCCACACCAAGTATGGTACATTTCATTACTAATTGTGAATCGGTTGTAATTTGGATATTAGGGACGAGTTTGGATCTTAGAAGCTCCTCACCGTTTATTCGAATTTCAAAACTCGACTTGAAATTTAAATCTCCCACCTACTACATGACTTCACAGATCAAAATTGACTTTCAAAACCAATTTTTTGAAATTCGAAAATCTCCCTCCCTCTACTCTCTGACCAACCTCCTCCACATGCCTCCGCGACAGTCCCGCTTGCCCCAAGTTCGCCGATGCCCCCCAACGTCGTTGCTTGACAGCACTCTTGCTGCAAGCCTCGACGCAACCAACTCGAGCCCCGACTGTGAGCACGTCGCCATCAACGATGTCGCCAGCGCTAGTCAGCAACTCCCACACCCACGACCAAGATCTGTCCTACCAAATGTCTCCTCCAACGCTGGCTGATCGCCACGTTCCCCGACTGATCTCCTCCATCGCCGGCTGAACGCTCTTCCCTGCCACCCCCGATCAATGCCAACACTGTCATAGGCTCAGTCGAACCTCCAACCCTCGCCTACCCTGGTCGTGCCCTACTCCGACACCGGAGTTAACCCCCAACCGGTGATCGCAACCACTAGATCTCCTCCATCCTGCATCGCAGGAGAAGGCCAACATCCGACAAACCCACTCAGCAGCCAAAGTAAGGATTTGGAGAGACAAGAAGAGGTTAGAGATGATGAGATCTGGAAGAAGAGGGGAAGAAGGGAGCGGAAGCGGGGGAGAGGGGCGGCGCAACCCTAGCCACCCCCCAAACTCAGATCTAGGGTTTGGATTTTCAGTTTTTTGGGTTTTGGGGGAGAGCTTCTCTCTAGAATTTATAGAGAGATCAGCTATTTTTTGTGAATGAGCTGCATACATGTTAATATGTAGTTAATTGATCAGAAGAGTTTGTAAGTAGAACTCTTCATTTTGAGAGAGGAAGAAGACTATCATATGAGTCAAAAAAATTAAAATTAAAATCGGATATCTGAAACTTTTTTATTATGTTGCATACATATTTGTAAGTTGTAACTCAACTTTTTGCCAGACCTGACAAAACAATAGAAACAAGCAGAAGAATGACAGAAACGGGTTTATGATAAAGTCATGAGATGCATTATGAAAACAATACTTCCTTCGATTAGTTTAACTCTTTTGTACTGTAAACAAGCATGAAAAAAGAACTAGTTGACAGAAAATATATTTTCTGCAAGCAACTGAAATAGTTTATTAATCCACATACATTGCATGAAGAAATAATTAATATTTCTGAACAAGTCAGGAATGCTTATGATTAGATCAATTGTCAATAATTTTGACTATAAGGATGACAATAATAAATATTTATAGTCTTCACATCCAAAACTCGGAGATAGTTAAAGGACGACTTTGTGGGCTTTTGTAGTTTTTACCTAGTCGACACTTATGCAAGACCATTTGCATCTACCTCCAGGATTATTACTCTGGATATCTAGTTCTTTCTCGTATGCAGACTCAAAATGTGTATTGATTGTAATTTTTCTATTTTGTATCACCTGTCTGATCTGGATACAATTAGGGTTTTTTTTTTTTGTGTGTGTGTGTGTGTGTGAGAGAAGCAAGTAACCTAGGTCACCGATTTCATTAATGATTCAAGAGTTTTAGAAAAACATAAGAAAATTAAGAAAAGATGGCGGAATTACTTTGAGAAAGTTATTAAATAAAAATGTTGTTGGCAACTTAAACATAGAGGACTCGAGGGAGTATCAAGAGCATATGTTTTTCAGTAGAATTAGGACATCGGAGATTCGAAATGCTCTAGGAATGATGAAAATAGAAAAGCTTTAGGACCAGATGATATACCTATTGAAGTTTGGAAGTGTCTTGAGGATGTAGGTGTGAGTTGACTAACAAAATTATTTAATGAAATTTTGAGAACAAAAAAGATGTCCGATAAATGGAGAAAGAGTATTTTAGTATATATATATATAGCTAGAGCCTTTGGGATCTATCTTATTAGATAAATAAAAAATAAAACTAAGTGAATCCAAGAAATTCAGAAAAATAAAATTTCAATAAAATATCGTAGTTCATCAAATTAACAATATTAATACACTCCTGTTACATCAATCAATGACATATCAAACACATATAGCAAACTATTGAAACATAGCAACTAGTTCAATTACATTAAGACCAATCAAACTTCGAGCTTAATTGCACTTCTCAGGCTCGAATGCTGATGCTTCAAAGCTATCAGACAGCCCAGTTCCAGTCTTGAAGGTGAGTTTCTCGGAAGTTGGCTTCTCGAAGTACATCTCCACAACAGAGAGCCACAACAAGAGCTCCTTAGTCTTCACCCCTGTAATCTTCTTCATTTTACGCGGCTCAACAAACGCAGTCACTTCAGTAGCATACGATACTAGTTGCTTAATCTTCTTAAAGTTATGATTCTTCCCCTTCTTTTGAATCAACCATATGAACCCGGATGCTCGGTTGTACCCAAACTCTTCAATATCATCCAAAGGGAACAAACCCTTTGGAAGGCAGAGCTCTTCGAGCAGCTCAAAGGTTTTCTTCTTGCAAATGGCATCTCCATGGTAGACCTCGGCACCAGCTCTGTAGCTCTCAATGGTTTGAGATGCCATTTTCTTACTATGAAACTATAACAGATGGACAAGGAAAGGAGAATTGTTTTGTGAGAATTGCTGTAATGCTGATGAGAGGGGTTGAAGGGATAGAGCAGGGTATTTATAGATGAAACTGAAGACCATTTCCTCTTGCATATCGATAACTTAAGAGTATATGTTAATAAGAAGCATCTTTCCGGGATTGATTAGACAAAGAAGTGTCAAAATTTGCCTGCTGTGTTGTGTTTAGCTTGTTTTGAAACAGTCAAGGGGAGCTGTCGGAAAGTAGTATAAGCATTTCTAGATTCAGAAATCAGGTTTTATTTGGGAATAAGATTTTGATGAGTAAGTACTGTAGAAAACAAGAATTCTTAAGTTGGCTTTGTTGGAAAATTTAATTCCCTCTTCTATTAGGATCTTGTTGAATTATGTGATGCAATCAATACAATCCACCAATCAAATTGAAGATCACACCAAAAGCACATAAATTTGTTTTGGATGGGGCTTTCGCCTTAATTCGGAAGAGAAGAAACCGAGATGTTATTCAACTAGAGAAGATACACGAATATTACAATTCCCACCACAACACTTTTTCAAGCCTCACCAGATAAATACTAGTTGTTTACAATTAGAGAACCTCTTAAACTCTCTTTAATGAAGTACTCTCTCACGGCTCTCAATTAAGGCTAATTACAACTATATATAGAAATCTAGAGTAACCCTAGTTTGATACACTTGATACACAAATCATCTGACGTATACTAAAGAGATCATCCCGCTTTGAGAGCCGTACGATCTAACTTGAAGACGAACTTGGGCTTCAAACAAATCAGCTAGACTCGCAACCAAAAACTCATTAGCACCACGGTCGGTCGACCGCACATGAGACTATCACCCCCCTCAGGCTGGCCCAATTTCCAGCCCGAGGGGGTGACAGTCGATTGTCCTCTTCGCGAGAAGACCCTGTACAGTGGTCGATCGACCGACCCCTAGGTACTGTCGACCACAACTGCTACAATTGTTGATGCTGACTATTACTCCTCTATCTTCAACCATTCGCTTCGATTCCATCTCATCGCTTCATTGTCTTCTTCATCGAACATGTTTATGAAAGACATATGAAACCAAAAATCTCCACCTTGGATTGCATACTCATGAATCCACACATGTGTGATTTAAAACTTTCTAGACTCTTTTATTATCCTTTTACAAACAACTCGGTTATGTGGCTTCTTTTGCTAGTTGAATCTACCTCCACCTATTTTTCTCCAGTTGGTATGCCCCTCAAAGGCGCACCCCTATAGGCATTGACACGAAGGCGCCACTCTTTGTACGAACTCCGCCTACCTCGAGGCACTCTCCACCTCTCGGCAATATTCGAACGTCGCAGTCTCGCTCGGATTTTTCTAGTGACGGCAAACTAGATAGTGCTTTAGGAACGTAGGACATCGAAATACTTGCGCAAGTTTTCACATTCCCACAAAGCTTGTAGAGGTTGTGCTCAACACCCCTTCTTCCCTTCATCACCTTACGATGACCTTCCCAAACTGATAGAACTCCACCTTAAGCTATGTACCTGCAGCCTCATACTTCAAGAGTTCCCAATGATACAAGATTCTGTTTCAACTAAGGAATATGCATAAAATTCTCTAGTGTGTAACCCTTTCCATCTAATGCTTTCAATTCGACTGTTCCCTCACCAACTACTTCACAAATATCACCAACCACCGTTCTTACACAATGACGATCTCTTGCAAGTAGAAGAAAACATCTCCCTCTCGAAGCATATACGAGAAAAACTTTCCGAATCAGGATACCAGCCAGAATACACATCTATAACAAGATTATTATCTAAGCTATCACCTGATTCAGCGACAATGAATTTGGCGCTCCTCTGACTCAACCACTTGTGACAATCCTTCTTGTAATGCCCAACTCTTTTGCAGTGATGGCAATAAATCATACCCTTACGTGCACTTTCTCTTCCATTTAAAGTACCATCCACCTCCAAGCAACTCACAGAAGTATATGCCGATTTCTTACTCTCCTTCCTAAGTGCATCATCCTCAAACTCCTCGATCATACCTGCTGCCGAAAATTTCTCCTTGGTAGATTTTCCGTCTAGCAAGGTTATCAAGTTGGATTAATTTGATGGTGAATATATCAAGTTAGAAGCTTTTAGACCATCCGCGTTAATTGCCCCAGGTTCAGATAACTCCATATTGAACTCTACTGTATGATCTAGAAGAGCGGTACTTTCCTTCTTTGAGAAACCCAACAACTTTCTTTTCTGGTATATCCAACCATGTAACGGCGATTCCGAGTAGTCAGTTCTGAGTCTGGTCCATAAACTCGCCGCACTTCGCTCCTCTATGAGATTGTACCTGACTTCGCTCGTCAATGAAATCTAGATTAAACCCAATGCTCTTGAACAAATCTCCTCTCAATTCTCATGCTTCATGTCTATTGGTCTCCCTTTATCTTCTTCTAGGTCTAACTTCAACCTTTTAGAACCAATATATCATACATATTCACCTTCCAAAGATTAAAGTTGATCTTACCGTCAAGCTGCTTTGATCTTCATGATCTGATCCGCCATCTCCTCCAAGGAACTCGAACAAACCCACAAACCTAAAGCTCTAATACCAATTGTTAGGAAATTTGATTCCCTCTTCTACTAGGATCTTGTTGAATTATGAGATGCAATCAATATAAACCACCAAACAAATAGAAGATCACACTAAACACACCAAAGCACATAAATTTGTTCTAGTTGGGGTTTTCGCCTTAATCCGGGGGAGAAAAAACCAAGATGTTATTCATTACATGTAAAAATATTACAATTCTCACAATGTCTCTCTATCAAGCCTCACTAGAATATACTAGTTGTTTACAATTGAAGAACATCTCAAACTCTCTTCAATGAAGTACTCTCTCTCTTGGCTCTCAATGGAGGCTAATTACAATAATATATAGAGATATAGAGAAACCCTAGTTTGGAACACTTGATACACTAACCATACGATGTATACTGAAGAGATAATCCTGTGTTGAGAACCATACGTTCTAACTTGAAGACGAAGTTGGGTTCAAACGAATCAGCCAAACCCGCACACACCAAACTAATCAGCGCTTCGGTTGGTCGACTGCAAATGATTGCAGTCGACCATAATCACTCAGTTTCCAGCAGTCAACTGTCCCCTTCGCGGGAAGACCCTGTACAGTGATCAGTCAATCAACCCCTAGGTACAGTCGACTGTATCTGCTACAGTTGCTGCAGCTAACTGTTAATTTTCTATCTTCAACCATTCGCTTCGATTCTATCTCATTGTTTCATCGTCTTCTTCATCGAACATTTGTATGTAAGACATATAAGTTCAATAGGCTTCACTCCGGGAAGAGTTGTTCTTCTAAGTTGGAACTTAGGTGCTTTTGAGGAAACAAACATATCAAATAACGTGCTTAGATTTAATCACCCTCCTAAATATGCATTGCATCTTGGTAAACACATCCTATGCTAGATACTTTCGTGAAAAGGTAAATTAAGGAGAAGATTCCTCAATCTCTACCATTAGCACTTCCATTTTGACACAAGTGTCCATTCTCTTTCGTGGATTTCATGTCTTCTACTTCTAAGTCTACAGTATACTTTTATATCTTATAGAGGTCGATGATTTGCATGTAATCTGGTAGTAATACTGTTAGGATTGTGTCTTGAATACTCGTTGTTCATATTAGAAGAAGGTAAGATGAAGCATGGAGGTCGAAGCGTCGAAGTGAGTAGAAGGAAAAACAGCAACAGCAAGGTGCAAGCATAGTTGCGGTTGACTGGCCCAAGTTGCGGTCGACCGTCCCAAGTTGCGGTCGACCGCACCCCCCGACCGCTCGTAGTACAAGGATTGTCCGAGAGAGGTACGGTCGACCAGTCATTCGTTTTTGGGTTTTGATTTGTGAGGTCATTTCAGCCCAATCTTAAACTCCAAGTTAGCTCGTGCGGCTCCTATTCAGTTACTTCTTTTCCAGGTTATATCGGATGACTGAGAATCAAGATTAAACCTAGGTTTCTCTCTATTCTTCTATATATATTGTAAATTCCTCCAATATGAGAGAGAGTACTTCATAGATTCTTTTCTCCATTGCAAAGAGAGGCTCGAGAGAGAGATAGTTCTTAGTGGGTGAGTTTAATTCCTTGTATTGAGTGAATCAATAACTCCTTGTAATCTCTTCTAGCTGAATATCAGGTCTTCCTATATTTCTCCCCTGATTAAGCAAAAGCTAACTGAGATAAGTCATCGGTGTGTTTGTATTAGTTTGGTGGATCTACTTGTTAGCTCAATTTATTCATCTCATCTACTTTGACTTTCTCATTGCTCTATTAGTTCTGCTGCGACAACGGGCGTTGGTTGACGCCCCAATCCCAACAACTGGTATCAGAGCTTTAGGTTGCTCAGTTCCTTGGTTAAGATGACAGGTCACAGTATTTAAAGATCAAGTAGTTCAATGGAAAGATCAATTTCAATCTTTGGAAGACTGGCATGTATGATGTACTTGTTCAAGAACGTTTGCAGTTAGCCGTTAAGAAGAAAGAAAAGCCAACTGATATGAAGGATGACGGTTGGAAAGATATTCATGAAAGAGCCATAAGTCTGATCCGACTATCCTTGGCAGACGAGGTCAAGTGCAGATTTCTTGAAGAAACTGATGCGGCGAGTTTGTAGGAAAAACTCATAGCTGACTACTCTGGTCGTCGTTATTAGATCGGATGCACCAGAAAAGGAAGTTATTCCGTTTAACTATAAAGGAAGGTACCGATATCCAAGACCACATTACAGAGTTCAATAAGGTATTATTTGAACTTAAGGCGATCAATGCAGATGTGTGTGAGGAAGATAAAGCTTTCAACCTGATATATTCACTGCTGGATTCATACGAGCCTTTGATCACTACCATGCTACACTGTAGATCTGCCAAGGAGAGTATTTCGGTAGATGGTGTAATCAAAGCATTGAAGAAAAATCAACTTACGAAGGAGACTTACAAATTACCGTATATTCCCACAAGTTGTCTAGCAGTGGATGGTTCTTTAGGGGGAAGACAAAGTACTTTGCAAAAGGATTTTATCTGTTGCCGATATTGCAAGAGGCCAGGGCATATCAAGAAAGATTGTTGGAAGTTGCAGATTCAAGAGAGCGCAAAGAACAGGAGTTCAACCGCTAATGTGGTTAGTGCCTTTGATTCAGGCAATTCGTGTCTTCTTGTTTCAAATTCTTTAGAAGTGGATTATGGTTGGTTTCTTGACTCAGGGAGTTCTTCTCATATTTGCTCCGATAGGAAGTTGTTTTCTACTTATAAGTCTGCTACAGGGCATTGTGTGACAACGAAAACTGGGAAAATTTATGAAGTAGTGGGTGAGGGGACGGTTGAGTTGAAGATGCCATGTCTAAATATGTTCACTTTAAGAGATGTTTTGCATATTCCTCTGTTGAAACGAAATCTGATTTCCTTGGAAACTCTTGAGGCACGGGGCTACACGTACACAGCTCGAGGTGGGATTCTGTCTATTTTTCAAGATCGTCGTAAGGTGATTAGAGGTATGAGAGTGGTTGGGCCAAGCCAAAACAATCTCTACAAGCTTTGGGGAATTCGAAATACTTGCGCAAGTATAACCCCTGTTCCCGTTAATATGTATTTTTCAAGTATTTTTCCGTATTTTAAATTCATAGTATCTTGTAACTATTCTTTCTTAATTGATTATATTCAAACTACTTTTATGAAGCGCAATATTTAATTATTCAACTGTTTTAATATTTAAATGATTTGAAGCCTAAGCCCAATTGTTTTAAGCCCAAATCCAAACTCAGTACTCATATATATTTCTACGGGCTCAATCCTGTGTAATTGTATTCAAACCCCCACTCTTTCTAACCCACCCCCCATTTCTCTCACATTCTCAACTACCCACAACCACTCACATTCCCCCCACTCTTCACCTCCCGTAACTCCATAACCCCCACCACCTCATAATTGCCCTCACTTTCTCACCCCCTTTACTCTACCCATTATTATATTATATTTATTATTTTATATAAACCCCCCCTCCCTGTTCTCTCTCTCTTTCTCCCCGTCTTCCTCTCTCCCCCTCCTTTGTTCCAAAACCAAATAGACCCAACTCTCCTTCTGTTTTCTGCTCTCTCACCGTTCTCTGTTTCGAACCCAACAGAACTCATCCGAACCCATTCCCCTCTTCCTCCTTCTCACCTCGCCGCCACCGTAGCCTTCATTTCTTCACCCTCCATTGCCCCGTCGACTAACCATCCCGTCGTCTTCTCTGGCTATCTCTTCTCCCATTCTCCCTCTCTCGGTGGGCACCTCCTAACCGATTCCCTCCGGCCTGCAACTCCGCTTTCCTCCTCGCCGTCAGTCAGCCAAGGCGCCGCCTCTTCTTCGCGATGCTTAGCCACAGAGATGCCCTTGAGCAACCGCAACCCCTGCTGACGTTCCCCTATGCGCAACCCTCCCTGTCGCGACCCCTCGCACCGCCTGTGCCCCTGCTGTAGCCACCTGCGGCCACCACCGCGCCGTGCGCCCTGCACCTGCCGCCGTTTTGTCGTCCCGCCGTCGTGTCGCCTCTGTACCGCTGTCGAGCCATCAGTCGCAGAGCAACTTCCCCACCCCCATGCTCTATTTTGATGGTTGGTTTTGATCCTTTGATTGTAGGTCGTCGATCGCCTTGATGATCATAATCATCTTGTTCCTTGATCGTTTTGATCTTGGCCGTCCAATCGTCGATCATCTTGATCATCATGATCATGTTCTTTTTGTTTTGTTTCTGGCCGTCCATTGGATCTTGATCATCATGCTTGATTGGATGTGGGCCATCGATCTCCTCTTGATCATCCGATTAGATCCTAGCCGTCCGATCTCATCTTGATCGTCACGATCATGATGATCATCAATTTCCTTTGATCGCAGCCGTTCAATCAATCGATCTTGATCTTCATCATTATCTTCATTATGAGGGAAATCTGACCATCCGATCTCAGTTTTGTTGTTTGGTGTCTCGCCCGTGTTTTGCTTCGCTGTTCGGGATTCTGATCCGGTTATTCTTGTATTCGGTATCATCGTCGTCTGCTATCAGGCAAGTATCCTTTTGTACAACTCGTTTGTTCTCATACAAGTTTTCTCTGAAAAATACTGCAAGTATATTCTTTGACCCTAATTCGTATTCATCGGTGAAATTGAAATCTGTTGCTATACATAATCCGTCGATCCCGTATTCGTATATGATTGTGAATACTTTGTTACCACATGCATTACATGAACATGATTGATACACACATATGTACTCTTAGGATTATACATGACTAGTAATTTCCACGTGCGATGCACGTCTTAATAAATATATTTTTATTAATAATAGTAAAAACTTCAATGTAGTCTAGCCTTAAATCTAATACTTCCTTTATATTAGCTAGATTAGATATGCATGGGAAATACACGAATTTGTTTGTCTATAAATGTTTCTATTAATTGAATTTAATTTGAATGTATATTGCACGGATTTGCTCACTTACAAAATTAGGGTTTGTTTGTTTACAACCCAACTCTCTCATTAAAATAGTAGAGATTATATGCATGGTTCTTTTACCCGTGATAGTAGTCTAAATATGATATCTTGCTATTATTGATTAAAATTAATAAAAGTAATAAGCTGGGGTATAAGGGTAAGGACCATAGTAGTGGACAATATAGGTAAGTGTACTCGGAAGGGGGGCCGTGTTTCTCAGTACATGGTTCATAAACTTGTTGTATCTTGATGTATTCATAAAGCCATTACTTGGCTCATGAACTTGTTGTATTCATGAACCCACTGTGTGGTTCTTAAACTTGTTAGTATTCACAAACTTGTACTTGGTACGTGAACTTGTTACATTATTTTCGTATTCATGAACCATACTTGCTTGATACTTGATACCTGATTACACCGCCCTATAAAATCCACCACTAGGCCTAAGTGTAACTGATTGTATATAGAAACCATGTAGTAAAAGTATGGATGCATGAAGTGCTACCTAGATAGAATTAAACAAAAGACATGATATTAACACGTACACCTGCATAATCCAATTACATGTTACATGTTCTTGTTGATTTGTTTACTTGATTACTTGTTTACATGCCACTTGTTTTATGATGTCTTGTTCATGATCCTGTTTACATATTGTATTTCTCTATTACATGATTCTTGACTCCATGATATTTTTTCTGCTTCTTGTTTTGTTTTATACTTGTCGATCCCGTTAGGTTGTACCACTTGCGGCCCATGACTTACATTAACGAGTATCTTCTTGTTTCTTTTTCTTGTAATAATGTACTTGCAGGTCCGAATGGAGAATTATCCGAAGGTGTTGCTGATCAAGTATTTTAGTCTTGTTAATTATCATGTTATCTTTAGTTCATGTTTTATTCATGCTACTCTTTATTGTAATCCAGGCATGTTTGACCAGTAACTATGTTTTTATTTCTAGCTGTTGGTTATGTTATGGACTATGTCATGTACTTCTATTATCCTATTGTGATTTTTCATGCCTGCATGGTTTTGTTGTTATCATGTTGTTGAGTTACCTATACAGCTTATGAATGGTGTATTCGCATCATTCGCTGGGCCTCAGTCACGTGCTTGTATTCCCGTATTTTGGGAAGCGGGGTGTGACAACCACTAATGTGGTTAGTGCCTTTGATTCAAGCAATTCGTGTTTTTTTATTTCAAATTTTTTAAAAGTGAATTCTAGTTGGTTTCTTGACTCAGGGAGTTCTTCTTATATTTGCTCCGATAGGGAGTTGTTTTCTACTTATAAGTCTACTACAGGGCGTTGTGTGACAACGGAAACTGGGGAGATTTGTGAAGTAGTAGGTGAGGGGACAGTTGAGTTGAAGATGTCAGGTCTAAATATGTTCACTTTAAGGGATGTTTTGCATATTCCTCTCTTGAAACGGATTCTGATTTCCTTGGAAACTCTTGATGCACAGGGCTGCAGGTACACAACTCGATGTGGAGTTCTGTCTATTTTTTAACATCTTCGTAAAGTGTTAGAGGTATGAGAGTGGTTGGACCAAGCCAAAATAATCTCTACAAGCTTTGGGGAATTTGAAATACTTACGCAAGTGTTGCTTCTTTTCCCGTTATTCCCGCAAGCTCAACTAGTTTGCCGCAACTAGATTTATCGAGACGAAACCACGACGTTCGAATATCGTCGAGAGGTGGAGAAAGCCTAAGGGTAGGTGAAATTCGTGCAGAGTTTGGCAACTTCGTGAGTAAATCTATGGAGGTATACCCTTGAAGGGGTATACTGGATTTGGTGAGATTAGGTAGAGATTATTTCAACTAGAAGAAGAAGCTATTGTTCTAAGTTTTCATTGCAGGTGGAATTCATTAGAGTTTGGAGATGAGAAACACATCATGTGATAGCACTGGTATGCAATCCAAGGTGGAGCTTGTTAGGATTGTGTCTTGAATACTCGTTGTTCAGATTAGAAGAAGGTAAGATGAAGTACGGAGGTCAAAGCGTCGAAGTGAGTATAAGGGAAAACAGCATCAGCAAGGTGCATGCATAGTTGTGGTCGACCGTCCCAAGTTGCGTTCGACTGCACCTCCTGACCGCGCCCCCCGACCGGTCGTAGTACAAGGATTGTCCGAGAGAGGTACGGTCGATCGGTCTTGTTGGACGGTCGACCGACCGCGGTGCTGTGTTCATTTTTGGGCTTCAATTTGTTAGGTCGTTTCAGCCTTCAACTCCAAGTTAGATTTTGCGGCTCCTCTTCAGCTACTTTTTTTCCAGGTTATATCGGACGACTGAGAATCAAGATTAGACCTAGGTTTCTCTCTATTCTTCTATATATATTGTAAACTCCTCCAATATGAGATAGAGTACTTCATAGATTCTTTTCTTCATTGCAAAGAGAGGCTCGAGAGAGATAGTTCTTAGTGGGTGAGTTTAATTCCTTGTATTGAGTGAATCAATAACTCCTTGTAATCTCTTCTAGTTGAATATCAGATCTCTCTATATTTTCTCTCGGATTAAGCAAAAGCTAACCTGGATAAGTAATCGGTGTGTTTGTGTTAGTTTGGTGGATCTACTTGCTTGCACAATTTATTCGTCTCATCTACTTTGACTTTCTCATTGCTCCATTAGTTCCGCTGCGACAATGGGCGTTGGTTGACGCCCCAATCCCAACAAATACTCCTCTCCTCGCTTTTGCATATGTTTTATCAGAGAACTTGATTTGCCCGTGGGCACGTGCCTACGGCACGTATTCGGAACGATACAGCATATGAAAGTCTTGTAAACAGTAAAACAACAATTATGTAGCTCAAGTTTGAATAGTAAAATAATTATTAGTTGTAAATAAAAGTTCATGTTTCTATTAGTATATGTTGAAAAATAATTATAAATGAGGGTATAAAATCCAACTTCTTGGAACTTTGAGTGTGGAAATTGATGGAATTTAACTGTTGATGAGATATTTGCTATTTTCAAAGTAACATGAGCAATAAAAAATGCATAAAAAATATGAAAATTTACAAACCTAAAATATGAAAATATAAATTTCTGAGTAAATAGAAAGAAAATGAGAGAATGAGAGAGAGAGAGAGAAATAAATAAATAAATGAGTTATTTTGGGGGATTTGAATTTGAGTTTTGGGGAAAAACTTTTGGACAGAAAAATATGTTTTGTGATCTTAGATCTGGACCATTGATTTCAAACCTATTGAATGAGTGCCGCTTGATAGCTTTCTTTGTGTTTTATTATATAGATGGAACATGTGGTTTTTTTTTTCCTTTTTCAATATTTATTCTTGTAGAAGAGTTTTGGCCGTGACAAGTTCATTTACAATTTTTTTATAAATTTTTTTATTATATGATTAGTTCATCAACTTGCTGCAAATGTACGCATATGACAGGACAGAAACAACAAACAATTTCAGGGAAAATATATCACATGGTCATAAGATGTAATTGTTTACTCTGAAATCATAACATATGGAATTATAAAAGCAGTGCTTACTGTAACTTGTGAGCAAGTGTGACAAAACCATTACACCTAGAAAATTTATGTCAACAGCAACTCAAGTCAACTAATCAACATATTTACAGAGAGAAAGTTAATATATTCTGTGTTAGGTCATGATTCATGAATATCTTACAAATAGCTGTGAAGTCATAGCTGATTAACAATAATATTGTGTTCAGAAATAAAACATGATACAGTTAATTAACTGAACTGGTATCATATCATCAAAACTACCTCTTAATTTTTGTTACAGGAACTCATTCACTTCATACATCAAGTAGTTCAAAGATGAGGTTTTCGGTTGGTAATTAAGCGGCTCGATCTTTAATCAAATGACCAACTTGAATCTAAAGCCTGCTGTAAAAAATTAAGGAAGATCGATCATCTAGACAGTATTCTTAATTAGATATTATATATTCTTTAAAATAGATTTCATTATTCATCAAATTAACAATAATGTTACCATACACATTGGCAGGTTTAAAAAAAACATCCATAGGTATAACAACACATTGTCTTTGTACCAAACCAAACATACATAGAAACTTCTAAGAGGTACCAATCAAACATATATATATATATATACTTATATCATTCACTTCTCGAGCTCGAACGCTGATGGATCAAAGCTATCGGAAAGTCCAGTTCCAGTCTTGAAGGTGAGTTTCTCCGAAGTTGGATTCTCGAAGTACATCTCAACAACAGAAAGCCACAACAAGAGCTCCCTAGTCTTCACCCCTGTAATATTCTTCATTTTACGCGGCTCAACAAAAGCAGTCACTTCAGTTGCATACGATACTAGTTGCTTAGCCTTCTTAAAATTGTGATTCTTCCCCTTCTTCTGAATCAACCATATGAACCCGGATGCTCGGTTGTATCCAAACTCTTCAATTTCATCCAAAGGGAACAAACCCTTCGGAAGGCAGAGCTCTTCGAGTAGTTCAATGGTTTTCTCCTTGCAGATGGTATCTCCTTTGTAGACCTCGGCACCAGCTCTGTAGGTCTCTATGGTTTGTGACGCCATTTTTCGTATCAAATATTTTAGAAGAAGATATATAATAGCTAAGATTTAAAGAAGAAAATGAGAATTGCTGCGAAGCTGATGAGATGAGTTGTGGAAGAGTACTGAACTATTTATAGATGAAATTGAAGACCATTTCCTCTTGTATATCGATCGATAACTTAGTCAAAAACTCGATAATTTAAGTGTATATATGTTAATTAATTACAAGTATCTTTCCTTGATTGATCTTTAGAGTCAAAGTTTGCGTGCAGTAAATTGTTTAGTGTATTCTGAAATAGTCAAGTTTATTTGTCTCAAGTACTACTATAGCATTTGTCGAATTAGAACTATAGCTAAAAAAAATATTATATAATTTTTTTTTTAAAAAAATACAAAAATTACAGAAAATGAAGAATTAGAGTATTTCTTTGAAATGCACATTAACTTAATATATATGGGATTGACTTCTGATGAGTATACTGCCAAGAAACAACGGTGTTACAAGTCAACTTCGCATTTGATGGGTTATCCAAAGATGTGTACATCAAGTTTATTTGGATATAGTCAAATTACAAACAAAACAAAAATGTATAAAATATAACAAATCAGGCTTCAAATATAGAATGGTTCAAACAGGTCTCAGCCAATACTGTTGCTGTTTAAATCAGCTACAGTAATTTCGTAACAAACTATGGAAAGAACTGCAGAGAAAGATATATTTGCCCTATATCATAGCTAGGCAGAAAAGATTTAGGTATGGGGAGAGAAGCATACACGGAAAGACCTCCTACCTAGAGAAAGAAGTGGCAAAGGTCAATCTCTTTCCTCGTTGATGCAAAAAATTCACATTTGTCGTTATGAATGGATAGGTCTCAACAGATCCAGGAAGAAGATGCGCTCAGGAGAGGGGGCAGAGTAGCCTGCAGGCAGGGGATTGTTCACTTTGGGCAGTGGGTTCCCAGACATAGGTCGGATGTATTAGATGCTTTACTACTATGTTGTCTTTTGGTTGATGTATTTTTTTGTTGTTCGGGTTATTTTGCCCGGATTAGATGCTTTTGGGTCTTAGTCGCCTGTGGGCGTGATGTATTTCCTATTTCTGTTTAGTTAAGTACTTTTTAATGAAGCGATGACTTCGGTCATCTTTTAATCAAAAAAAAAAAATAGTTGATGTACTAGGCTTTGTGTTGGAATACTTCTTATGTAGTATGTATTAATTTGTTCCCGTGAAAATTTCATTAATGAAATTGGTGGCATTAGTCACTTTTTTCTTTTTTTTAAAACAAATAAAGATTAATTTGTCGTAAACAGACAGAATTATATATAATATGTAAATCTGGGAATTTTACTAGCTTTAAAAAACGATCGATGCTCACAAATGTAGCAAATAAACTCAGCCAGATCATATTAGGAACACTATGGAAATGTCGAATCTTTAGTCGATCAACGTGATTTGGACTTGTGAAGCATAGATATTATTTGGAATTTGGAGAGTTTGGAAGTTTTGTTAGAATATTTGAAAGGAATCTCATAAAGGCGGGAATTTGATAGAAGCAAAGATCCTATTCCCATACAATCGGCCTTATAGCCCGGTAGGCCCATGCTATATATAAATGTTTATGAAGTTCCGCCCTGTAGAATAATTATTAGGCGCAAAGCAACCGTATGTGGTAACTCGCTGTGAGAAAAAGCTAACTATTATCCGCTATCGAGAGGCTCAAAAAGTGGGTTTTTGAATTTTTTGAAGAGCTGAATGATGCGGTGACTATACGATAAACTAATCACGGTGTTCTGACTCACTTTTGGAGTATCTTATCTTTTGGGCCGACTGGGCTTGGGTTGGAGTTGTGGTACTGACCTTCTGTTTCTTCTTGGGCCAGAAATATCTCTGTTGGGCCGGCCAGTTGGGCCGGCCGGTGCTTTGTTTCTTTTGGCCTGAGATTGATTCAATTGAAAGTGAATAATTTTAATTTAAAAAAAAATCTATCAGAATCTTTGTATAATAATAATAAAAATGGGTAGTATTTTCAGCTTTTCATGATTATATACTTTTAGGTTTCTAGTGCTTATATATTTGTGGTTTCGTGAATTACATATATCACTAGTCCTTTGCATAGATAACCATTTTTGGTATGGTGATTTCGCAAGTACATGTCATTTGAGTTATTATTTTTTTTTCTTTTTCTTTCAGCAATGAGCATTACATTACAGACTAAGAAACAGATAAGATTCGAGTTGTCACCCATCAGAGACTGCAACGACTAATTGAGTTAAGAAAGAATCAAAACAAACTGGTAAACTCTTCAGCTGAATCTACACAGAGTTTTCTTTAATGTGCAACGGCTATGTCCACCCTGTATCCTTCTACGAGTCATGACTGTGTCTGCACTTGATGTTGTAATCCAATAAACCAACTAACAAAACAAAATAATATCGAGTTAATTGATCTGGAAGAGTAATGGCAGTAGAGATTATAGAATCCACCAAACACCAGAAAGCTGATAAGGTAGCAAATAAGCTGGACATGATCATAGTGCTGGCACAAAGAAATGCAGTAGAAATACATGTTTCATCTTTCAAACTTTGACGGATTAATAAAACTGCTGTATTCATAACAAATCCATTTCTATAAAAAAACATATAACGAATCCATATTTGACTGACTAACGTGATGTTTTTGAGATTCGAAGATTACGAATTTAACTTGTAAACTGGCAGAAGAATTTAGCTAACAAAATTACACGCATGATCCACATCCTCAAGGCACGGACAATTCTCATATTAACATTACAGTTTTCGGCAGAAACCGGTATAGTGTATATACTCAAATCAGTACCGGAAAAAATTGAAGCATTCAAGAACCACCCAATCCTTGAAAGTGGTTCTTCATTGCTCTATCCTTTCTATAATGATTATTTCTATCACCCCCACCTCGTCTTCCTCCTCTACCGCGACTATTGGCATCCCCAATATCAAATGTTTCAGATGGTCCAGATTGATTATCCCGTTCATTAGCATCCATCAACTTCTTTACAGCCCCAAGGGGTAAGTTCCCTCCACGGCCAAGACCATGGATAGTTTCTCTCTGAGCTTGGTTAACTACAGCTGCATCGTTTGCATTAGACACAGCAATAGAACCGGAAACCTTGTAGCTGTAGTTCTTGCCATCTTTAACATAGAATTGAGGCTTTTTTCTGTTGACCCCATCTTGAACCAGAATTCCCTGACTCGACAGATTTACTATTGCTCGAATCCTCAGTTTCCGCATATCCTGTTTCCACAGTTAGACCCAGATCATCAAATGAGTCATCGTACTCGTCTTTGTACTCTAACTCTGCTGCTAAGATAGCAGAGCGAACAGATTCCTTAGCGGCTACAGAATCAAGAGTTTGAGAATCCGGTTTGTCTTCGTTAGACTTTCTCGTAAATCGCCCGTATGAAGAAGCTGAAGAAGAAGAAGAAATTGTAGGGAGCTTTTCATCTCTCCAGCTCACTACAATATCCCCACTGACAGGCAATGCAGACTCTGTTACTAATAACCCCTTGCCTTTGTCATTTATATTATGAGATGGTGGGGATGCTGATTTAGAAGGTGGAATCTGCTCCAGTGAAGAATCTAAGGATAACAGATCCTCATGGAGAGTTGCTTCTAATATCCTTTGAATTACTTCTTTGGGATTATGGTTATAAACATCGAGACAAGCTGAAAGGAAACCTTTCCCATAATGTGGGAATATGTCTTTTATTTGGCTAATTTTAGACTCCATAACTATATCATCTTCGTCTACATGCGGCATGGTAATACTTTGTGCAGAAATTGGTTCCTTGGGCGCCTTATCCCAGGTTTATAAATAAGGTGATGTTGCAATCTGAGTTAAATAATGGAATTGATCCTCATCCATGAAAATCCATCCTGTGCAAAACAAAGATCAAAGGAGGATTGATAGAGAAATTGGAATGATGATTAAGTTATACTGCATAGAGTATGATTAATAATAGTGTGCACATACAGGTAACATCTTCAGCACATACAGTAACATCTTCATGAGCTATTTCCCCAGCAAATAAGTGGCAAACTTCTTAATTGTTACTAGTATTATTTCATCAGAAAATAGAATAAGTTGCAAAAGTGGATGAGAATATCCACAATTACCTAAACTTCATCATGCATTCCGTGATTATATGGCAAGATATAATTTGAATCAAAAAAGCATTTTCAGTAAAAGAATGCTGCATAGCATTTCCTGTATTCACTATTCAGTGATAAATGAGAATGTGTTGCACAACAAAGTTGTCTTTGCCATTGTATAATAGCATTCTTACTAGCAATTCTTTTTTATGGTCCCAAAAAGCTCAATAATCCTGCCTTCATTTCACTAGTTTTTTTTACCTTATAACTTCTAAAATATTTTTTTCATACTCAGTATGCACATCACAAAAGGGAATCCGATGAACCAGAAGTAAAATTACATACAGTATACATGATAACTTTGTAGTCAGTTGGGTCTGGTAGAAAACCTTTAGCATCAGATAAAATTTTCGATTCACAGTTGACTATTTTCCAAGACAGAATCCGAGGGTCGTTATACGATTTCTTCAACTGATATCATGTGAAGGAGATTCTTTTTTTATTATTCCAATATCAGTAAGGTGTTTATCTACTTTTTACAAGAAAATTAGACTGCTTCTAACCCAAGACCAAGGGAACAAAAAGCAGTAGCCTAAGATGATACTACTATGTTCAGATACTAAGGTTACTGTGGTCAGCTACTTGATTCCCTATATAATCAATACTCCTTCACAAACTGTAGAGGTAAAGTAGGAAGGTAAGGTGTAAAGACATTATTAAATTCCGCAAGAGAAACCTTTGTTGGCTCACAACTTATGACCATGAACAAAACTCATAAGGACTGCTTGTAGATCTAGCAGCTAGAGATCAGAAAACTAAGCCCAACAAAAACCAGCTAATCAACAGGAAGGGTAAACACCAATATCTAGAAGATAGCTCCACAAACAATTCTGACATAGGATATACCCACAAGATTGGGGTCTACTATAGAGTCAGTAAATAAAGATTGAGGTGTCCTATGCAGTCTCCTTAACTCAGGGAGGGCACATTAAGCCAATACCGGAAAGAATTAGAAAGGCCAACTATTCCTCACCTAGTTTGTGCCATGATATCTATGAAAAGCGTTTATAGGAATTCAAAAGAAGCTTGCTCTGCTCCCTCAACTAATCATCGCAATATCTTAGGGGAAATGACTGAGCATCATGGTTTTAAGAAGATAAACTGTAAGGGAATCGTCGTAAATAAATAAACAACAATTGTTCACAAATGGCTTGAAAAGGAAGAGACCATCTAGTCGACATTTGCACTTGCTCCTTTTTTCTTTTTTCTTTTGACTCGACGACATAAGCCAGTAACTATACTTGAAATGACAAGCATGTTGTTTACATATGATATTGTAGAACTTCTAGATGCTTGCTTGGAATGTCCACTGGTGCTTCTCAATAGGTATATGAAATCTAGCTTTAGTAGAAATCTAGAAATATAAAAAGAATGAGGCAAAATTCACATTGTTACCATAAAGTACCTAAAAGATATCATTTTCTACATATAGGATCAATCATTCATTGGGATGAGGAAATTGCGGAAGAAGTTGTCCATAAAATCAAACAAATGGTGAGAGCCTAGAAAGCACGGCCTAGAAAACACACATCCCTGATGCATTGTCTTCACAGAAAGAACTGATGCATTGTCTATTAATTTTTCATATGCAAATCCATAAGCTATTCTTAGCATGTAAAAATATAGAAGATTGAACAAGGAAGTGGGGAACTGTGGTAATCGAATGAGGGATTCATTTCTTTGATTGACATTATGAACAAAGAATGATATAAATATAAATTTATGATGCAGAAGTTCTTGAATTCACTGTTGTATCGGTATCTGTGAGTGGTACCTGTAAACCCTTTCCAGAGTAATCAAATCTGCACAATCCTCGATCAATTTTAAGTCGTACACAAATTTACTCAAAAACCAGCTCGGCCAAGCATATGCACCTCTGTACCTGCAATTTCACCAGTAATTCCCACAACTACACTCTCCGTCCCTGAAATGGTGAAACCTCTTCCCATCTCTGACAATAATCTCTCTCCCCACTGCCTTCGACATGAACATAATCGCAGTGTGACAGTCCCCACAAATTCTCAGGTTCTTAAGAACCGTAATTATAGCTCCTTTAGGTAACTTCAGAAGCCCAAAGCCGACTGCCAACTTCTCACTGTGAGTAGATAACACATACTCTTTGTGCTCTGCCTCCACATCTTGCAACACATATTTAGTATCCGGAACATAGCCCATCTTCCTCATCTTCGCCCAAACCATCTCCAGGTAACTGCACACTTCTTCCATATCAGGGTGATTAGTATCACTGACAACAAAAACATGAACCTTGTTGTCCACCTCTATCCAGCTGCATCCAGGTTCCTTCTTCACTCCTCGATCCTTCATCAATTTCCGGACCCTAGCGGCATCATCCCACCTACCAACAGCTGAATAGATGTTGGACATTAGAACATATGTTCCATCATTCTGTGGCAACATATCAAATATTTTGTCTGCTGCTTGAACTGCAAGATCCATATGCCCATGGATTCGGCAACCAGAGAGAATTGCTTCCCATACGAGTGGGCCCGGTTCAAAAGGCATTGATTCTAGAAAGCTTCGAGCTTCCTCCATCCGACCAGCTCGGCCTAGCAAATCAATCAACCGTGCATAGTGATCCTCCCCAGGAGTTATACTATAATCATTCTTCATCGATTCAAAATATCGGAACCCTTCATCTACTAAACCAGCATGGCTGCAAGCAGATAAAACTGTGAGGAAAGAGATTCTATCTGGGTTGATGCCGTGGTCGACCATTCTATCAAAAAGCTCGACTGCTTCATGCCCGTGCCCATGCTGCCCAAGGGCTGCAATCATTGCATTCCAAGATATGGAATCCACATTGGGCATCACTAGGAATACTAAGTGAGCATCCTCCACAGCTCCGCACTTTGCATACATTGTCAGTAATGCATTCCCAGCGGAATTGCTTGATTCATAACCAATCTGAACCAACTGGGCATGAAGTTGCCGACCAAGTCTTGATGCTCCGAGTTCAGAGCAAGCAGATATCGTTCCTGCATAAGTGTAATCGCATGGCTTTACACCTTCAGCTCTCATTCGATTGAACAGCTTCAGGCCTTCTTCCGGAAACCCATTGTGAACAAACCCAGAAATCATCACCATCCACGCCAACTGGTTCTTTTGAGGCATTTCAGCAAATGTTGCACAGGCATCTTCAACTCGTCCAGAGTTCATATACCCCGACAAAATAGAGTTCCACGAAACCGCATCCTTCTTTCTAATCTCCCCAAAAATTCTCCTCGCAACATCAACCTCCCCACACTTTGCATACATCGAGACCAGCACATTCTCCACTGGCAACGCCGCATCCGCATTAAAATCCAGTCCACTCCTAACAATAAACCCGTGCACCGCCTTCCCATCCCTGAATCTCCCCGAATTAGCACACGCACTCAAAACACTCGTATATGTAAACTCATCAAACCTCACCCCCACCCTCCCCATCCTCCTAAACATCTCAAACGCCTCCTCCACCATCCCGCTCTGCACATACCCCGAAATCATCGCATTCCACACCACGTCAAACCGCCCCCCCATCACGTCAAACACCCGTCTCGCCCCAACAACATCCCCCTTCCTCACATACCCAACAACCACCGTCGTCCATGTCAACTCATCCCTCTCACCCATTTCATCAAACACCTTCCTCGCCAACCCCACCGCCTCCCCCTCCCTGCACTTAAAGTACAATGCAATCAACGCATTCAAAACCGACACAACCCCATACGTGCCCGACTTAACAGCCGCACAATGCAGCTGTCCGGAAGTTGCTAACTCAACATTGGCAATGCCAGCAACAGCGCTGAGCACACCTGTAAAAGTGTAATTATCCGGGCGTTGAGTTAGTAAAGTGTTACATAGCATGGATTGGAATATTTGTAGCGCGGGGAGGGGGGCGGAATGGCGGGAGTAGGCGGAGATCATGGCATTGTAGAAGATGGTGTCACGGTCTGACTGAGGAGTTTTGTCGAACAGTTGGTGTGCCGAGGGGAGGGGCAGGGAGGCTAGGAGTGAGGTAGCGGCGATGATGTTGGGTTGGTGATGGAAGAGGTGGAGGGCGGAGGGGAGATCGGAGTGGAGGGTGTAGAGGTGGATGAGGCGGTTGAGGATGTGGGATTGGGGTTTGAAGTTGGAGACGAGGATGTGGGAGTGGAAGAGGCGGAGACGGAGGAGGGAGTAAGAGGATGGGGGAAGGGTGGAGAGGTGGTGGAGGAGGGTGGCGTAGAGGTGGGCGGCGGTGGTGGCGGTGGTGGTGGACATGGGAGGTTCATGGGAATGGGGAGAGAAGAAGGGCGGGAATTGGGATATGAAATTTGTAATGCAACTCTTACTTTTGTACCATTGGTCAACCAATGCATTGAGATTCGTGCAATGTGCATGAACACATTGATAAATAATTGGATCAAGAAAAACAGGAATAAAATCTTTATAAAGAAATATTGAAAAAGAGGAGAAGAGCGAAATGACAGAGAAGAGCTATCACAGGCGATCATCGATGGGCAAGCGCGAGAGGAAAAATGACTACGAACAGTGTCATGCCAGGCATGACAGGGAGGTGTCCTACTACGGTGCTCCCAATAGAGGAAAGGAGCGCTTGGAGGAGATAGAACCTCGAAAGGTCCATAGAGGACGTTCGAGGGAGAGACTCAGAAATAGGGATGCTAGATTTAGGGATGAGGTTCAGAGGAGACGCTCACCGGAGGTGAATACAGAAGCTGTTCAGAAGGCGACACACTACCGGCGATCCTATGCTGATGTCATGAAGTCAACAACATACGGAGACGGACATGGTTCATGAACTGTATTCGGTGCTATGTGACAGATCGTGAAGGTCTTTGCGTCATTTCGGACCGACATGCCGGTATTTTATCAGCAATGGGAAATGAGTTTGGCACGTGGAGGGAACCTTTTGCATATCATCGGTATTGTATGCGGCATTTTGCTAGCAATTTTCATAAAAAATTTGGTTCGCAATTTTTGATGAATAAATTAAAGGTAATTGCTAGTCAAAATCAGTGGAAAAAGTACGAGGAAAAGATGGCACAACTTGAAGCTAGCAATGCTGATGCGGCTAATTGGGTTAAGGAAAAAGCAATTGAGAAGTGGGCACTTACTGCTGATGGTGGGCGTAGATATGGTATTATGACAACAAATCTGTCTGAAGTTTTCAACTCGGTTTTGAAAGGTGTTCGTAGCTTGCCTGTCACCGCAATTGTAGAACAGATATTTTTTCGTCTCAACATGTATTTCACCGACCGCCGTGAGGCCGCGCAGACACTAATCGCTGAAGGTAAACTATGGCCACCCCGGATTCAGGATCTTATTGATGTCCGGCGTGAAAAATCCAATTTACATGAGGCCATAATATTCAATAATCGCGATGGTGTCTTTGGGGTGAAAACGGGCATTAGAATGGACGGTGGATATCAAAAGGGTGGGCATTGGCATACGGTGGACCTAGAAGGCCGAACTTGTACATGTGGGAAATTTCAATTGTTCCACGTTCCTTGCTCTCATGTGTTAGCGGCATGTGCTTCCCGGGCGCTTGATTATCATCCGTACATAGATCCTTTCTACTCTACAGATTCGTTAGCAAAAACATGGGCACCATCTTTCAATCCTATCCCAGATGAATCTTATTGGCCTACCCAAAGCGCACCGGTACTAATAGTTGATCCTAGTCTTCGTCGGGTCAAGGGTAGGCCTAAGAGTACTCGTATCCGCAATGACATGGACGCTCGCGAAGGTGGGAGTAGTGGAAAAGTTTGTTCAAAATGTGGTGTAAGCGGACATAATAGACGCAGTTGTAAGAATGTACAAAGTGCAGGGACTTCACAATCTACCCGCACTTGAATATTTTCTTAGTCATTAGATGTTAGTTAAATGTTTTCCTTTGTAAGCATTAGTATGGTATTTCAAAGTTGTTTCTTAATGTCGAGTAATTTGCGTTTGAATTATTTGGAATGAGATGCACGGAAATAGTAATAATTGTTGTTTATAATAAAACAGGACAACACATGCACAGAAACATGCACAACTGTTCATTTAATAGATGCCGTTATTAAGAATAACGACATCTTTGATCCATGCCATTAATCTCAAAGACGACTGTGGAGCCAGATAGTTTGGCAGAATACTCAAATTTTGAAATTTTGAGTATAACTGATGCCGTTATTGAGAATAACGACATAGTTAATAGATGCCGTTATTGAGAATAACGGCATCTTTGATCCATGCCGTTATTCTCAAAGACGACTGTGTAGCCAGATAGTTGGGCAGAATACTCAAATCTTGCAATTTTGAGTATAACTGATGCCGTTATTGAGAATAACGGCATAGTTAATAGATGCCGTTATTGAGAATAACGGCATCTTTGATCCATGCCGTTAATCTCAAAGACGACTGTGGAGCCAGATAGTTGGGCAGAATACTCAAATCTTGAAATTTTGAGTATAACTGATGCCGTTATTGAGAATAACGGCATAGTTAATAGATGTCGTTATTGAGAATAACGGCATCTTTGATCTATGCCGTTATTCTCAAAAACGACTGTGTAGACAGGAATTTGGCAGCAAACTAAAAATTTCCTAATTTTCCATCTATAAAGATGCCGTTATTCTCAATAACGTTACAGGATTAAGATGCCGTTATTGAGAATAACGGCATCAGTTGTTTTTTTTCTTTTAAAAAAACTTTTTAGACATGCACAGTAATACAATCAGACTTAACAAATACATTTCAGCTTACACAACTTGAAGCATGATCAGATTCAACTTCATAGTTCACTACCACTTACACAGACACCTCCAATGCACAAAAACATCAATTTTGACAGATTCATCACATTTGAGTTGAATTACACTCTCTATATCAACAGAAATCAAGTAGTTCAAACCAACTTCAAAATCACATAACTTCACTCAATTTCACAGAATTCATCACATTCGTGGTTCACTTCAACTTACACAGATACATCAACTTTACTCAATCTCACATAATTACATAGATTCATGCACTTTAAATCAACTTTACTCAACTCAACTTAGTTTCACAGAATCATTTAACTCAACTCAATTCACAAGTACATCAACTTCATCAAAATGTAATTTCAACTCAACTCAACTCATACATCAGCATTTTTACAAGTTTGACATAACTTCCAAAATAAACAAACTCTGTGAGATAAACCTGCACAAACTCACATGTGAAATGTTGACTGAACTCATACATGTGCTGATACCCCCACAAACATGCACAAACCTGCACAAAGTTCAAATTAAACAATCAAACTTGCATAAACCTTCAAATTAAAATTAAACATGCACAGAACATCCATAAACATGCACAAACTTAAAATACATGCACGGACTTCAAAATGCAAGAATAAAGTGTCATACTAAAGAACGTGTTGTATTACGAAGAAAACCATTAAAACGACAAATATTACTTCCAATTAACTCGGTGTGAAATGTTGTGGTGCTCTTCTCCTCCGAGCCAGGACTTTCCGCCTACGTTCCCGTTGTTCTTGCATTGGGGGTCCACTTGGACCAGCTCCTTCATCTTCGTGACCTTCTCCTTCTTCAATCTCCGGATTTGCCAATTCGCTTTGGGGTGGAGGGTCACGAACGGACTTGGATCTTCGTTGACGTGGTGGAATCCCCAATTCCAATGCTTGTTGTGGTGGAGGTGTAGCTTGGCTAGCGGTGGGCCGTTCTTGTTGACGTTGACCTTCGGTTGAGCGCACTAGTTCATTGAAACGAGGACCATCTCCAACCTCTTCAAGAGAGGTACGACAATTGCACAGGAGGTCTCGTGCCAATTCTTTGCATGCCTTATTGGCATTGCTCTTCAACACATTCGCACATTTTCTAGCCATGTCCCATGTGCTTTCGATCTATAATAGTAAACCATATATGTTGTAAGTAAAGATGCATAAGTAAAATTAATCGAAATAATTGAAATTCAACAAACAAACTAATTTACCATTATACGGTATGATGAAGCTTTCGGTTGATACATCGGCTGTGATGATGAAAATGCCGGTGGTGGTTCAACATGAATCGCGGGTATCAGTTGTTGGATACCCGCTGGAAAATCCATTTTTGGCGCAATATAAAGTCTCGTTATGCGACGGTACCAGGCCATATAAGTTGTGTGCATTGATCCATCATATGGACGTTCAACACCCTCGACTACCAACTCATACATCCGCTCATTCCATGCTCCTACATAAGCGTGGTGGTGATCGGCCCAATCCATGTTCGGTAAACGACCTTGGTCCGTGATGTTGTGTAGTCTACGATCGTATAATGAGTTCACGGGGACGGGTTGTTGTGCATTGAATTGCCGAAGAACACGGCCGGGGTAATAAAACTCCACAACACTGAAATTCACTAGTGGAGCTAGGGTCAACCACAACTGTGCATTAGCAGTGCAAATAGGTGGTAGACGTTGCAGCCGATCATCCGTGTACGGGGTCCAATTGACGAGCTCTTCCCTCAATTGATCTAGCTCTTCCCTCAATTGATCTAGCTCGTCCCTATAATAAGTTAGGACACCACGTGGGTTATCCCTCCACGTACGCTTCCCCGCCCAGTATGCACCGAGAGGAGCTCTCATCACGGGATTATCCTGGAGTACTCTCCAACTCTCTGATAGTACCGTCACACGGGGTCGGCCGAGATGTATTCTTTCCCAACACCAAATTTGCAGGATGGACATCGGCCCGGTCATTTGAATCGAACCCATCGAACAGTTGCAGAGTGCACGGTAAAGGGAGGCTAGAGCTGCACTTTCCCAACTATACCTGCCGGCTGTCTGCAGGTCAGCTATCAATGGAAGATACATGAGGTGGACTACGTCACCTGAAGAGTTAGGGAATAGAATCCCTCCAATCATCGACAGTAAGTATGCCCGCGTATATTTCTGGATTTCGATGTCCGTATGCACTTCTGCGATTCGAACATGAGTGAAACTATCTTCTAGGAATGAACGTCTAATGGATTCCCCAACCCATATGCCGTGGTCAACTTCATCAACATCCAACCCCAAATAATCTCGCACCAGTGCAACCTTGTTAAATATCAAATTGCCTGTGACGGCCACCCCGTCAATTGGAAGACCCGAAATCACTGCTACATCGTGTAGGGTGACCGTCATCTCACCGCACGGTAAGTGAAAGGTGTGTGTCTCCGGCCTCCATCGCTCTACCAGTGCGGTAAGCAAGGCGTGATCACACTTTATGTTGGCCAGCTTTGACATATCGCTAAATCCACTGCTAACCAAATAATTTTCCATAGCAATACAGTTCTTGATCACAGGCATGATCTTGTGCATCCTGAAACTCATCTTCTCCACATCCCTGGTCCAAACGGCCTGTGATCTGTGGTCTTCTTGCAGAAACAGAACTGTAGGATCTAATGGACCCGGATGTCCCCATGGTCCAAATGAAGACGTAGAAGAAGCACCAACACCATGCGAAGAAGATGGTTGTGCAGGATCCATTGGCCTGTACACATTAACAAACACTAATCAACAACATTTTAAGTAGAAAAATTGAGAGCATGAGCAGTCTTAGGAGTAGATCTGCTAGTGAATTGTAGTGTGTATATGTATGTATCTGATATAAATTCCCCTCACACTGACATGAAGTAGGTGTGTATATATATATAGGTGATGTATACAAATTTCCTTACACTGAGATGAGCCTATGCAGATAGTATAGCAAATTCCCTTTTGTTGAAATTAGCAATGCAGGATATATATAAAAGATGATCTTCTATGCATACAAGAAGAACTACCAAACACAACACTCAGCTACTCCTTAATCACATATACTGGATGTGTTAATGGGGATGAAACTTTTGTTCATGTGAGCACAACCCCTACTTCAAAAAACGGGAAAACATATACTCTACAATACTTAACATCTTATCAATTGTTTGAACAACATAGGACTGGTTTACTTGGTAGTAATTAAGTGTATTAGGATCTTCAAAACCCCTACTTCAAAATAAAGTACTTGAATATTTAAGAATTTGAGCTTCTCAAAAATTCAACATTTAGTAAACCCTACTTCACTAACAATACTTCCAAAATTACTACTTCAATAACCCTAATCTACAATATTTGTACTATACTACATAATAAAACAGTCAAAATCAACTATACAAAATACAAATTAGGGTTTTTGATTACTTACAAAGATTTCGGATTCGGAATGAGAAGGAACTCTGAATGAAGGATTGAAGAGTATACTCTGAAATTGAAGTCAATAACACACCGAAGATCTTGTGGAATTTTTTTTTTAAGAGCGTCTAGGGTTTTCGCAGCCAAAGATGTGAAGTTTTACGAATCAGAAGTGAAGAGGGGGAGAAGAAGGGGTTTTCGATTATAGGGATTTGTGCAAAAAGTAAATAACTGATGCCGTTATTCTGAAAAACGGCATCAATACAAACTATGCCGTTCTCCAGAATAACGGCATCAGTTCATTTCTTTTTTGCTTTCCAATCTCGAGCCAATGTTGATACATTATAGTTCTATACTAAAAATAACCAATGCCGTTATTGGGAATAACGGCACGTAAATTTTTTCAAATAAAGATGCCGTTATTGGGAATAATGGCATACAATTAGCTGATGCCGTTTTTCCCAATAACGTTTGTTGCTGACGTGTCACAGACAAGGGCAAATCGCTAAATGTTTTCGAAACAAGGGTAGTTCGCTAATTATTTTCAAAAACAAGGGCATTTTGGCAAAATTTTCGATCACAGCAAGGTGCGGAGACTTGCGTTGCCAGAGAAGGAGATCAAGAAGGTGAAAGAGGATGAAGAGGGGGAATGGATTTTAGTGAGGCCAAAGAAGGTGAGAAGGGCAGAACAATCAGGAAAGACACCCCCAAAAAAGCTCGCTGGAGTCTTCTAAGTTGGCAACCACACTTCAATGTCACAAATGTGCTCAACAGGGACATATTATCCACGACTGCCCTAATCAATGGTTTTCCTACGCTTGTAAATGTTATGGGCATATCTCGACTGAAATACAGTAGGAGAAAGGTGCCGGCGAAAGCTCCACCGGGTTCGCCAACAACTCCGATATCATGAACAAGGAACAGAGGAAAGCGTCGCCGGTGGGAGGAAAAGAATCAAGGCAGTAATTACCCCCAACGCCAATCATGGCAGAGTTCGAAAGGCGTTTCTCTTCGTGCGTCATGATAAAAACTCAAAGTGGGAATCCATCTACCATCGAGATCGAGAAGTTATCGGCAGTTAACACTAAAAGCTCAACGAAATGGAAGTGGCAAGTTCAGCAACTTAATCAAAATAATTTTTTCGCACATTGTCAAAACTCTGACAGAGCTCAGGAAGTTTTAGCCCTAAGAGGCTTAGATGGTCTGGGTCGTGAAAAGTTCTATGTTACCTTCTCTTAATGGTCGCAAAAGGTAGGAGCTCTGAAGACTAATTCTCTACCATCGATGTGGATTAGACTGTTTAATTTCCCTTTTCACCGTTGGGTTAGATCCGGTTTTCAGAACCTTATCATGAGCTTTTGCTACTTGATCGAGATTGATAAAAGTACGTTGCTACATAGTCGGCGGGACTTCGCTTGCATAAGAATCGGAATTGAAGCGAAGAAACATACCCCGTCCACGATCCAAGCAAAGTTCGAAGGAGAGGTTAACGAGGTCAAGGTGATTACAGAAAGGAAGAAGAGTGTGTCGTTCAGTGGAGCGAGGGAGAGAATTTTGCCTTTAGTTTCGGGCAATTCCAAAAATTGCGAGGTTGACGACGACCGCGGACCGTTGGATCCAGGGTGGAAGCAATCAGAGTCGCCCATCATTCAAGAATGTTCCAAAAAAAAAGCCATCTGATGGAAAAAGGGCGAATCAAGACCGTCAAATTCAAATTCAACGTCCAGTACAACTGGAGCCAATTGTGGAGCTTCGGAGTCAGCAAACAGGCGACAGTTGTCCCCTCGAGACTGGTGGACATCGACTTGACTGCACAGGCGCTAACGATAGAGACGTTTCCACTGTGCCTCAGAAATGTCACCCTCAGCTGCTGCAAGTCTGGGGAATCCTCAAACGGAGCGCAGCAGTTTTTAAGGAAATAGCGATGGGACAAAGCAGCATTAACGAAATGACCAGGGATGAATTTGACGAAAGCATTAGAATAGCGATCCAAGAGGTGATTAACTCTTTCGGCGTTATGGGCCAGCAAAAGGAATTGGGCCCCAAAACAATTTCAAACGACCCAGAACATGAAGTGGGCCTTCAGAGTAAGGCTATTCAGGTCCATGATGGAGCTTGCGACTTAGGTGAACACTCTGAAAAAGGGGAGAATGCTTTAGCGGATTTGAGGGGGCCCAGAACATGAAGGCAATCGTCTTGAGGAGTATCATACTATGCAACTACAAGCTCAGCTAGAGGAAGAGAGTTCCAAGGATTATGTTTCTAGTGAGGGAAGAGGTCAGAGAATTGAGACATTAGATGGAGTAGGCGAGGACTCACGTGTTTCTGAGACTGGCACAGACAAATGGGAGAAACAGGTTTGGGAGCTAGCTGGAGGTGAGAGCGCAAGCAAGAAACATGTTGAATATCAGAGGAAGAGTAAAAGACAGCTAGACAAATGGGGAGAACAAGGTCCAAGTGAGGATGATTTAATTAGGGTGGCAGCTAAAGCAAAAGAGTCAGTCTCAGCCAGTGGTGGTAACACTAGGTGTAAACTTGCAATTTTAAATTATATTCCTGATAATACTCTTCTCTATTATGCTAGTATCATCGATCTAGTCACGGGTTCCATTGAAGTCGAACAACGTCATACAATGAACTCTCTGAGAGGGGAAATCAATAGGGTAGTCCGTTAGACGGGTTAGGCATTTGCCTAGAATAGATGATAAATGATAGGGCAATAGAGCGGTTATTAATGTTATACATCTTCTTGAATGTTAGGGGTAAGAGACAGGATCACAGAGTAGGTTAATAAACAACACCATCTCTAAGCATAACCCGATAATTTGTGCGCTGCAAGAGACTAGAGTTGAGAATCCTAAGGAGGAGGATTTCCAGAGGCTTAGTTCAGATGGAGGGTATAAGTGGAGATTTAAATCGGCCATAGGAATGTTGGGGGGGGGGGGTCACGTTAGGAGTGGATTCAGGCATGTTCGAAATCATCAGGAAAATTATTGGAGCGTTCACGGTCACAATTAGAATCAGACGGCGGAGTGATAACTGGATACATGTGGTGACATCCATCTATGGCCCTTACGATTCTAGAAGACAATGGGTGCTGTGGGAGGAACTGAGAGCGATCAGAGAACGTTGGACGGGTCCATAGGTGGAGGGAGGAGACTTCAATATTACTAGATTCCAATACGAACACAGGGGTAGAGGGGCTAGTAGTAATGACAAAAACATTTTCAGCACAACAATACACGACTTAGAACTCATGGAACTCAGTCCGACTAATACAAGGTTCACGTGGACGAATATGCAACAAAATCCTATCATGGCTAAGCTCGATAGGATTTTCGTCTCCAGTGATTGGGAGGAGGCTTTCCCACTGGCGTCTGTCAAGCCCATCACAAGATTTACGTCGAATCACACTCCCTTAGCGTTACAATGCAGTGCTGGACTAAGAATCAATCCACACCCGTTCCGTTTTGAGAAAGCTTAGGCTATGAATGGCAGCATTCGCAAGATTATCGAGGAGTCATGGAATGCAGACACTAATTCAAATAACGCCATTGGAAAATGGATCACGAAAACTAGACGTTTGCGCAAATGTCTGAAAGAATGGGCTAGGAAAGAGTTTGGAAAGATCAAAAGAAGAGTGGAGGAGCTGGGGGGAAGAGATAGGGAATTAGAAGTGGCAGAGGAGGAGAGGGATCTAAGTGGAGTAGAGGTAGAGGAATGGGCAAATAGTAGATTGCAAATGCATCAGTACGCATAAATGGAGGAGCAATATTGGAGGCAACGATCGAGAATTCAATGGCTCAAAGAGAGAGATGCAAATACAAAGTTCTTCCACAAGGTTGCAAACAGAAAAAGAAGACACAACCACATCGGGGGACTACAAGTGGGAACTAGGTGGACTAAGGATGAGGGAGAGATCAGAAGGCATCTAGATGGACAATTCAATGATCTAGTTGGGTACACCAACCGACATAGATGTAGCCTTCAGGCTGAGTTTTGGGATGCATCTAGATTAGACGGAAGTGAAGGATTAGAAGAGTTGTTTAACGAGGAAGATATTCTTCAAGCAATCAAAGGTTTAGGTCAAGACAAAGCTCGGGGCCCATATGGATTCCCTATCTTTTTCTATAGGCTATATTGGAAAATTATCAAGAAGGACCTCATGGAAATTTTCCAAGAATTTCACTGTGCGACGGCGGATATAGATAGGCTCAACAATGCTAACGTCATTCTTATCCCCAAAAAGAATGAGGTTCTGATGAGCGAAGATTTTAGGCCTATTAGCCTCCTTAACAGATCTTTTAAGATTATCACCAAGGTGTTGGCCACAAGACTGTCACCACATCTGGGAGATTCACATAGTGGATTCATTAAAGGAAGAGATATTATGGACAATGTCGCTCCTCTGCACATGAGTTAGTCTATAGAGGAAACAAGAAAAATTTAGATGGATTTTTGCTTAAACATGATTTTGAAAAGGCTTACGATTCAGTGGAGTGGGATAGTGTAACGCCCCGAATTCCAAAATACAACTGAATTCGAGATTCCACAGGATCTTTACACTTCATTTAGTACAATTTTACAAGAAAATTAAAACTTTTCACTTTACATCAGAGTTACATAAAAACTTTACACTTTACATTGTACAGCGGAAGCAAATTTTACACATTTATATAAAAGTACAACAACATTGAATAATCTCTAAGCATCTGTTCCTCTTTAATCTTTATCATGTCATTTACCCTGCATACAAAACTGTGGGTACGTCAGTTTATTCAACCGACGAACATTATACATGGCCATCCTCTCTATGCCGGAAATAGTATAACTGATTTTCCATATTTAACAAACACAAACTTGTCACATATCAAACTAAAGGGAATACCCTATTAATGTCGTTTTGTGATTGTGCACTGATGTGTCGAATTTATATGCAAATATTTGTACTCATTTACCTATTAAAATGACTTGTTTTCGCTGATATTGTCTATAATTCATCTTATTTCTATACGATTTCATTTAATTAATTATTTTTGAAGAAATAATATTTTTGATGCAAAAAGTAAAGAATTGTGGAAAAAATCAACAAACAAAGTAAAATAATTGATTTATCATTTTTTATTGTTTTGTTGACTTAAAAGTGTGACAAATAAATTGTAAAAGGATTTTTATACGCTAATATGATATATAGTTAGTTTAATTAATTTTAAACTAATTAAATTTATTTTATTTAAAAATTCTAATTTCAGGTATTATTTTGTGTATGCAGAAGCACGTGGTGAGCAGAAAAGGCAGAAAAGAAGGAAAGAGAAACAAATAAAATTCTGCATTATAAAAGGAAGGAAATAAAGGAAGAATGTAGACTTTTCTGCAAAAGTGCAAACCCTAAAGCTTCTCTCCGTTTCCCTATAAATACAAACCAAAGAGAGGGTACAAACTCAAGAGGTGACGGCTGTGCAATACCACAAAAGAGAAAGAAAAAAAATCTTAAGAGAGAAAGAGCACTCAGAACTCTCTCTGTCCCTAACAGCAGTACTGATCGAAACAAAGGCAATAGAGAGAAGGACGACATTGAACGCTGACAGCGGGTGTGACAGGCGCGCAAGTCTCAAGGCTGACGTGACTTCCCTTCTCTCTTGCGTGCTGACTATAACCAAAGAAGAAGAGAGGAGCAGCGCACGTGGGCTGCCCCTTATTCGACGTGAAGTGCGGGAACAAAGGCAACAAAGGGAGAGAGAGAACGCGCTGGGCCCCACACGCGTCTGACGTGGCACGCGCAGCTCTGAACTGCTTGGCGACGATTTCGAGGCAGCATTGGTTCGGTATTTTTGAGATAGGGATGCATAGATATTTTTTATTATAATTTTTTGTGTACTTCTTCTCTAAATATTTTTTAGATGCAACCCGAACATTTTATTAATTGCAAATCGAGCATGAACTGAATTTAAATGTTCTATAGGCTAAGATGTAGCCAAGTTTGGAACACAAATTTTAATTTCTTGTTATTACCCTATTTTTCCTGATTGTGTTTTAAATTTTTATTATTTATGCATACAACATGGTGGATAGACATTTGTGTGATTTCTCAAATCATAAAGAGACCGAACAGGTTATTTGTGATTAATAAAAAATTAAGACCGTATATTGGAGGACGTGACCGTTAAGAAATCCGATTTTTCAATTAATAATTTGGTGGATAGACGAATGATTAATTGAGAATAATTTTTAGACTACGTGGATAGAGTGGTTAATATCTTTAGGATTTTGGTCGACAATTGGGAAGGATAATATTTTTATTTATAAGGAATTATAATTTGTGTGTGTGATAAACGAGGTGAACCAAGAGCCCTAGAACAAATTTTACCCTTAACAAATTACAAGTGCTTCATCGTTTCACAGCACTCTCCCTCTTCACCAATTTAATTAGTTTTAATTAGATTAGAATAATTTAGTTGTTTTATTATTCATAAAATTCGATCTTCCAAATAGTGATTCATCTAGTGATATCGGTACTCAGTAAAATACCTAGTCCCTGTGGGTTCGACACTCTACTCATCTATCTATATTACTTGTGCGATTTTGTACACTTGCAAATAACCAACATCAAGTTTTTGGCGCCGCTGCCGGGGACTAGTTATTCTTTTACTGATATTGAAAAATTGCTAGATTATTGCTAATTTGGATTCTTTGTAATTATTTTTATTACATTTTACAACTTTAATTTCTTTTTACTAACTTTTACTTTTATTTATTTTTCTTTATTTTTTTATTTTGTATTTAGTTTTCTGTTTTTATTCTTTGTTTTATTGTTTTATTTTTTTTATTTTTTTATTTTTTATTTTTTATTTTATTTTATTTTTTTACCGTGGCACCTGACCTTTCTTTTATCAAATCAGAACCAAAAAAAAATAAATAATAATAATAATAATAATGATGGAGTTTTGATGACAAGAACATTAAATGCAAAACATAAAGAGTGGAGTTTTGATCAAACTAGAACATTAATTTAAATCGGATCTTCTGGTTGGAAAATTTTGATTGATTGATTTTATCAAATCAGAGCATTAAATTAGATGACAGCTCCCAGAGTCAGAACGAAGCACTGTGTGAAGCCACGTCAGCCGCTGTCCTTCGATCCACTGCGTTCTCTCTTGAAAGCTGACGTGGCCTTCGTTCCTTAAATCGAGAACAAAGAGACATAGAGAGATGTTCATAGTTTCTCTCTCTCTGTTTCTCTCTCTCTCTTTTATTTTTCCTCTTTTTGTGCGCTGGCTTCTTATCTTTTTACTTCTTTATTCTTTTGATTTATTTTTATTTTTATTATTTTTTTTACTGGTTTTTCAGGGTTTAGGTGTGTATGCCCAGAACTTTACCATTGGAGCCTATACTCTTTGATCCAGAGATCGAAAGGACCTTACGACTTATTAGAAAGAAGAAGAAAGAAAACACCGCATCCATGGCGAACGAAGAAAACAAAGCTTTGAGGGATTATGCAATGCCCTCAGTTAATGGAACCTTATCAAGCATAACAAGGCCTGCAGTTGAAGCAAATAATTTTGAAATAAAACCATCAATCATTCAGATGGTTCAGCAGAACCTTCAATTTGGAGGACTACCACATGATGACCCAAACACTCACATCACAAACTTTCTTGAGATATGCGATACCTTCAAATTCAATGGAGTTTCTAATGACGCCATTCGACTTAGACTTTTCCCTTTCTCACTTAGAGATAGGGCAAAGTATTGGTTGAATTCTTTACCACAGGGAGCTATTACAACTTGGGAAGGTTTAGCACAAAATTTTTTGACAAAGTACTTTCCCCCAGCAAAAACAGCAAAGCTAAGAAATGACATCACAACATTCACTCAACATGAGACAGAGTCATTATATGATGCATGGGAGAGGTACAAAGATCTACTAAGGAAGTGTCCTCATCATGAACTTCCAAAGTGGCTACAAGTGCAAACTTTCTATAACGGGTTGGGGGCTACAAATCGATCCATGGTAGATGCAGCAGCTGGAGGGGCCTTAATGAGTAAAACTCATGAAGCAGCTTATGACCTTTTAGAAGAAATGGCATCTAATAATTATCAGTGGTCCTCAGAAAGAACAGTGCAAAGAAAAGTGGCGGGAGTTTTTGAACTTGACCCTATTTCTAATTTAAATGCAAAAATTGAATTTTTATCTAAGCAAATAGGGAATATGAATGTTAATGCTATTCAATCTAATATCATTTGTGATCATTGTGCAGGAGCTCATTCTAGTACAGATTGCCAAGTGGGGAACCCTTTTGCGCCATCAAATGCAGAACAAGCAAATTATGTGTCAAATTTCCAAAGGCAAAATAACCCGTATGCAAACACATACAATCCAGGATGGAGAAATCACCCAAATTTTTCTTGGAACAACAATCAAGGAGGAGCTAGACCACAACAAAATTTTCAACAACAAGAAAAGAAGCCAGCATTAGAAGAAGTGCTCAAGCAATACATGCAAAAGACAGATCAAGCAATTCAAAATATTGCAAATTCAACTTTGGCTTCCATCCACAATCTCGAGGTACAAATTAGTCAAATTTCTAACATTCTTAATGAAAGAGCTGCAGGAACTTTACCAAGCAACACAGTTGTAAACCCAAAGGAGCATGTGAAGGCAATAACACTTAGAAGTGGGGCAACAATTGGGCAGCCACAAATCAAAAATGTAGAACAAGATGTGGATGAAAAACAATGTGAGAATGAACAAACAATGGAAGAACAAACGCAGCAAAAAGGAGAATCAAGCCAAACCATTTCAGGGAAGTTAAATTCTAACACTTGTACAAATTCTCCTTATGATCAACCTATTCCTTTTCCACAAAGACTTAAAAAGAAAAAGCTTGATAATCAATTTGCAAATTTTTTAAATATTTTCAAGCAATTGCATATTAATATTCCTCTTATTGAAGCTTTAGAACAAATGCCTAAATATGCTAAATTTTTGAAGGACATTCTATCAAACAAGAGGAAGCTAGAAGAGCATGAAATGGTGATGTTAACTGAAGAAAGTAGTGCAATTTTGCAAAAGAAGCTTCCACCTAAACTTAAAGATCCAGGGAATTTTACAATTCCTTGCACTATTGGAAATTCTTCTTTTCATAAAGCACTATGTGATTTAGGAGCAAGTATTAATCTCATGCCATATTCTGTTTTCATGAAACTAGGTATTGGAGAAGCAAAGCCTACAACAATTTCCTTACAATTGGCGGACAGGTCAATCAAATATCCACGAGGGATCGTTGAAGATGTTTTGGTGAAAGTTGACAAATTCATATTTCCAGCTGATTTTATTGTACTTGACATGGAGGAAGATGAACAAATTCCTTTGATTTTGGGGAGACCTTTTCTTGCAACAGGGAGAACATTGATTGATGTGCAACAAGGTAAACTTATTCTAAGGGTTGACAACGAACAGGTAACATTTGATGTATTTAAATCCATGGAGTTTCCCTCAGAAGTTCATGCATGCTTTCTAGTAAGTGAAGTCATGGAAGAAACACATTTGGATGAAATTGCTAAATTACATTTAGAAGAATGCTTAACAAATTCAGAAAAACTTGAATTAGAAAATGAAGAGATTTGTGATTATGATAAAAATTTGGAAGATACACAACTCATTTTTTCATCACCACAACAACTTGAGCTTAAACAACTCCCATCGAGTTTGAGGTACGCATTTTTAGGCCAAAACTCCACTTTTCCTGTTATTATCAATGATTCTTTGAATAATTTTGAAGAAGAAAAATTGTTGAGAGTTTTGAGAAAACATAAAACTGCCTTGGGATGGAACATTTCTGATATAAAAGGGATTAGTCCTTCAATTTGCATGCATAAAATTCTAATGGAGGATGATTTTAAACCTATTGTGCAGCCACAGCGAAGATTAAATCCATCAATGCAAGAAGTTGTGCATAAGGAGGTAGTGAAGCTTTTAGATGCAGGTATCATTTATCCAATTTCAGATAGTGCATGGATAAGTCCTATACATGTTGTGCCAAAGAAAGGAGGACTAACTGTAGTAAAAAATGATAAAAATGAGCTAATACCAACAAGAACAGTCACAGGATGGCGAGTATGCATAGATTATCGAAGACTAAACGATGCAACTAGAAAAGATCATTTTCCATTACCTTTCATTGATCAAATGCTTGAAAGACTTGCAGGCCATTCTTACTATTGTTTTCTTGATGGGTATTCGGGGTACAATCAAATTGCCATAGCACCAGAAGATCAAGAAAAGACAACCTTCACTTGTCCATATGGAACTTTTGCATATAGAAGGATGCCTTTTGGTCTTTGTAACGCCCCAGCCACATTTCAACGCTGCATGATGTCCATTTTTTCGGATATGGTTGAGAAATTTATTGAAATTTTCATGGATGATTTTTTCAGTTTTTGGTAATTCATTTGATGATTGTTTATCTAACTTATCTTTGGTTTTGCAGCGTTGCGAGGAAACAAATTTGGTTCTAAATTGGGAGAAATGTCATTTTATGGTGAAAGAAGGAATTGTGTTAGGGCACAAAGTTTCCTTTAAGGGAATTGAAGTAGATCGTGCTAAAATTGATGTCATTGAAAAGCTACCACCACCAACTAATGTTAAAGGAGTGAGAAGTTTCTTGGGTCATGCAGGATTTTATCGAAGATTTATAAAAGATTTTTCTTTAATCACTAAGCCTCTTTGCAAACTTTTAAATAAAGACACACATTTTAATTTTTCTCATGATTGCTTGCATGCTTTTGAAACATTGAAAAAGAAATTGATTTCAGCACCTATTATGATTGCACCAGATTGGAATATGCCTTTTGAATTAATGTGTGATGCTAGTGATGTGGCAATAGGTGCTGTTTTAGGGCAAAGAAAAGATAAATTCTTTCACACCATTTACTATGCGAGTAGAACTTTGACAGAAGCACAGCTTAATTATGCTACTACTGAAAAAGAATTATTAGCTGTTGTATATGCTTTTGACAAATTTCGATCTTATTTGATAGGTTCAAAGGTGGTTGTGTACACGGATCATTCAGCCTTAAAATACTTGCTTGCAAAGAAGGAAGCCAAACCTCGATTGCTTCGTTGGATTTTGCTTTTACAAGAATTTGATGTGGAAATAAAAGACAAAAAGGGTGTGGAAAATGTGGTGGCCGATCATTTATCTCGCATTGAACCAAAGGATGAACAAAATTTGCAGGTTACACCAATCAATGAAAAATTTCCAGATGAGTATTTAATGATGATACAAACTCCTCCATGGTATGCAGATATAGTAAATTATTTGGTATCAAAAATTCTACCTCCTGATTTTACTTATCAACAAAAGAAGAAATTTTTCTCTGACTTGAAATATTATTTTTGGGAGGAACCTTTCTTATTTCGCCATTGTGCAGATCAAGTAATAAGGAGATGTGTGCCTGAAGAGGAGATGGAAAGCATACTAAAACATTGTCATACATTGGAATGTGGTGGCCATTTTAGTGGAACAAAAACAGCAGCAAAAATCTTACAATCAGGATTCTTTTGGCCCTCAATTTTTAAAGATGCTTTTAATTTTGTTAAATTATGTGATAATTGCCAAAGGGTGAGAAATATTTCTAGGAAACATGAGATGCCCCTAAATAATATTTTAGTGATTGAATTATTTGATGTTTGGGGGATAGATTTTATGGGTCCTTTTCCATCCTCATTTTCTAATAAATATATTTTGGTTGCTGTAGATTATGTCTCCAAGTGGGTGGAAGCTGTTGCACTACCAACAAATGATGCAAGAGTAGTGGTGAACTTCATTAGAAAAAATATCTTTTCACGATTTGGAGCTCCAAGGGCAATTATTAGTGATGGAGGAACACATTTTTGCAACCGTCAATTTGATGCTTTACTTGCTAAGTATGGAGTCACTCATCATGTGGCCACACCATACCATCCTCAAACAAGTGGTCAAGTGGAGGTTTCAAATAGAGAGTTGAAGCGAATACTCGAGAAAACAGTGAATATGGCACGAACAGATTGGGTAAGAAAATTGGATGATGCATTATGGGCTTATAGGACGGCATTTAAAACACCAATTGGAATGTCCCCATATAGATTGGTGTATGGTAAAGCATGTCACTTACCAGTTGAACTTGAGCATCGCGCTTATTGGGCAATAAAGACACTAAATTTTGACATGAAAGATGCTGGCGGAAAAAGAATATTGCAACTAAATGAGATGGATGAGTTTCGCAATGATGCTTATGAAAATGCCAAGATTTATAAAGAAAAGACTAAACAATGGCACGATAAGCATATTTTGAGAAGAGAATTCAAGGAAGGGGAGAAAGTATTGTTATTTAATGCAAGACTTAAAACTTTTTCCAGGAAAATTGTTATCTAGGTGGACAGGTCCATTTGTTGTCACACGAGTGTTTCCATATGGCACAATAGAAATTTATGATGAGCAACAAGGGACATTCAAGGTGAATGGACAACGGTTGAAGCCATACATGGGAAATGAAGTTGGCAAGGAAATCATGCACATCGAGAAAGACAAACAATAATGAAAAGATGAAGAAAGTCTGGCTGAAGACTTAAAACTTAGCGCTTCTTGGGAGGCAACCCATGTTTTCTTTTATTGCATTCATTTTTCATTTATCTTCTAGTTTATTTTTTTTAATTTTTCATTTTATTTTGTAGGATTGCATCAATTTTGAAAGTCGCCGGGCGGAGCTGTTTTGAACACCTGCATTGATGGCTGTTTTCGAGCAGTTTGGAGTCGAAATCTGGAAAACTGATTCAAAGAGAAGTTGTAGACAATTGTCTTAGCTTTCTAGCAAAAGAAAATTCAGCCCATTTCAACATCTACAGCTCCAGATATCGCCAAAATACTGAACGCTGCGCGCGCAGAAATTTAAAGACGAATCAGGGGAGATATTCTAAACTTTTTGCATTCTTTTTGTTTTTCTTTTTCTTTCCCATTGAGGACAATGTGATATTTAAGTTTGGGGGGAAGGTTTACAAATTTATTTTTATTTTTATTATTTTTGAAAAGAAAAAACAAAACAAAAGGATTATAATTGGGCTCACCATTACACTTGGGAGTTCTTTATGGTGATAAGCATAAAAGACAATTTTTTTTTGGTATAAACAATTTTTTTTTGTAAAGCAATATTAAGCATACTTATTTACTTTAGGATTATTGAGTTTCAAAATTCCTTACAAAATTGTGTGGGTCATGCTATTATACATAAAAGACAAATGTGATGCTTTTTCTTGTGATTATCCCATTTGATCTAGTCCTAAACAGGGTTTAAGTAAATAGAGTGATAATGAAAGAAAAAAAAAAATTAAGAATAAAGTCAACCTACTCCAATGTTTTGAGTTGCTTAGTAACTAGGGGTATTCATCACAAATGTCTACACTTACGTAGAACGGCAACTTGGAATATGAGTATGCAAAGCACTTTAAGGTTATGACTTGTTGAGTAACCGGGTGAATTCATCACAAATGATTTGCATTCGCGTAAAAAGGCAAGTGACAACTTAAAGAAGAGACTAAAAAAAAAAAAAAAAAAAAAAAAAAAAAAAAAAAAAAAAAAACTCTAGTTTGCTACTCGGTTTGTAGTAGAGAGAAGGGATAATCACAGATTGAGTTGTTGCATACTATAATTACATTAATTGCATGACAAATGCGATTTTTTTTTGGGAATTATGAATAAATAATTGCACTGGAGAAAGTGGGTATGCTTAGTTTTACTTTATTTGCAATTGTTTATATTTTTAATTGTAATTTTGATGCTTGCATGATAAGATTTCTTGGTGTGATGGGTTGAGTCTATTATTATTATTCCCTTGTTTATTATTCTACTTTTTGCTCGAGGACAAGCAAAATCTTAAGTTTGGGGGTATTTGATGTGTCGAATTTATATGCAAATATTTGTACTCATTTACCTATTAAAATGACTTATTTTCGCTGATATTGTCTATAATTCATCTTATTTCTATACGATTTCATTTAATTAATTATTTTTGAAGAAATAATATTTTTGATGCAAAAAGTAAAGAATTGTGGAAAAAATCAACAAACAAAGTAAAATAATTGATTTATCATTTTTTATTGTTTTGTTGACTTAAAAGTGTGACAAATAAATTGTAAAAGGATTTTTATACGCTAATATGATATATAGTTAGTTTAATTAATTTTAAACTAATTAAATTTATTTTATTTAAAAATCCTAATTTCAGGTATTATTTTGTGTATGCAGAAGCACGTGGTGAGCAGAAAAGGCAGAAAAGAAGGAAAGAGAAACAAATAAAATTCTGCATTATAAAAGGAAGGAAATAAAGGAAGAATGTAGACTTTTCTGCAAAAGTGCAAACCCTAAAGCTTCTCTCCGTTTCCCTATAAATACAAACCAAAGAGAGGGTACAAACTCAAGAGGTGACGGCTGTGCAATACCACAAAAGAGAAAGAAAAAAAAATCTTAAGAGAGAAAGAGCACTCAGAACTCTCTCTGTCCCTAACAGCAGTACTGATCGAAACAAAGGCAAGAGAGAGAAGGACGACATTGAACGCTGACAGCGGGTGTGACAGGCGCGCAAGTCTCAAGGCTGACGTGACTTCCCTTCTCTCTTGCGTGCTGACTATAACCAAAGAAGAAGAGAGGAGCAGCGCACGTGGGCTGCCCCTTATTCGACGTGACGTGCGGGAACAAAGGCAACAAAGGGAGAGAGAGAACGCGCTGGGCCCCACACGCGTCTGACGTGGCACGCGCAGCTCTGAACTGCTTGGCGACGATTTCGAGGCAGCATTGGTTCGGTATTTTTGAGATAGGGATGCATAGATATTTTTTATTATAATTTTTTGTGTACTTCTTCTCTAAATATTTTTTAGATGCAACCCGAACATTTTATTAATTGCAAATCGAGCATGAACTGAATTTAAATGTTCTAGAGGCTAAGATGTAGCCAAGTTTGGAACACAGATTTTAATTTCTTGTTATTACCCTATTTTTCCTGATTGTGTTTTAAATTTTTATTATTTATGCATACAACATGGTGGATAGACATTTGTGTGATTTCTCAAATCATAAAGAGACCGAACAGGTTATTTGTGATTAATAAAAAATTAAGACCGTATATTGGAGGACGTGACCGTTAAGAAATCCGATTTTTCAATTAATAATTTGGTGGATAGACGAATGATTAATTGAGAATAATTTTTAGACTACGTGGATAGAGTGGTTAATATCTTTAGGATTTTGGTCGACAATTGGGAAGGATAATATTTTTATTTATAAGGAATTATAATTTGTGTGTGTGATAAACGAGGTGAACCAAGAGCCCTAGAACAAATTTTACCCTTAACAAATTACAAGTGCTTCATCGTTTTACAGCCCTCTCCCTCTTCACCAATTTAATTAGTTTTAATTAGATTAGAATAATTTAGTTGTTTTATTATTCATAAAATTCGATCTTCCAAATAGTGATTCATCTAGTGATATCGGTACTCAGTAAAATACCTAGTCCCTGTGGGTTCGACACTCTACTCATCTATCTATATTACTTGTGCGATTTTGTACACTTGCAAATATCAACATCATGCACTTAGTCCTTAATGCAATTATTTATATTATATGACACTAATGCACACTAGTTCAAATTCTATGCATCCCATACTACATAGGTCCGAGGGCAAGCCTCTTAATCGTTCTTCATCTTGTATGGTTCAATCCCTCGTTATGACTTACTCTACTACTGTAACTACAGTAAGTATCCTAGATGATCTATGAGTACAAGCACGTGTACAGAAAACCTGGAGGGAAATCCCACGCCATGTCTTGACGCATCAAGCATGCATTCTGTGGCAATTCAACCTCCTTCATGGCACACGATCCTCTTGCAGTCACCAAACATCCCATAAGCATCGCCAAGATCCTGATATTTCAGGAGTAGTGCCCACGCCATGTCTTGACGCATCAAGCATGCATTCTGTGACTCACTCTCACATCGTAGACTCGAGACCCTCATACTTGTGTTTTTCTCTCACTTTCATCACATCTTCACTATGTACTAATTCTTAATTTAATGAAATCATGAACAAAATCAATCTCTTAGAGTTAGCCCTCTCACTACTACCGGTCTTATTTCTTTCATTTCACAATGACCCAAACTGGACTTTTCAATTTCAATAATTATAATTATTCATCACTTTCACTTGCCAGTGTGAGTTTTGGCTACACCCTAACTTTCAATTTCAATTCATAATTCATATGTTTGAGTTTTCATACTCAATAACATTTCTCTTTTCCAATCACATGATTTCAAATTATTCATGAGTCAATAACTATACATGGAGTTCAATTACTCATCATGTATTTCATTAAATATTTATTTCCACAATAAAAATCATAACACCAATTATGAATATCCACAACTCATTATTGTCACACTATTCTTCAATAAGAATAATCCACACAACTTCACTTCATATATTTTCTTTCTTTGTTATATTTCTTTTTCTAGCACTTTAATTCAAGTTCTTTTGCAAAACACAACTTTCATAAAAATATAAGTGTAGAACCATAGTTCCAACTACACTTTCGTTCTCAAAAATATACTCTATTTTATTTTAATAACTTCCAATTTATTTTTCATAAGTCCCACATAATTTATGATAATAATAGTATTTTTTTCATAATTTTTTAAACATAAAAAAATCCACCAAAAAATATTTTTTCACAAAGTTTAATACTGGCCAAGACCAGGATTCGAACCGACAACCACAGAGAAGCAAGCCGCACGCTCTGGCCACTAGGCCAATCACACCGATTGATGTAAAGGGGGTTAAGAGTCTTAAGTACTCTCGGTTGAAAAACTGATTAAATTTGTTAAAAACACACAAAATATGGTGTTATCAAGGATCGAACCCTCGATCCGTGAGAACCCAAACCGCACACTGTAGCGATTAGAAGCCTCCATACCACTTGAGCTATAGGCTCAAGTTGTCTCAAATGCAACTTGCATTTTAGTCAAATCAACTCTCTGTTAATAGAATATTTCGATGTTTCAAAAGCTCTCATTTGAGTTTTGCCTTTACTAAATTTACTGTAAATCTCCAGAATAATTACCCAAATAATAATTGATACTCCAGTAATTAAAAAATAATTTTTCTAATTATAATTAAACACATATTTTTCATACAATTAGTTTAAATTGTAAGCTACTACTAGCACATTTCTTTTTCGACATTTCTTATCCAATTTTAACTTCAAGATTCCCTATATCAATTCCCTGTTTATATTCATTTCACAAACCCACAAATTATATTTTAAGTCATTCATTACAACATTATCACAAAAGGTTCATTCAAGCACATAAAACAATATTTTCATCTACTAACATTTGCATATAGTTTTTGATGCTAACAATGATTTTTACTTCAAGCAATCCATAGTTATAAATGATTTACACACAACTTAAGTTTGATGATGGAATCACATACAATCTATTTAGCAATATTCCAATCAACTAATAAGCCATTTTTCCGATTAAATGTACTCTTATTAATCTTTTTCATGCATTAATATTTCAATTCAATTCTAGCATGCTTTCTAATTAGAAACATGGAAAATAACCCACCTTATTTGGAGAGAAATACAATTGCAACACCTCCTAAACAAAAGTCCTTGCCAAAAGAGCGTTCCTCCTCCTCCTCGATGTGCACCCAAGCCTTCCAAGATGTCAACCCGAGCTCCTTGATGCCGGCCTTCCCTTTTTGATGCAAGCACAACCCCCTCACACACAAATCTCAATCTTCTATCTCACTTACTATACTACTAACAATGTGAGGTAGGATAAAAATGGCCTGGGGCCCAGGATGGCTTTTCGCTCCAAGCCAATCCGGCTCGGCCCCGGACCACCACAGGGTCGGTGCCGAGGGGTAAGTTCACCACCACGAAACCTGCCCCCCCATTCCGACGACCCTCCACGACCCTCGGTCTCCGATCCTCGGCGGTCTCACGGGCCGTCCACTCAGCCGGGTAAGGGAGGGGGATGACCTGGCGCAACCTAGGCCCTCTGATCCTCCCAGAGACACAGGGCCCTTACGATCTGCCATGTCAGCTCCAAAGCCACTTAGGGCCCTTGCCATGTCAGCCCTAAACCGCTCTGGGCTCTGCCACGTGTGCCCTAAACCACCTGGGCCTCTTGCCACGTCAGGCCCATGGACTTTCGGGTCCGGACCCGGCCCCCAAGCGGATCCAAACCCGGTTGGGTTATCTATAAATACCAGACTCTCACCCACCTTCAAAGGTAATCAATCTTTCTTCCACAAAACCCTAGTTACTGCTACTCTCTCACAGAGACTAACTAGATCGTCGGAGGATCTGCCACCGAGATAAACCCCATTGTTTCTAGACCATCTGCAGGTACACGAGGCGAGGCAATCCGAGCCGCTCCTCCAGTGCCGAGGCAAGCCTACAGCTCATCGTCCGCTACCGAACCCTTCCCCTCTTACAAATTGAGTCCAAACTCACACCTGGTGCATCCACACTCTATCCAAAAACAAACCGCATCAGGTTGGCGCCGTCTGTGGGAACTTCTACTTATTCGGTAGGGACGACAGTCCAAGCCTCGCCGCCGACACTCACCCTCCAATGCCTCCTAGGGCCCGGAGATCGGCCTCTTCCTCCCACCGGAACGGGCCCCCTAATCAGGGTGCCCCCGCAGGAGGGCAAGGATCCAATAACCCGGGGGCGAACCTCGGACCCCAGCAAGGCGAACCTCACATCGAGCAACCCGACCTTCGTCGGGTCATTATGAACCGAAGGGCTGGTCAGGCCCGGGGAGGGACCGCTTCCAACTCAGCCCCGAACCATTCCAGGCCGTTGGCACTCAGCCGCATCGGCCGAATTCCTGCGCCCCGACCCGACCCTTCCGACCACGGAGCAGTCACAAGGGCCGAGTTCCGAAGCTTTCGGGAGGAAATCATGGAGGTGCTTCACGGAGTGCCAAGGTCTGCAATGCTCGACCGACCCCGTCAAGTGAGCGAAGGAAGGAGCTACACTCACGCGCCGTCTCCTCCACCGGAGCGCGCAGACCAGGTACTCTGTTGCCTCACTGAGATGGAGAATTGCCTCGAGCGCATCGATGACGGGAATCCAAACCCCGTCCTAGGCTGAGCGCCTTCCCGGCCGCCATTCTCCGTTAACATTTTAGAAGCGGAGATCCCCCGGAACTTCCGGCCTCCGCAATTCGAGACTTACAACGGCGAGGGTGATCCAGCTGATCACATGGAGGGCTTCAAGACCCTCATGATGATTCACAGCGCTTCGGATCTCCTGCTGTGTCGAGCCTTCCCGGCTACCCTCCGGGGTCCGGCCAGGGAGTGGTTCTCCAAACTCTCCCCAGGCTCGATCTTTTCGTTCGATCAGCTGGAAGCCAACTTCTTGGGCCACTTCGTCACTAGCCGGAAAGCCGAGAAGACGAGCGCCTCCCTGCTCGACCTCCGCCAGAGAGAGGGGGAGTCACTCCGTGACTTCGTCAAAAGATTCACGACCGAGGCAAGATCCGTCTCTGCCCTTGATGCCGGGGTTGCCTCGGCCGCCTTCCGGCACAACGTCCGCCATAACCAGCTGAAGGTATCCCTGGCAAAGAAACCACCTCTGGACTTTCCCGACCTTCTCAATCGAGTCGAGAAATACATTCGAGCTGAAGAAGCTCTAAACCCAGAGGGCAGCAAAGAGGTCGTAGGAAAAGGCAAGCGCAGGGTCGATGAGATCGAACCCGCGAGGAAGGCAGCAAAGGAAGGGGTCGGCGCGAAGAGGGTACCTCCGGTCCCTCGCTTCGAAAGGTACACCCCGTTGACGCAGAACGTGTCTGCCATCCTCTTGGAGATCGAGGACAAAGGCCTTGTCCGACTCCCTCCCCGACCAAGCAACAACAAGAAGCGAGACCAACGCTTCTACTGCCGTTTCCACAGAGACCATGGGCACGAAACCGACCAGTGTCGGGCCCTGAAAGACGAAATCGAGGCCCTCATTTCACGGGGGTACCTCCGGGAGTTCACGAGAGAGAACCAACAGGATCGACGAGATACAAAGAATCGGAGGCCTTCGCCTCCGACCCCCACTCCAAAGTTCATTCAGGGGCGGGATCCCGACCCCGAGGGAACCGGAACCCCGGCAATCCTGCATTGCGTCCACGGGGGACCGATGGGGGGAGAGTTGAATACCTCTCGGAAAGCCTTCGTCCGCGAGGTAAACGCTGTCCAAGATCTCCCCTCACCTCGGTTGCAAATGGTACCCGTCTCCTTCTCCGGAGAGGACCTCGAGGGCGTCCGCCTCCCCCAATGCGATGCCCTCGTCATTAGCCTCCACATGGCTAATTGTGAAGTACACCAGATCCTCATCGACAACGGCAGATCAGTAAACATCCTCTTTCTCGAAGCCTTCGAGAATCTCAAACTGCCCAGAGGCAAGCTTAAACCGACCGGATACACCTTGCACGGGTTCTCTGGCGTCCCTGTCGTCATAGAGGGGATCGTGACCCTCGACGTCACCGCAGGCTCGGTTCCTATTCAGCGGACCGAGTCTATGGACTTCATGGTGGTGAACGTCAAGGCGGCGTACAATGCCATACTTGGCCGACCGGGGCTGTGCTCCCTTCAGGCGGTACCATCAGCCTATCACTTAAAGCTAAAATTCCCCACCCAACAAGGGGTCGGTGTCGTCTGAGGCAACCAAGAGGTGGCGCGGTCCTGCTACATAACCGCCGTCGAAGGGGGTGTCTTCCCCCTCGATGCCGTCGAGCTCGGGTCCGAGGGCAACGGCTCCACTCCAGAGCCAGCCGACGAGCTGGAAGAGGTCCCGTTCGGGGCCGCAGACGAATCGAAGTGGTTCCGAGTGAGCCGCTCGCTCTCCGAAGGTCTGAGGGCGGACATAGTTGACTGCATCCGCCGCAACGTCGATCTCTTCGCCTGGAAGCCCTCCGACATGCCCGGGATTTTCGAAGACCTGATCATGCACAGGCTGAGCGTCACCCCGGGATCCAAGCCGGTCGCTCAGAAGAGGCGCAAGTTCGCCCCGGAGAGGCAGCAAGCTGTGAAGGCAGAGGTGGACAAACTCTTGTCCGCTCGATTCATTCAGGAGGTCAGCTACCCCGAGTGGTTGGCCAACGTCGTCATGGTTAAAAAGGCGACCGGGAGATGGTGGTATAGATTTTACGGATCTAAACAAAGCATGCCCTAAAGATCCTTTCTCCCTCCCAAGCATCGACGCCCTGATCGACGCGACCTCGGGACACGAGCTGCTGTCCTTCATGGATGCATTCACAGGGTATAACCAAATCCGGATGTTCCAGCCCGACATTGCGAAGACCTCGTTTGTCACCGACCAGGGTCTTTTTTGCTATCGCGTTATGCCCTTCGGGCTGAAAAACGTCGGAGCCACCTATCAACGGCTCGTGAACCGAATCTTCAAAGACCTAATCGGCCGCAACATGGAGGTCTATGTTGACGACATGCTCGTCAAAAGCCGGGCAGGGCCGGACCACGTCGCTGACCTCGAGGAAGCCTTCGGAATCCTCCGGCGCCATAACATGAGGCTCAACCCGGCCAAGTGGTCTCCTCCGGAAAGTTTCTGGGGTTCGTCGTCAGCCAGCGCGGCATCGAGGCGAACCCAGAGAAGATTCAGGCCATAATAGACATGACCCTACCCCGGAACGTCAAGGAGGTGCAGAGACTCACAGGCCGGTTGGCGGCAATCGGTCGCTTCCTCTCCAAATCGGGGGAGAAATCTCTCCCCTTCTTCAAGGCTCTGTGCGGCAAAGGGGGCTTCGAATGGGGTGCCCCTCAACAAGAAGCCTTCGAACAGCTGAAGCAATACCTCGCCAATCCTTCTCTCCTCAGCAAACAAGAGCCGGGCGAACCCCTGTGGCTCTACCTCTCCGCCTCGGACAGCGTCCTCGGTGCCGTCCTCGTCCGAGAAGAGGACGGGGTTCAGAAGCCACTCTATTATGTGAGTAAGGTCCTACTCCCCACCGAGACGAGGTACGCAAGAATCGAAAAGATGGCCTATGCTCTGGTCATGGCGGCCCGAAAGCTCCGCCCTTACTTCCAATCTCACTCCATCCAAGTTCTAACTGATCAACCATTGAAAACCGTCCTCCACAAGCCGAAGAACTCTGGCCGCTTGGTCAAGTAGTCAATAAAGCTCAGCCAATACGACATCGGCTATCAGCCGAGGACGGTGATCAAAGGCCAGGCCCTGGCCGAGTTCATCACTGAGTGCACAGCTTCTGAGCAGCCGAGTGTCGAAGAGTCGGACCCAATCTGGGAAGTCTACGTCGACGGATCCTCCTGCGAAACCGGGAGTAGTGCCGGAATCATCCTCCGAGGTCCCGACCAATTCCTCCTTCAACACTCCCTCCGCCTTAACTTACCGGCCTCTAACAACGAGGCGGAATACGAGGCCATGATTGCCGGACTGACCCTAGCACACCGAGCCGGAGCCAAGCAGATCCGAGCCTTCAGTGATTCTCAGCTCGTGGTCAATCAGATCACCGGAGAATACGAGGCTCGCGACGACCGGATGGTGCGATACTTGGCCGTGGTCCGACGGCTCCTAGCATCCTTTTGCCGCTCCACAGTGGTTAGGGTCCCCAGGGAGCAGAACGCCCAGGCAGACGCCTTGTCAAAACTCGCCTCCTCCTCCTTCGAGAGCCTCGACCAAACGGTACTCATCGAAATCCTCTTAAAGCCAAGTATCAACGACCGAGAGCAGGAGGCAATGTGCGTACAAGGCAGTGTCGATCCGGACGACTGGACCAACCCCATTCGAAGATTCCTAGTCCGAGGTGAGCTCCCCGAAGACCGGGCCGAGGCAAGACGGGTCAGGATCCGAGCTGAGAGGTTCGTCATGATAGACGACATCCTCTTCAAACGCTCATACACACTGGCCGATGGTAAGCCGTACCTCCGCCGTCTCACCAATGACGAAGCCAGCTACGTGCTAAAGGAACTTCATGAAGGGATCGGCGGATGCCATATGGGAAGCAGGTCCCTTGCTCGAAAAGCTCTGAACCAGGGCTACTACTGGCCCACCATGCTCCAAGACTCACAAGACCTGGTCAAGAGGTGCGGCCCCTGCCAGAGGTTCTCCCCTATCAAGAGGCTTCCTCAAGCCAATTTCCGGTCCCTGGCTAGTCCTACGCCATTTGCCATGTGGGGCATGGACCTTGTGGGCCCCTTCCCCGTAGCAATAGGACAAAGGAAATTCTTGATAGTCGCCATCGACTACTTCACGAAGTGGCTCGAGGCCGAGCCACTGTCCAGCATCACCGAGCGCCAAACACAGCAGTTCTTCTGGAAGAATATCGTTGGTCGGTTCGGGACTCGTTACAGACAACGAGACCCAGTTCGCAGGCCAAAACTTCCGAAAGTTCTGCGAAGACATCGGCACCCAGCAACGCTTCTCCGCCATATGCCACCCTCAGTCCAACGGCCAAGCGGAGAATGCAAACAGGCAAATCCTCGACGGCCTCAAGAAGCGCCTCGACAACTCCCCCAAGGGGCTGTGGGTAGAAGAGCTGCCCAGCGTGCTGTGGGCGCACCGAACCACCAAGAGGATCCCCACGGGAGAGACACCATTCATTCTAACCTACGGGACCGAGGCAGTGATCCCCGTGGAGATCGGTTTGCCCTCCCCCCGGATCATGGCCTTCGACGAAGCCGACAACTCATCCGGCCTAAGGGCCAATCTGGACCTTGTCGCCGAGGTCAGGGAAAAGTCATCCGTCCAAAGGAACATCTATCAACAGCGGATCGAGAGATTTTACAACAAGAAGGTCTGTCCAATAGACATCAAGGCCGGGGACCTCGTGTTGCGCAAATTATCCGTCTCCGATCCCACCAAGAAGAGAAAGCTGGCCCCCAACTGGGAGGGCCCATACAGGGTAGCCGAGGCCATACGGCCCGGCACTTATCGGCTGGTGGACATGGAGGGTCGAGCGATCAAGCGACCCTAGAACGCCGAGCACCTTATGAAGTGATGAACACAATATTATTCACATTTAGGAGCAATAATCTTAATACAATTAGACATTTGAAGGCTCTATATGTGGTATTTAACTCTTATTTTTTCTTTTCCATAGGAAACAGCCTAAAACAGAAAAACGAAGCAGATTCAGGATTTTAAGGATGATACAAAGAAAACTGCAGATCATCGGTCGACTGGTCCCTTACAACAGGCGACTGGCCAGAGAAGTTGATTTTCCACAGCCGCTCGACACAGTCGACTGGCGGCAGAGTTAAAAGATAAGATATTTGAAGATTCGTCCAAATCTAATCCAAATCAGAACAGAAAAGGAAGAATAGAAGAAAAGAGAAAGAAATAATATGCAGAGCAACGAGGGAGGAAATAAACAAAAGAAAAGGACTTTTCTATAAAAAGAAGAGTGCAAACCCTAATTCTCTAGCCGTGTTCTATAAATACCAACCAAGAAGCATTATTCGATGATCTCTCTCTCACGCTCCCTCGCACACACCATCAGCCGGATCACAAGAGTTTCTGAAACGCTAAGTCATCAACAAAGAGCAGTACTGTATCAGCATAGAGAAAGGAGAAAGGAGATCAAGTACTAAGAAGAGAACTGCCGGTCGACTGTGTGACAGCCAGCCGACCTATCTGGCCGAACTACATCAGTTTACTCCTTCTCTTTCTAATTCTTTTATGTTAATCATGTATCCAAACTTGTTGATCAATAAAAGTCTTATTATGTGGAACTAACTCCATAGTTGGGTGATTGAAACCGTAGTTATGTAATGCTATATTCTTCTGAATTCTTCTATTTTACTTATTGATTGAATCTGAGTGAATTGGTATAGATTTACATGAATCAAACTTGCTTGGAGTTCTAAGGACAGTCGACTGAAGTGACAGCCAGTCGACTGCCATACAGACTTGAGATTATCAAGTTTGTGCAGTGTAGATCTGAATCTGTTATATGAGCATATTGAGACGACCCGTATCTCGTGTTCATATCTTGTAACAAGGGAATCTTTAGGGGTTCTTGGTTTAATCAACTTGAAGGATCTAGATCTGATACCAATTTCTAGAACTTCAAGTGTTTGTTCGTTTTCACTGTTCTTATGTTTTCTTTGAGTGCAACTTAGTAGATACCATGCTAAATACTTAATGAAAGAAACGAATTAGAGTAGATACCATGCCTAATTCTCGGCTTAGGAAAACATTAACTTTAAGGAGTAGATACCATGCCCTTAAAGAGAACAAACATGAGTAATAAGAAGAAGTTCAGAAGGTGACTTAGCATTATTGACTATTGGTGGAAATCAAAACCCAACTACTTAATAGATATTTATGATTCAGCATTTCTTGATTTAGTTTTAATCTTTTCATTTCTTTTAGACCTTTAGAACAACTCTTTATCATTCTCTCTCTTTTTATTGATTAGTAAGTTAATTTCTACAATCTCTGTGGGATCGATCCTTGCTATTGCTACGCTTCTATAAACGATTCGTGCACTTGCGAGGTTTTAATTTGTGTCTAGTTTATCTAGTTATTTAGATCATCTAGACCGCACAACAAGTTTTTGGCGCCGTTGCCGGGGATTGTTAGCATTTTAACTTACAAATCAGTAAATCTTTTCTTTTCTTTTATTTTCTTTTATTAATAAATATTTTCTTTTAGGTTATAGGATTTTGGTGGATGCACGGAAGGAGATCACTTCGTCCAGAGCTACTACCTATTGACGCGGAAACAGAATGCACTTTGCACAGACTTGGTCGGCTGTCTGCGACCAACCAGTCGACTGCTACACGGAACCAGTCGACTGCATAGAGACCCAATTCACGAGCAACAATGGCTGAGGAAGTACCAAATCGAGTACCAATGCAGGACAAATTCACGCCTAAGAATATTGAGCAACCTTCCTGCATTGCTTATCAACCTAACGTCACAGGGAATATGCATCTCTCTCCCCAATTACTTAGCATGGTTCCCCACTTTAGTGGCAAACAGACGAAGAGCCTCACCTCCATCTGCAAGACTTCTTTGATCTTTGCAGAACACAAAGTTTCCAAGGGCTTACCCCTGAACAAATCAGGTTAATCTTGTTTCCATTTTCCTTAAAACTTAATGCAAAACTGTGGTATAATTCTTTGGAACCAGGATCAATTAATTCATGGGAGCAATTGGCAACAAAATTCTTGAAAGAATTCTTTCCAGCCCAGAAGACCAAACAACTGAAAAGGGAGATTCAACTCTTCCAACAAAAAGATGGAGATTTATTCTTCGAAGCATGGAAGGATTTCAAGAACAAGCTTCTCAAGTGTCCTACATACAACATGCCTAAAGATGATCAGGTACAAGCTTTTTATGAGGGTTTAAATGATACTAACAAGGCAATTGTAGATTCAGCTTGCAACGGGATCTTGATGAGGAAAAGTGGTGAGGAAGCCATCGAATTATTTGAAGAACTTAGTGAGAACTCACAGCAATTCTCAACAAGGGGAAGAGGCATTTCTAAAAAACAGGGAGTTTATGAAATTTCTGGTAGTAATAACATATAAGTGGAAATGGCAAACATGAATAAAAAAATTGATATGCTTGTTAATGCAATGACAACAATGGGCAATGCGAAAAATCTAACAAAAGAAATTTGTGCAATTTGTTCTCATTGTGATCATACAACTGATACATATCCCATGTCTTCGTTCACAGATCAGGAGCATGCAAACTATGTGGGGCAAGGAGTGTTCCCACCAAAGAACAACCCATTCTCGAGCACATACAACCCAGGATGGAGGAACCATCCAAATTTCTCATGGAGCAACAATCAGGAACCCAGTCTTCACAAGGACATGCACGGAACTTCCAAATGGGAAGTGGGTTTGATAGGCCAGTTCAAGGACAGAAGAAGTTGGATTTTGAATCCACCATTCTTCAATTGCTCCAACAACAACACCAAACAAGCAACCAACAAGGGCAAGCAATTCAGAAATTGGAAACTCAAATCGGGCAAATCGCAAAGGAGATGAGTGAGAGAAAGGCAGGAGAACTTCCTTCACAAACCATACCAAATCCTAGAGGCCAAGAACAGCTCAAATCAGTAACAACTCTGAGAAGTGGTAAGACAATTGAAAACAAGGTTGGAACACACACCGAAGAAACAGAAACACAACCATCAAAAGTTTTGGGTTCCAACAAGATAAGTGCAAAAGAAAGGACAGTTTTGCCACCATTCCCTCAAAGGTTAGTCAAGCAAAAGAAAGAACAACATTTATTTGACATCTTTGAAACTCTCAAAAAGGTAGAAATTAATATCCCCCTACTTGATGCTATTAAACAAATTCCTTCTTATGCTAAATTTTTGAAAGAGTGTTGTACTCACAAGAGAACATTTCAGGTTAGGGAGGATGTGGCTTTGACAGAGGAAGTGAGTGCTGTTTTATTAAGGAAATTACCTCCCAAATTAAAGGACCCAGGTAGTTTTATCATTCCTTGCAGGATTGGTGAGCACTTCTTTGAGAAAGCACTACTAGACTTGGGGGCAAGCATCAACCTCCTCCCATACACCGTCTATGAAAAGCTAGGATTGGGGGAACTCCAACCAACATCCATCACGTTGCAGTTGGCGGATCGCAGCATCAAAAGACCTAGAGGTATTTTGGAAGATGTCCTAGTTCAGGTAAACGATTTCATTTTGCCTGCTGATTTTGTTGTGTTAGACATGGAGGACTCTTCAATGCCATCTTCTCTACCAATCATTTTAGGTAGGCCCTTTATGAGTATGGCTGATACTATAAGCATGAAAATAAATAGAGAGAAGGTTGAATTTAAAATGTTTGATACACTAAAATTACCACATGATGATCATGAATGCTATAATATTGATGTGGTGCAGGAGATTGTTGATCAAACATTTCAGGTACATAGCATAGAACCACTACAAGCTGCAATTACACAGTCTCTAACATTGTCTAATGTTGAACAGGAACACGATGACTGGAGGATAGCAGAAACAGTACATCACCTTGAAACTCCAAAGTCATATTCAGGTAAACTCGCACCGGCATTTGAAAATATTGTGACTGATGATATTTGTGTTTCCTCGGACCAGTCGACTGGCGGACAGGATAAGTCGACTGACCCGACCACAACCAGGAACCAGTCGACTGTACCGAGACTTCCAGATATAGAGCTTAGGCAGTTGCCCGACCATTTGAAGCATGCATATTTGGGCGAGAACCAGACGCTACCAGTGATAATTGCTGCAAACTTAAGTGCACAGGAAGAAGAGAAGTTGCTGAGGGTACTACGAGAACACAAAGGTGCAATAGGATGGACCATTGCAGATATCAAGGGAATAAGTCCATCCAAATGCATGCATAAAATACTTTTTGAAGACAACGCAAAACCAAGCAGGGAAGCACAGAGAAGGCTTAATCCAAATATGAAGGAAGTGGTAAGAGCAGAGATTTTGAAGCTACTAGATGTTGGCATCATTTACCCGATCTCAGATAGCAAGTGGGTGGGCCCTATACATGTGGTGCCTAAGAAAAGTGGAGTCACAGTGGTGAAGAACGAAGAAAATGAGCTTATCCCTACGAGAGTAACCATAGGATGGAGGGTATGCATTGACTACAGGAAGCTGAATAACAAAACCAGGAGGATGCCCTTTGGATTGTGCAATGCACCAGCTACATTTCAGAGATGCATGATGAGTATATTTTCAGACATGGTGGAAAGGTTCATCGAGGTATTTATGGATGATTTTAGTGTTTTTGGATCTTGTTTTGATGAATGCCTTAACCATTTGCAGCTTGTGCTTAAGAGATGTGAAGAATGCAATTTAGTGCTGAATTGGGAAAAGTGCCATTTTATGGTACAACAAGGTATTGTGTTGGGACATGTGGTGTCAAAAAGAGGCATAGAGGTGGACAAGGCAAAAATTGACATCATATCAAAGCTACCCCCTCCCACTACAGTCAAGGGTGTTAGGAGTTTTCTTGGACATGCAGGGTTCTATAGAAGATTTATAAAAGATTTCTCAAAAATCTCCAAACCCCTTTGTGACTTGTTGACTAAGGATGTTGAGTTTGAATGGACAGAAGAGTGCACAAATGCTTTTATTACATTGAAAAATCTTCTCATTTCTGCACCTATTGTCATGGCACCAGATTGGGGCCATCCTTTCGAGCTCATGTGTGATGCAAGTGATTATGCTTTAGGGGCTGTTTTAGGTCAAAGAATCAATAAGGTACCCCATGTTATTTACTATGCTTCTCGAACTTTAAACGATGCACAGCTAAACTATTCTACAACTGAAAAAGAAATGTTAGCTGTTATTTTTGCTGTAGAGAAGTTTAGATCATATTTAATTGGTTCTAAAGTTATTGTTTTCACTGACCATGCTGCTTTGAGATATTTGTTTGCTAAAAAAGATGCTAAGCCTAGGTTGATCAGATGGGTGCTGTTGCTTCAAGAATTCGATCTTGAGATTAGAGACAAGAAAGGAAGTGACAATGTTGTGGCAGATCACATGTCTAGACTACTGCATGAGGAAGAAAGAATTCTCCCACTTAATGAAAATTTCCCAGATGAACATCTATTTGAAATAAACATACAACCGGGACAGTCGACTGGTAACAGAACCAGTCGACTGGTATCTCACTGCTCATATTTTCCATGGTTTGCAGATATTGTAAATTATCTCACTGCTCATGTTTTCCCTCCAGGTATGACAAGTCAGGAAAGAAAAAGATTGGTGGCCATGTGCAGGCACTATTATTGGGATGATCCTTATTTGTTCAAATTTTGCCCTGATCAAATTATAAGAAGATGTGTGGCAGAAGAAGAGCAAATGAGTATTCTACAACATTGCCACCAATATGCATGTGGAGGACATTTTGGACCAAAAAGAACAGCATTGAAGGTATTGCAATCTGGTTTTTATTGGCCCAATGTATTCAAAGATGCTTTTTCTTTTTGCAGGACTTGTGACAAATGCCAAAGGACAGGCAACATCTCTTCTAGAAATCAGATGCCACTGCAAAACATCCAAGTAATCGAGCTGTTTGACGTTTGGGGAATCGACTTCATGGGTCCCTTTCCTAACTCATTTGGTTATTTATATATCCTTGTGGGTGTGGATTATGTGTCTAAATGGGTCGAGGCTGTCCCCTCAAAAACTAATGATCACAAAGTTGTTGTCAAGTTTTTGCAGGAGAATATTTTTACTAGGTTTGGTACACCACGGGCAATAATTAGTGATGGAGGGAGCCACTTCAATAACTTTCCATTTGCTTCTTTGATGAAGAAATATGGTATCACACATAGAGTGGGCACCCCATATCATCCTCAAACTAGTGGGCAGGTAGAGATTAGCAACAGAGAAATCAAGAGCATTTTGGAAAAGACAGTCAATACGAGGAGAAAGGATTGGTCGCTGCGCTTGAATGATGCATTATGGGCCTACCAAACAGCATACAAAACACCCATCGGCATGTCACCATACTGTTTGGTTTTTGGAAAAGCATGTCATCTTCCGGTAGAATTGGAACACAAAGCCTATTGGGCCATCAAAAGTTTCAATTTCGATATGAAACAAGCAGGCAACAAAAGAAGATTGCAACTAAATGAGCTTGAAGAGTTGAGGCACGACGCATATGAAAATGCAAAATTGTACAAGGAAAGGACCAAGTTGTACCATGACAAACAGCTAGCAAGAAAGGAGTTTTATGAAGGACAGAAGGTATTGATATACAACTCAAGATTAAGACTTTTTCCAGGCAAGCTTATGTCACGATGGTATGGCCCATACATTGTCACAAAAGTCTTTCCACATGGGGCATTGGAGGTGCGTAGCAAAGAGAAGAATCAAACATTCAAGGTGAACGGACATAGGGCGAAGCCATACATTGAGATGAGCATAGAACCGCAAGAGGAAGATGTGCATCTTCAAACCATTCAATACATTGCATGACCTCATCAAGTCTAGCTGAAGACAGAAAACACAGCGCTTATTGGGAGGCAACCCAATTTTCAGGGGAGTATTTACACTTTCCCTTCATTTTCTTTTCGTTATTCATCTTTTATTTTCCGTCTCTCCTTCTTACTAGATGGTAACACATGCCTATCTTTACATTTTCTTTCGAACATTGAGGACAATGTTCCATCTAAGTTTGGGGGTATTAGTTAGTCACATTTGAAGTCTTTTGATTTTTTTTAGGGATAAACAATTTCTTATAAAGTAAGAGTAAGGATACTTATTTACTTTAGGATTGTTGAGTATCATAATTCCCTACAAAATTATATGAGTAATGCGATTATACATAATAAACAAATGTGATGCTTTTTCTGGTGATTATTCCCTTTAGATCTAGTCCTAAATTGAGTTTAAGTAAATAGAGTGATAAAATATATATATATATATATATGTATATTTGAATAAAGTCAATCTACTCCAATGTTTTGGGTGCTTAGTAACTAGGGGTATTCATCACCAATGTTTACCTTTACGTCAAACGGCAACTTGAAATATGAGTATGCAAAGCACTTTAAAGTTTGTGACTTGCTGAGTAACCGGGTGGATTCATCACAAATGTTTTGCATTCGCGTAAAAAGGCAAGTGACAACTTTAGAGAAGAGACTATAAAAAAAAAACCTCTAGTTTGCTACTCGGTTTGTAGTAGAGAAAAGGAATAATCACAGATTGAGTAGTCGCATACTATAACTACATTAATTGCATGACAAATATGATGAAGTTTGGGAATTATGAACAAATAATCGCACTGGAGAAAGTAGGTATGTTTAGTTTTACTTTATCTGAAATTGTTTATATTTTTATATGTTGATGCTCACATAATAAGAATTCTTGGTGGTTGAGACTATCATTATTATTCCCCTGTTCATAAATTCACTTTTTGCTTGAGGACAAGCAAAAGCTAAGTTTGGGAGTATTTGATGAACACAATATTATTCACATTTAGGAGCAATAATCTTAATACAATTAGACATTTGAAGGCTCTATATGTGGTATTTAACTCTTATTTTCTCTTTTCCATAGGAAACAGCCTAAAACAGAGAAAAGAAGCAGATTCAGGATTTTAAGGATGATACACAGAAAACTGCAGATCATCGGTTGACTGGTCCCTTACAACAGGCGACTGGCCAGAGAAGTTGATTTTCCACAGCCGCTCGACACAGTCGACTGGTTCGAAGACAAGTCGACTGGTAGGCGGCAGAGTTAAAAGATAAGATATTTGAAGATTCGTCCAAATCTAATCCAAATCAGAACAGAAAAGGAAGAATAGAAGAAAAGAGAAAGAAATAATACGCAGAGCAACAAGGGAGGAAATAAACAAAAGAAAAGGACTTTTCTATAAAAAGAAGAGTGCAAACCCTAATTCTCTAGCCGTGTTCTATAAATACCAACCAAGAAGCATTATTCGATGATCTCTCTCTCACGCTCCCTCGCACACACCATCAGCCGGATCACAAGAGTTTCTGAAACGCCAAGTCATCAACAAAGAGCAGTACTGTATCAGCATAGAGGAAGGAGAAAGGAGATCAAGTACTAAGAAGAGAACTGCCGGTCGATTGTGTGACAGCCAGCCGACCTATCTGGCCGAACTACATCAGTTTACTCCTTCTCTTTCTAATTCTTTTATGTTAATCATGTATCCAAACTTGTTGATCAATAAAAGTCTTATTATGTGGAACTAACTCCATAGTTGGGTGATTGAAACCGTAGTTATGTAATGCTATATTCTTCTGAATTCTTCTATTTTACTTATTGATTGAATCTGAGTGAATTGGTATAGATTTACATGAATCAAACTTGCTTGGAGTTCTAAGGACAGTCGACTGAAGTGACAGCCAGTCGACTGCCATACAGACTTGAGATTATCAAGTTTGTGCAGTGTAGATCTGAATCTGTTATATGAGCATATTGAGACGACCCGTATCTCGTGTTCATATCTTGTAACAAGGGAATCTTTAGGGGTTCTTGGTTTAATCAACTTGAAGGATCTAGATCTGATACCAATTTCTAGAACTTCAAGTGTTTGTTCGTTTCCACTGTTCTTATGTTTTCTTTGAGTGCAACTTAGTAGATACCATGCTAAATACTTAATGAAAGAAACAAATTAGAGTAGATACCATGCCTAATTCTCGGCTTAGGGAAACATTAACTTTAAGAAGTAGATACCATGCCCTTAAAGAGAACAAACATGAGTAATAAGAAGAAATTCAGAAGGTGACTTAGCATTATTGACTATTGGTGGAAATCAAAACCCAACTACTTAATAGATATTTGTGATTTAGCATTTCTTGATTGAGTTTTAATCTTTTCATTTCTTTTAGACCTTTAGAACAACTCTTTATCATTCTCTCTCTTTTTATTGATTAGTAAGTTAATTTCTACAATCTCTGTGGGATCGATCCTTGCTATTGCTACGCTTCTATAAATGATTCGTGCACTTGCGAGGTTTTAATTTGTGTCTAGTTTATGTAGTTATTTAGATCATCTAGACCGCACAACATGAAGTTCCTAGAAGAACGGTCATAGGTCCCGGCTTGGCTAATGTAAATAATATTTTTGTAAGCTTTCATGTGTAAAGGGCCATTTTAGCACCCATCCCTATCATATATGAAAAGATCTTCTTTCTGTCAACTCCAAACGCCTCTGCAGGTCCGACCTAACACCGGACAATGGGATCGGCACCCGAGTCCCCACTCCGGTATCGTCTCCAACGCCTCGGTAGGTCCGAATCGGCTTCAAGCCAGGGAGTCGCCATAAAGCCTCTCGCTGCCCATGATGCCGATCCCCCCACGGGTCGGCAGGGCCGAACCTCACCTCCACCAATCAATAGGCTATTGGCCGAGGCAACAAATGAAAAGAAATCCCTTATTCATACTCCCTTATTAAGTTCTGGAAAATAAATAGAGACTGCTTACAGGACCACTCCACTCATCTCGCAGTAAAGGAATTCACTCTTAGGGCCCCTCGGTTCCGAGGAATGGCAGTCCAACTCCAACCGAACGACTTGGATCTCTCTCCTCATCACGATGGTCCTTAGAGTCGGCCACAGTCGACAGACCGGCAACGGAGCTCTGGGCATCAGCTGGTCGGACGCGCTCCAGCTGCAGCAGCGTCGAAGGAACCCCCTCCGCTCGCCGGTCTCCTGAGGAGGATGTCGTCCTCGTTCCGGACACACCTAGCATCGTCTTATACCGGTGTATCTCCATTTCCTTCTCCACTATGACGTCTCGAAGAAGCCTCTCGGATGAGGGTCTCTGCACCGACGCGCTTGACATGGTGAACCCGAGACCGGCACTTCCGAGGTCCCGATCTACCATGGCCTTCTTCAATCGGTTCACCTCGGCACTCAGAGCCTCGGACCTCTCTCGATAATAGTTGAAGGTAGCGTCCTGGTCGCGAGCCCCCTTGCGATAACGGACCAATGTGGCCTCCAGAACCTTGATTCTACTCCGGAGCCACGCCACGTCGGAGCGACGCCACGTCGGAGCGAGAAGGGTCCGCCTCGGGAAGGAGAGGCGTTACCTAGAAGAGAACCAACCACGGCTCAAAACACATCCACAAAAGGGGTCCGGAAAAATCCAAGTACAAAAGACTTGGCCAATCAAAAAATCCACTCTTATAAATTGAAATCGTCGTACAAAATTGCGGTGGCCAGTCCGCGTTCGGCAAATACAATTGAAAGAAAGAAAAAGACAAAACAAGAGGCAAGCAGCCTATGTTATCACCTCAGCATCAGCCGGGTCCACAGGTGGATCGATAGCCGAACCCACGACGGGAGGGTCGACGGGAGGGTTGACGTCAGGGGTCTTCGGTGGCCCCTCGATCTCCATGTCGTAGTCGAGGCCCCTCAGGTCGATGTCCGGGTAAAAGTGACTCACATGGGTGAGGGCCTTCGCGTAGACCGCGTCCTGAGCCGCGATCACCAGGTCCTACCCCGTCGTCGTCAGTTCCTCTTTCTCCTGCGCGAACTTCTTCTTTAAAGCGGAGACCCTCTTCGCCCACTCGGAATCCCTGGCATCGAGCTCAACCTTCAGCTGCTGCTCCCTCTTGTGCGAGCCATCAAGCTCGATCTTCATCTCCTTCATTTCTTGCAAGGCATTGTCTGCCCGGACTCGCTCCCGTTCCAAGGCTGCCTCATAAAGACCTTTCACGTGGGCCCCCTGCACGCAAGCCTGCGGCAACCGAGCACGGCTAAGAAAATCTCCTTCACAATAAATCTACAAGGCAAGTGGGGTCGGCGGACTTACCAGCACATTGGCCTGCGCGAGGCACGTGTACGCCTGCTCCAAGGTCTCGGTGTTCATCTCCGCGCGGTCCCGGGGAGTCGCCAACTTCTCGGCCACCTCGACGGCCTGGGCCCCACGGGTCAGACAATCCCCCACCCGTATCGACCAGTCCGGCACCCACGGCCGTCGCAGCTCCTCCGTAACCTTGTCCTCTCCCTCGCCTTCGACCAGGGGACCCTTCCCTTTGCTGCGCTCAAAAACCTTGGCCTGACCCGAGCTCCCCTGAGCAGCCACCTCCTTGCTCATCTCCGAGCGAGTTCTCTTGCCCCTCGGCTGAAGCGTTGCCTCGGATGCGACCTGAGTTGGCCCCCTCGCCCTCTTCGTATCTCCCCCCTCCTCGGCCTTCTTCTGCTTCAAGGCGAGCCTCCGAGCCTTGATTGATTCTGGATCCATACCTGCAAAAAGACCCATTAAGGACAATGAGCTCAAAAGAACAATAAGACCGAGAGAAAGAAACAACTACATACAAAGCACGGACGGACTCAGTCCAACGCTCGCCAGGTGACCCTCTGTCACCTTCGGCCAGCTGATGCTGTGTGACAGGCGGAGGCGCTCAACAAACTTCCACTCCTCGGCCGTCCGGTCCTTCGGCCTCGGCGCTTTGAAGCCTGGCTTGTAGTGATTCCAACGAGTAGGGATGTCCCAAGGCTCCTCACTCCGGATCACAAAATACTTTCGTTTCCACTCCTTGATGGAGTCCGGATGACCATGAACCACCTTCCCCTTACTCCGAGGCAAAACATAGTAAATCCCCTCCGACTCCCCCGACGAGCTGATCCCCAACATCGCCCGAAACACGCCCAACCTAAGGGGCACCTTCTGTTCCTCACACAGCAGCACGAAGCAGTGATCTGCTTCCAGGAATTCGGCCCGTACTGCATCGGAGCCAGGGACGCCCATTTCAGCACCTCCCGAACAAACGGATGGACCGGCAGCCTTAGTCCAGAGCCGAAGGCGTCCACGGGGAAGACGCAGTACCAAGCAGGCAGGGGGTCGGTAGGGCGGAGGCTGGGGCTCAGCAACATGAGTTCGTAACTCGCCCCGATATGGTACGCCGACTGCGCAACCTCCAAGTCACCAGCTTCCAAGATAGTCAGAAGCGCGTCCATCTTCACCCTCTTCCGGCTCGGCGAGGACGGCTGAACCCCATATAGCGCCTTATCAGAGAGGTCGTCGGGGTACCGTCAGAATGGGTTCGGCTGCACAGGCGACCCCGTCACCACGTTCCGGAGGATGGGCGCCTGGCTCGGGCCACCGGCCTTCGACCCCTTCTTCTTCGGCACCCTCTTCTTCTTGGCCCTCTCCGGCGAGGGGGTGGATAATCGCCCCAGACCGGCCGGCGCGGAGGACGAACCCACACCTTGGACCGTGGATCCCCCCCCCCCCGCACCTCCTATCCGAGCCCCGACGGCTTCACCCTCGCCTTGGCCACCCCCCTCTTTGGAAACCGATTCCAGAATCTGAACCTCGTCCGAACTGTCACTCCCCTCGTCAGAATCACTACTCTCCACCACGTACGGCTTCCGGGAGCGCAGGGGCTTCACGTCGTACACTGTCTCCTCTTCCCACGATTCCGAGTCTGAGAGCCCGGTGGCAGGGGGACCTTCCCCCCTAGACGTCGATGCCGAAGAACCAGACTGAGCCCGGGATATGCCTAACTAAATAAACTTACCGACTAACCTTTGGTCGCTTCGGACGGACGAGCCTGGTGCCGCAAGCAGTAGTGACGAGCACCGAAGTGTTTGAAATTTTTGGAGAAAGAAGCAAGAGAGAAGTGAGCAGTATGGAAGAAGGGTGGGGGTATTTATAGAGGAAGAAATGACTCCTCATTTTTCGCGTAACGGATCCTCGATTGGCGTGAAACTGCCACCTATAGAATCGCGCCACGTCACCCTAGAACGTGTGCCGCTGACGACACCCACGTCACCTTGAAGCCAGACACAAGGGTCGGTCCGGATGGAGTGCTTTAGATCCGAACACCCCAACATCTGTCCCCGGAAGTAAGAAAAATTTTAGATTAAAAGTGTTAAGGCACCCGCCCTCGGCGAGTGCCCCGGACCCCAGGACTCAATCGACTCCCCTCTCACCCGCGAACAACTCGGGGCTTACGACCTCGGAAGTCGAAACCCCAAACTGTTCGAGGGTGGTAGAAAAGCCACCATCGCCTGGGACCCCGTCAGAGAGCAGATCGGCCCGCCTCCCATCTCTAACTCCTTCGGGCTGACCACCATCAGAAGCTGTCAGCCCGGAAGGAAGACAGAGATCGGAAGAGACCCATCCGATCGAAGCAACCTGCCCTCCGGGTCCGAACCTCATTGGGCCTCCCTCCCGCCGCGATCTCCCCTGACTTTGACTACCACATCAGGGCCGTCAGAGTCAGGAGAAGACCATGGCGCGAGAACAGCCCACCCCCCGGGGCCGAACTTCATTGGTCATCCCTCCCGCCGTGATCTCCCCCGACTCTGACTACCGCACCAGGGTCGTCAGAATCGGGAGAAGATCACAGCGCGAGAATAACCACCCGTCCGACCCTCTCAGGGTTAGAATTTTTCAAAGGAGCAGGCGTCCGCCCAAGGCAGACACCTCCGGTGGTCGATCAACCACCATTGCTGTGATCAAAGCTACAGGGGGAAGCGGGGTATTTATAGCCTCCCCCCGAGGACCAGCCACCACGCCTGGGGAACTGAAGCGCCGCGCATTTATTATAGGAGCCATTTAATGACCCCGGAAAGTTGGAACACCGCACAAATTCCGGAGCGCCATTAATGCTCCACGAAGTCAGCCAGCATCGGCTCAGCCTTCTCGCGAAGGCCCAACGGTTCGCCATCACCCTTGCCGACCCGTAAAATCCTCGCCAACTCGAGGTAAGGTCTCGCACCAGGGTAGCCTTCTCACGAAGGCCCAACGGTTCGCAATCGCCCTTGCCGACCCATAAAACCCTCGCCAGCTCGGGGTAGGGTCTCGCACTAGGGTAGCCTTCTCACGAAGGCCCAACGGTTCGCCATTGCCCTTGCCGACCCGTAAAACCCTCGCCAGCTTGGGGTAGGGTCTCGCACCAGGGTAGCCTTCTCACGAAGGCCCAACGGTTTGCCATCGCCCTTGCCGACCCGTAAAACCCTCGCCAGCTCGAGGTAGGGTCTCGCACCAGGGTAGCCTTCTCACGAAGGCCCAACAGTTCGCCATCGCCCTTGCCGACCCGTAAAACCCTCGCCAGCTCGGGGTAGGGTCTCGCACCAGGGTAGCCCTCTTACGAAGGCCCGACACGACCCGAAACTACTCCTCTACGGCCAACTCTCGCATCCCCACAGGAGTGGGGGGCTTATGAGGTAGGATAAAAATGGCCTGGGGCCCAGGATGGCTTTTCGCTCCAAGCCAATCTGGCTCGGCCCCGGACCACCACAGGGTCGGTGCCGAGCCGTAAGTTCACCACCACGAAACCTGCCCCCCCGTTCCGACGACCCTCCACGACCCTCGGTCTCTGATCCTCGGCGGTCTCACGGGCCGTCCACTCAGCCGGGTAAGGGAGGGGGATGACCTGGCACAACCTAGGCCCTCTGATCCTCCCAGAGACACAGGGCCCCTACGATCTGCCATGTCAGCTCCAAAGCCACTTAGGACCCTTGCCATGTCAGTCCTAAACCGCTCTGGGCTCTGCCACGTGTGCCCTAAACCACCTGGGCCTCTTGCCACGTCAGGCCCATGGGCTTTCGGGTCCGGACCCGGCCCCCAAGCGGATCCAAACCCGATTGGGTTATCTATAAATACCAGACCCTCACCCACCTTCAAAGGTAATCAATCTTTCTTCCACAAAACCCTAGTTACTGCTACTCTCTCACAAAGACTAACTAGATCGTCGGAGGGTCTGCCACCGGGATAAACCCCGGTGTTTCTAGACCGTCTGCAGGTACACGAGGCGAGGCAATCCGAGCTGCTCCTCCAGTGCCGAGGTGAGCCTACAGCTCACCGTCCGCTACTGAACCCTTCCCCTCTTACAAATTGAGTCCGAAATCACACCTGGTGCATCCACACTCTATCCAAAAATAAACCGCATCACAATGTATTTTCTATTATAGGTCTTGGAGAAATAAAGAGTACAAAAATAACTAGGCTAGGGGGGGTATTTATACTAAAATTTGGAGTGAATGGAAGGCTAGGATCAAACTAGGAGTTAGAAATAAAAGGCTAGGATTCAAGGGGGAGTTGTAATAACCAACCATGATCAAGCAACCACCACCCATGACTCCACTCAAATTTTCCTTTTCCCTCCATGTTAAAAACCGGCCTCATATGGTACATTTGCATGTGTACGTGCAATGCACGTGCATGTATTTGTTCTCCATTTAAAAAAGTTGTACATTATATTTTCTATAAAAATAATCTTTAAAAGATGTTCTACATTACAAGTTGTAATTAAAATAGAAATAACTCATGGGCTTTAATTAATGGGCCAAATTAATAGTTTTATAAAAATAAATAAATTAAATTTGGGCTAGAAAGAAAGACTTATGTTTATTATATATATATATATATATATATATATATATATATATATATATATATTTACATATACTCATCATCCATAATGAAAATAATTATAAGATTTCACACTACAAAAATTGCACGTGCACACTACGTGCAAAATTAAATAATTTTCATAAATAAAAATCGGGGTATTACAGATAGTGTGGATGAGGTCTTAAAACTCAAAGGTTTTGGAGTCAGGTGGAGATCTTGGATCATGAAATGTGTTAGAGGAGGTAAATCATTCGTTCATTTTAACGGAAATTCTAGGAGGGAGATTAGATGTCGAAGAGTTTTGTGTGAGGGGGACCCTTTGTCTTCATTATTGTTTACCATAGTGGCGGACGGTATAACAGAAATGATCAGGAAGGGTAGGGAGGAACGAATCATTAGAGGGGGTCGGGTTAGAGGGATTCCAGAAGCTATCTCGATTCTACAATATGCGGATGACACGCTAATCCTCAGGGAAGCTAGGGAGGAGAATTTAACAATTAACATCGTTTTGAAGTGTGTCCGAGCGTGGGCATGGCTGAAAGTGAACCTGAACAGGAGTTGTGTTATACCCCTAAGCGATAATCTATCAACCTCGATCTATACTATCAAGACTATGTTGGGATGCGAGGTTTCTAATTATCCACTTACATGTCTAGGAACACCCATCAGACGGGGAACTCTGCAGAAAGAAGAATGGCAACCGTTAATAGAGAAGGTGGAAAAGAAGTTGGCAGGTTGGAAGGGACATTTCCTTACACAAGGGAGTAGGATCACTTTGATTAATTTTGTCCTCAATAGCCTACCAATGTACTTAATGTCGATCTACGAGCTTCCTAAGTGGGTTATCAACAGAATTGATAAGTGTAGATGAAGGTTCATTTGGAAGGAAGCTGACGAAACCAACAAGGGGGTCCATTTGGTAAATTGGGGAAGGGTATGCAAGAGGAAATAATTTGGGGGCCTAGGAATCCTAGACCTAAGGGACATGAATTGGGCTTTGCTGAGCAAGTGGTGGTAGAAAATGAACAGGAAACGAAATAACTGGTGTTGCAAATCATTTGGAGCCTATCGGGGAAGGAAGAAATTTAGATTTGGGGGAAGATGTGTGCATAGGAGAACTTCTTATCTATGGAAAGGAGTGGCCAGGGTAGGAGAAATATTTCACACAAATACCACCTATAGTATTGGGAATGGAAAAAATACAAGATTCTGGAAGAATAAATGGTGTGGCAACAATACTCTTTTAAGTATGTTCCCGGAGGCTGCAAAGGCCATGATAAAGGTAGATTCAGTGGTTGCGGATGTTTGGCAAAACGAAAGACTTAAACTACAAGTGGGGGAAAAGGTGTCATACGAAAGTATTATTCAACTTCAAAAGTTGAATAATTTCATTCGTACTGAAGAAAAGTACTATGATGGCACCGAAGACATCAGGAGTTGGAGCTTAGAGTCTAATAACAATTTCACGGTAGCCTCCCTTTATAAGAGACTCAATGATGGAGGGATCAGAAGCACAAATAGCAAGATTATATGGAATACACAAGCACCTTTAAAGGTTAGAGAATTCCTCTGGTTGGTGGAGAATGATGATATATTATTGAAGATCAATTTGCAGAAGTGAGGCATGCAGATTGAGGTTAGGTGCGCTAGATGTAGAAACGGCGAAGAAGACTCTGAACACATTTTTTTCAACTGCATTAGGGCTAGGCTAGCTTGGGAGGTCGTCTGCCTTGGATTTGGTTGTTTAGAGACTCCTAGATCGATCATCGAGGCATGGGATATTGGGAAGGGGGGGGGGTAACATTAAAAAAGAGGATATAGAGGCTTGGGATTTGTCGGTTGCTGTGACAATCTGGGGCCTGTGGCTGACCGGAATAACTTCTATTTTCGTAATTGCAATCATAGATTTCTTGTCTTTATGCATAATGTCTTCGCTTCAATTCATGCTTGGGCAGGTCAGGCGGGAGCGATGAAGAAGCTGCGTTTAGAGGAGTAGGCGGCCAGAGAGAGGAGGGATTAAGAGATGGGTGATGATCAGTTTGTTGTATCTCTTTCTGTATTTTCGTTTCAGTTTTAAGTGCATCGGATTGTTGAGATGCTTATCTAGATATTTTGTCTGTTAGTATGTAACTGGTACTACTGTGTTTCGTTAATCTTTCATTAATGAAGCGATGAACGAGTCATCTTTATTATCAAAAAATAAATAAAAAATAGTTGGATCAAGGACCCAGACTTGTTATCTCGAAAATTCGTGTCATGTGTATCAAAGCATAGATAGACAGTTGGGTGAGACATTGGAACCTATTTTTTGTACCAACGATACAACAATATTTTGATATTTGTGCCACCTTCAGAGGCACTAATAGACGACTAAACCCTTCTTGTAGGATATAGAATAAGCTTTAGTTTTTTTTAAACATAAACTGTGTGGTTAAACCCCTTCCTCCTGCGTTCCATTAATAAGATATTGAACAAAACAACCAACCAACCAAAGGGGATGAATTTCATGTTACCCAACAGGCTCGAACATGAAACTCAAGGAATAAGATTTAGTTATACTGTAATTTTACTATATATGCTGTGAAGTGAAGTTTGTGTACAAGGTTGAAATGATAAACTCTTTTGAACTAAATGTATTAGGTTATGCAATGCTTTATTTATTGTAAGTATAATTAGATGTACGACAATTAGTGCGTCAGTTACCTGTAGACTGTTTGTGTTTTATTTTTGTTTTTTTTGTTTTTTTAGGGAAAAGGTGGAATCTGGCCACCCTGTTTCATTAAAAAGAGTTTAACGAAACAAACCCAGAGTACTGGGCCCAAGTACAACCTACTAACAGAAAATAAAATATACATGAAGCAACATGACTAGTACAAACAAGAACTCCCTCCAACAACCCTGGAGGGTGGGCCGACAAACCATCTCGACCAGCTAAATGTAAGTCCGTCAATTAGCTTCGTACAGTGCCTCCACAACACATGCACACCCACATGAAACAAGTCTGGCAGGATTTTTCACCCGCTGATCCCTGCCTTCACCTCGCTGGGGGGACCCCATCTTTGGGCCCAAGCCCCGCAGGTCGAAAACTGATCCCACGGCACCTGCACTGCGATCGCACCCTCCCACCATCTCCACCACTCATCCTACAAACGTGCAGTCGCTCCCACAGCCGCTACCAAAGAGAAAGCCGTGAAAAGGATACTTTCACCTCTCCCACGATTGTGCTTTCTCAGACAATTTCTCACCAAACAACTATCTCGCTCACCCCACCAAACACCACGCTCCAGGAGAGAGCCGTGAACAGGATACCTTCACCTCTCTCACGCACAAGCTCTCTCCGGCGATTTCTCACCACACAGACTTATCTCGACTCAAACTCCCAATCGGAGGGAAGAGGCGACATTGTCTCGAGCCAATGGTCTAAGCTGGAGGAAGCTCAATTGTCTGACAGTGGCGCTGTGAAGATTGCACCGGTGACATCGTAGTACACTCCAGACCAACCATACTCAAACCCCACACCCCCTCACCCCCAACACCAACTCACTACTGGCCTGACCCCACGGGCCCCAAACCGACACACCGACCTCACACACTTGAATCCCAAATCCATGGTGTTCGCGACAACAGACGCCAGAGGATGCTCTGGCGCGACATAGTCGCTCCGCGACAGTTGAGACAAGCACTCCGGAAGTTGAGACCAGTGAGCGCACATCACAGAGGGACCCCATCTTTGGGCCCAAGCTCCATAAACGTGCAAGACAGCCTAATCCCCGACATCTTCACACACACTACCAACCCTCGCAGATCGCCATGATTGGCCCCGAGAGTGTGGACATGGTGGCAAGCACGCAGAACATCCGGGCAAACCTCTAGCAAATCATGGAGGGACCACATCTCGAGTCCAACACCACAATCGCACAATCGCACAAAACTACATTCTTCACACCCCCAACCACAGCAAAAGCAAGCGAAGCCCCATGCCGAATCACCAGCCTCTGGGTAAAACAGATCTGGGTTGGGGGGAGGGGGGAGAGGAGGGGGGGTAGGCGCACAGTGGGTGGCCCCATACCTCGCCGCATCTCTGTCGGCAAGGCCGCGGTGCCACTGGAACCGCCTGGCGATGGAGGTCGCCGCGATGGGCTGCGCCGGACTCCTGTCACCATCGACGCGACGGAGTTGCCGCCCAGGCCTGGGGTCACAACGGGGGGCAAAGGAAGAGAGGAGGGGACGCGCCGTGGAGGAGAGGCAAGGGGGACGACAGGATGGGGGGCGAAAGGGGCTAGCCGCCGCCGCCACCCCCAAGCACTTCAGATCTAACTAGGGTTTTTTTGGGAGATTTTTTTGGGGGCTACTTTATACTTGAAGGGAAAAATATACTCATATGCATCTGTTTGTTTGTGTTTTGTTCCAGGAACAACATTATGATATTGATGCTTATTAGGTGTGTTTAGTTCATTGCATATAGACATTATAATGTTCTCTTAACTATCTGGTTCGTTGCAATTAGCGTTACAAACGTTGCAATTCAAGTAGCAGGGTATCCGTGACTAACTTTTTATGTATTTTGATGAAAGAAAACCTTACAACTTGAATTACACTGCATCTGTTTGGAATTAACTAAAATACACAAATAATCGTAAAGAGCATAGAAAGATGATGTATTTCTGTAAAAGTCACTAGATACAAATAGATCAAGGCTCCTGCAAATGCACAGCTTGTTAGGATTGTCTTATATACTCATTGTTCAGATTAAAAAAAGGTAATATGAAGCACGGAGGTCGAAGCGTCGAAGTGAGTAGAAGGAGAACAGCAACAGCAACAGGTGCAGGATAGTTGCGGTCCACCGGTCTTAGCGAGAGTCGACCGCACCCCCCGATCGCACCCCCGACCACTCGTAGTACAAGAAATGGCAGGGAGTGGTACGGTCGACCGGTCTTGTTGGACGGTCGACCGCCAGCGGTGCTGTGTTCATTTTTGGGCTTCGATTTGTTTGGTCGTTTCAGCCCAATTTTCAACTCCAAGTCAAATCGTGCGGCTCCTATTCAGTTACTTCTTTTCTAAGTTTTATCGGACGACTGATGATCAAGATTAGACCTAGGTTTTCTCTATATTCTTCTATATATATTGTAAACTCCTCCAATATGACAGGGGGTACTTCATAGATTCTTTTCTCCATTGCAAAGAGAGGCTCGAGAGAGAGATAGTTCTTGGTGGGTGAGTTTAATTCCTTATGTCAAGTGAATCAGTAACTCCTTGTAATCTCTTCTAGTTGAATATCAGATCTCCCTATATTTTTTCCGGATTAAGCAAAAGCTAACAGGGATAAGTCATCGTTGTTGTGTTTGTGTTAGTTTGGTGGATCTACTTGCTTACTCACTTTATTCGTCTCGTCTACTTCGACTTCCTCATTGTTCTTATTAGTTCCGCTGCGACCCGAGGGCGTTTGTTGACGCCCCAATCCCAACACATCTCCCATGCACTTTTGCAGTATGGTAAGAATGGTTTTTTTTGTGGGAAAAGGTGGAATAACGCCACCCTGTTTCATTAATAAGAAATTAACAAAACACCCCGGAGTACCGGGAGAGATACAAAAAGGACAATGCAGGAAATAAAACATAATCCCCCAACAAAATCCTGGGGGTTGGGTCTAATCCTCCATACATCAAAACAACAAAAGTACAGTAGGCAAAATACAAGATAGCTGAGAATGCAGCTGGTGGGGTTCTGACGGGTATGGGTGGCGCCAACCACTCAGTCTAGTGTCGGCCCAAACTCAACCTCCTCGTCATCAAAATCCTCCATCTAGAAGACTCTGGCGATCCTCCCTCTCGCTCCTGTGGCAGCAGCTGTAGCCCAAAAAGAAATAAGATGCATGATGTGAGTAAGGTTACCAGAAATACTATGACATGAAGCACGGAAATAAAAATTGTTTCTGTATAGCCATAACACCCATGTAGTTGCTGCAATGGCAATGTACCATGCATCCTTCATTTCATGGCGAACCTTTGCGAATTTGGGGCCAACCCACAAATCCTCATATTCGCTGGGGTAGTCACTTGTCTCTAGGGCTTATAATACCTCTACCATGGTCGCCTTAATTCTTAGACAGTGGATAAAAAGGTGGTTCAAATTCTCCGTATGCATGTTGCAGAATCCACAGTTGGTCGGAATCTGGGGTTGTCTTTTGGCCAAGTTTTCTCTGGTGAGAATTGCGTTGTTGAGCACTAGCCATAGGAAGACTCTGACTTTAAGGGGCATTTTCGCCTTCCATAATACCTGTGCCCAACTGGGTCTGCATCCCCGATAGTGAATTCGATGGTACAGAGAACTGACCGTGAACGCTCCCTTGGGTTCTAGTCCCCATCGCATCTGGTCTGGACCTTGGGCGTACCTCGTCCCGGACCGTGTGATGTGTGCTTGCAATTCGAGCAGTTGCTGATGTAATCTTGGGGTCAGAGCTCCTCGAAACGACGGCTTCCAACTTCCCCTCTTCCAGGCCTCAGCCACAGATATATTGGGTCGATTCGTTTTGTCATATAGCTCGGGGAAAGTCTCCTTCAAAGTATGTGCACCACACCATTTGTCCTTCCAAAATCTGGTGGACCGTCCATTACTGATAGTTGACGTAATTGCTGAATTGAACGGTCCGCTTGCTTTGGTAATTCCTTTCCAGAATTGCGGAACTCTAGACCATACTCGAAAGCCCAGATTTCTCGTGCCTTTTCCTCGCAGGTATGGTTGGATGAAATCCTGCCATCCTTACCCGCTGTGGTGAAAACCTTCCACCACCATTTCCCCAAGAGGGCAAGATTCATATCTCTACGGTCAATAATGCCTAGCCCTTCGTGCTTCTTCTTCATGCAAGCAATGTTCCATTTGATCAGGTGGTAACCTCCCCTATTCGAATCCGCCCCTTTCCAAAGAAACCGTTTACGGGTTCGGTCAATTCTTTGGATAACCCACTTAGGGAGCTAAAAAAATGACATGTAGTAGATGGGCAGGTTAGATAGTACTGAGTTGATGAGTACGACTCTTCCTCCTAGCAAAAGCGATTTTCCTTTCCATCCAGATAGTCTGTCCTCCACCTTATCAATTATAGGCAGCCAATCCGACTTAGTGAGTTTCCCTGGTCTGAGTGGAAGCCCTAAGTATTTGATTGGAAAGTCATTCCTCATGCAGTTTAAAATGGTGGCATGTTCTCGCGTTTCTTCATCAGAGAGCGTAATGGGAATCAGTGCACTCTTGTGGAAATTTATCCTGAGACCTGACCAGGCTTCAAAACAGTAAAGAGCTCCTTTAAAGCAGACTATTTTTGATCTGGTCTCGTTTCCAAATAGAAGGGTGTTATCAGCATACTGGAGAATCGTGCACCCTTGATTAGAGTTGTTGATGGCCACGGGCGTGATCCACCCCTTTTTTGGGCAATTTTCTAGCATTTCCCTTAGCACATCTGCTACGATCGTAAATAGAAGTGGTGATAACGGATCCCCTTGCCGGAGTCCCTTCTTGCAAGGAAATGGCGTTCCTGGCCTCCCATTGACCGATATTGCCATTTTACTAGTAAGTAAACACTGTTTGATCCATCTAACCCATTTGTACCCGAATCCTCTCCCTCTGAGAGCTTCCAGTAAACACTCCCAATCGACAGAGTCGTATGCCTTCTCAAAATCCAGTTTTAGGAGGAAGTTCGTAGAGTTGCTCTTATGGCAGTGGTGGATAACATGTTCAGCAGTGGCCACACAATCTATAATACATCTGCCCTTGATGAAGCATGTCTGGGTTTTGCTGATTATACTATCCATTATACTCCCCAGGCAGATGGCCAGGACCTTTGTGATGATCTTGACCGAGCAATTTATGAGGCTAATTGGTCTAAAATCTCCCCACGCACTTAGACTCCTCATGTTTGGGAATGAGGATCACTTCCTCAAAATTGAACATGCCCAATCTGAGATTGTTATGAAAAAATTCATCCATTAGTGCCATAATGTCCCCTTTTATTTCTTCCCAGAACACTTGGAAGAACATTATTGGAAAGCCGTCTGGCCCCGGTGACTTGTCAGCTCCCATTTGGTGGATGGCCTTTTTCACCTCCATTTTCGAAAAAGGTGCCTCCAAAGAGGACAGAAGTTGCGTTGAATCGTTCTGGTAATCCTGCCAGTAATTCTCCCTCAGTGGGACCCTAAAATCATTCTTCCTTCTAAAGAGGCCCTTGTAGTAATTTTGAAAGGTTGTGGAGATCGCATTTTCGTCTTGCAAAGTTCCCGCATCCGTCTGAATTGAGAGGACGAAATTGGATCTACGTCTGGCGCTTGCCACTCGGTGGAAGTAGGCCGTATTCGCGTCTCCCTCTTTGAGCCACGAAATCCTTGATCTTTGTTGCCACTTGATCTCTTCCAACTTATACAAATTGGCGACATTTTCCCGGAGCTGTAGTAGCTTGCTTCTTTCTTCCTGTGTCAGGACTCTCGTCTCTTCCACCCTTTCAAGCTCATCGATTCCTTCCAGGAAGGATTCTTTGGCACGCCAGATGGTCGAGAATCTAGATCGATTCCATCTACGCAGCCTCTTTCTCAATCTGCAGATTTTTCACACCAACGGGATGCAGCGTCCCTGCCAGCAGTTGGGAGCGCCCAATTTTCCATAACCATGTGATGAAATCCCTGAATTTCCAGCCAGGCCTTCTCAAATATGAATTTCCGTGGCCTCTGCATTCCACGTACCCCCACATCCAGTAGGATCGAGATATGATCTGATGTGGGTCTAGGAATTGATCTAGCTGTGGTTAGCGGAAAGTTAGCTTCCCACTCCATCGATACAAATATCCTGTCCAACTTGGCCATGACCGGGGCTACTTGCATATTAGACCAAGTGAAAGTCTGTCGTTGATTGGGATGTCGATCAGCTCTAGTTCCGTTATCACTCTGTTGAAATCCTCTCTGTGTCTGTCGCTAGAGCCTCTTCCCTTGTGCTCGAAAGCAAATCTAGTGATGTTGAAATCCCTCCCTAACAATCTAAGCTCCCGACCAACGCTGTCTAATATCGACAAGTTCTTGCCAAAAGGCATCTCGGTCTGTAGCCACATTCGGCCCGTACACTACAGTCACCGTCTGCACCCAATCATCGGACCATCGCTTCAGCCGGGTACTCAGGGAGAACGTTCCACTGTATACCTCGATGCAGGTGAGGATATCCGAATTGAACCCTATAGCGATCCCTCCTGAGGCTCCTGCTGACGGTCGTAACACCCACTCCTTGATTCTGTTACCCCTGATTCTTTTGAGCTTGAGCCCGTGCTGAAGTTTGGTCTCATGTAGCCCAACTACTTCCGCCTTGGAATTGCTAATGACGTCCCTTACCATATCTCTCCTCCCCCTATCCCCCAGCCCCCTAACATTCCAGAATAGTGTATTCATTGGGGGACTGTGTCAGCGGTGATCGTTGGTGTAGGTGTGGGGCCGGCTACATCCTCAGGGATGTCTGTCGACCCGGCGCTATTTCCTAAGGCGTTCTCAGAGCTAGTCTTAACCCTTTCAGTTTCCCAACCCCTAATTTTATTGAGTAGTAATGCATTACTCTCTGTGCCACGCACCTCTAACCCACATATTTTAGCTAGGTAAAAAATATCAGAGTCTGACATGAAATTTAATATAGATGCTAAATAACTGCTCGTACCTCCGTTGTCGAATTTTGCAGCTTTGGCTGCCGTCGCCACTACGAGATAATCATCCAGGGACTCCACATGAGCCCTCTTGGGTGATCTCTGCACTCTAAACCCAACCATCCTGCGTGAAGATCCAGAACTATTTGCAGGTGATGATTCTGGGAGGGTGGACAAAACCATCTCTGGCGACATCTGAGTGTTAGCGATGAACTCGAGATCGTCTGACTCCTCATCTGTGAGTACGAATTCTTCGTCGAGATTTAGGCGCTCTTCCAGGTCCTCATCACTGTCTATTTGCTGAGCTTCCCGTTGTAGGGTAGACTCTCTTGTTGCGGACTTATCATTGAGCCCGCAGACTTGCGACTCAATAATAATAGCGGTGCTATCCATTGCGGACCCCTCAATGGGCCCGTTACCCGTCTGCAAATTTATCTGATTGTATGACAATAATGGATTACAAGTACCAGAGGCAGTAGAGTGCATTTTGAGCCCCTATTTGGGCCCATAAACGCTAATAAAAGGCACACACTCCTCCGCACGTACACTATATCCATTTGAAGGGGGGACTAATGCTGCACCGCGGTCCACCACACCGCACGCCTCGATATGAGCGCGTTCAGCCTGTTTAACGAGGGCGGTGAGCTCACCCCCTATGCCAGCTGGCATCGCTGGGTTGGTGGGTCTGTCGACAGCCTCAGAAGACGATAAAATCGATGGGCGCTTCGTTAAAAACAAAGCGTTGGAATTTTCCTTTTCCTTCGCTACCAAGGCAGACTCATCTTCTTCCCAAATGTCTTCTTTCCCAAATTTGCCTATCTCCAAAAGCCTGTCTTTCTTACCCACTCCCTCAGCGCCGAACTCGTTCTCCTTTGAGTTCTTTTTGCTGAGGTTGGGCAGATATTTGCTTGTCTCTTTCCCTAGAGAGGTCTCTGACTCCTGTCGCGCCTGCTTCAAAGTAGCTTCTTTTTTCCTTTTCTGGTGCAAACCAGCGCTTTTTGACCCACTCTCTGGTCGAAAGTGTTCCTTCGCTTGTCACCTTCCCCAAACTGGTAATCTCTTCCACCAACCCCTGTCTCGTAGCCTGCATGTTATTGCAGATTGGAGTTTTGCCCTTTTTGGGGTCTGTAAGCCCTGTCCCTCCCCTCTGTGCCACTGCGCGCTCCTCCAAAATAGGGTTGTTGAGCAGGTCCACCGTTCGATCCAATGAGTTGAAGGTCCTTGGGGACTTTTGACCGTTGGATCTGATGCGACGATGCCTGCCTCGAACTTCTTTGTACGGAGGGTCTTGTTTTGGCCGTGACCCCTCTGCCGGAGAGTCTTGGCGCTGCTCCCGCCCCATTGCCGCCTTGATGATCTCCCAGTGAGCCCTCTCCACTTCGTGGGAACCATCTATAGTGAGGCACTTTGTGGGCGAAAGCACTCGCTTGTAGGATCTGTTATCTCTGAGGGATGGTGACCGCTTAGAGGAGGTGATAGTCGCATGTTCCTTTGGTGCTTATTCTCTCTTCTCTAGCATGAATCTGACAAGGTACGATTCTTCGAAGGAAAATACTTTGGAAAATCGCGGCATCAAGGAAATATCGGTGCTTCTGATTAGTACCCTTGCCGATACTAACTCTGATCGGCGCACCGTCTTCTCATCTAGCTCCTCCACAGTCCCGAAGTCCGCTACAATATCTTGGAGAGCTTCCCTCTTCCAAAAGTGTAAGGGGACATTATGAATCCAAATCCAGAATTTTTCACCCTGAGGGAGCTCCGCTCCGAAAGTCGGTGTCCAAGCGCTGAAATCAACTTGGAAATGTCCAAAGTCGACAGTCCCCAAGCTTACCTCCTCTGCGACCTTCTCCGGCGAGGGGAATGAGACCAGAAATTGCAAGTGGCAGAGCTTCTTAGCGATCCAATCTCTATGGGCTCTCATAGGCCACTTCTCAGTAAGCGCTTGCATGAGGTGAACCTCCGAAGGCCTTCCCGCTCTGACTTTGGTAATCACACACCATTACTGTGGCCATCGTTCTACGCTTTTGATCGTCTCCAGGCTCTTAGCCAATCTGATGACTGTGGGGTTGTCGGGGGACCTTCCCCGGCTCACTGGACCCTCTTCATCGCTTTGGGTTTCCACCACATTGGTGCATACATAAGAGAGATGTCCCCACTTCATGCATTTGAGGCACCGTACTTCTTTGATGCATTCACTCCTGTAATGGCTTAGGTCCCCGCAGTTGAAACACGGGGCTGGCTTTCTCTTGCCCTTCCTCTGCTTCTTCTTGTGTTCAAGCTGATCGGCTTGAAGGTTAGTGGAACAACCCTGATTTTTGTTTTTCTTGCTCCTAACCTGAACCCATTGCCCCTCCCTCTCCTCATCGCCGGAGTTTCCATCCTCTAGAAACCCGTCTAGCGCAGCCCCTCAATGGTCCCGCTTGGCGTAGGATTTAGGAGCATGGATCTCTAGAGGTGTTGGAGTTGCGAGATGAAAGGTGGTAGGATTGGGGTGGGTGGTCGTGGCAGTTTGTTTTGATTCATGGATGTTGTGGTGGTGGGTGGGGGGGGGGGGGGGGGGGGGTCAGAGGGGTTATGTTGGTGCAGCATTGAGGGTTGCTGAGGTTGAAGAAGTGGTTGATACATTGGTTTGGTGATTGGTTTGGTGTTGGTGTTGGTGTTAGTGGGAGGGTGATGTTGCCTGCGAGTATCATATTCGATGTTTCTCTCAGAGTGGTCCCTGTGGCGGTGGTGATGGGGCTGTAATGGTGGGGTCTTCTTACGCCTATATTGGCCGGTAGGAGGACCCCATCATTGGGCCCTCCCCCCGTAAAACTCTTCATGACGGCGTTGATGTTCGTAGCGATGATGATCGTAGTTCCTCCCCTCATGACGTTGATGTGCACGTTGGTGTACACGCGTCGGGGAGCGAACACATCTGAGATCACGACCTCCTCCCTCATGGGGGTGTGGGATCACCTGTTGGGGGGGGCAGCGTAGGGACAGAAAGGAAGTTCCCTTCACTGGGTAGTGTGGGTGATAGAGGTTGTTGCTGGGGTGCTGATGGGGTAGTAGTCGACTCTGAGAGTGGTGCAGTTGCTGGTGAGAGCGTCGATACTGGTAGTGCCGGTGGGTGGCGGACCCTCTCATTGGGTCCGCACCCACTAAGCTCAAGTACCGACAACATGGTCGTTGAAGTAGGGAATGTTGCAAGAGTAACGGTGGGTTTCTTGAGAAGGAGGTGGGAAGTTTAGGAGACGAAGACGGCCGGAGAAGGGGGAAGCAACGTCATGTAGTATTGTTGTGATGGATTTGTTTATGGTAAGAATGGTTACCCTGCTATCCTTTACATCAGTAATCTTATGTCCATATCGTGCTTTAGTTGCATTGTATTATCTGCTTTCCAAACATCTAATAGTAAAGCTGAGGGGATCAACTAATCCATTGATGTATATCACATTTCAACATTTCCTCATCAAATGCTTCATAAAGTTTATCAAGGGTTTTCACAAAATCGGTATAGAGAAATAGCGAAAATGAAGAAAGTATATTGCACAATTGCACGTTCCAGGCTATACAGCAACATTCTACATGACTCATTCCGTTTGAAGTAACAGTAAAGATTGTGAACATTCCATGCACTCAGCAAAACTACAAGCCCTCAGTTTCTCTAGCTAGATCTCGCTCTCACACAAACAAAATGGCTAAAACAGTAGAATTTGGATCATCAACAATAAACCCTTGTGATTGGAAAAGACCATATAGTCATTGTAAAGTTGAATTGAAGATAGCTTTCAAAATGTGCCAGTGGAAAGCCTTCAAAGTGAGATGGTGCAGGTATATTCCTGGTTACGATTGCTCATCAGAAGATGAATTATCTTCCTCGTTCACATATTTTTCCTCTTCACGCATATCTTCATCACATGGACCCTTTCCTTTGTCCATCTGCAAAGAAGGAAGAGAGAAAAACGAGGGGCTTAAAACAAAATTTGAGATTAGGGGGAATCATGTAATCTGTATTATTTGCAAAACAACCATAACCTTATCAGATAAAAGAATAGATAAGCAGGTTTATTCGGATCATTCCATTTTCATTCTATTTTTTATCTCGATGTAAGATGGATAAAATTGACCATTTACAAAAAGTATCACAACTCGCAAGTGAAGAGTACAGAGGAAATAGCTACTGTGCAAAATGAAATTTGATGGAAATTAATGTACCCCGTGATTAAGCAATACTAAACGTGAAAGCAATCAAGCAAGATACCTACTCCTCTGTCAGCTCAAATGTAAGAACTTAATGTTGATTAAATTGTAATTACGTGAAACTATCCCCAGCTTCATTTTCTGTTTGAACTCGATCACAGCCGACAATGAATTGGAGAAATTCCCCGTGAATTGGGTAGAGCCATGAAGCACATACACCTATACAAATCTGACATAATGCTTCTTAGATACACCTTAGCAAGTTTAAATGCATTCAACGACATATTTTAATTTTTGACTCTTCTCGGGTACCTATTTGATATGCATTCCACACATTGAGATACAATTTTATTTTATTGTTGTGTGAAAAAAATAGAGAAATGTATGAATTTATGTTAATTCTTTTTGTGTCAGTTAATAATATTTCGGATCTGCTTAAGTATAAGACATGAGATGTATTTAGCTTCTTTTCAGGAACAGATGTTGAAACAAAACTCTACTGCATTTTTAACATCATTCATTTGTATGGAAATGTTCATTCTTATCATAGAAACTATAATATTTCAAATAATCAACCACCACACACCACCACCACCACCATTAACAAAGCATTTATCCCAATTATTTCCAGGTTAGCTTCATGGACTTTTTAGTTTTTACTCTATTGACCTTTGTTAGAGCATCCACGGTCGTTTGTTATATTTGCCAATTTGCCATTTTTTGAGAAATGGCATGCTGCAGTCGTTTGCTATTTTGCCATTTTTTGGCAAAATAGCTACAGTTATTTCTCATTTTTGAAAAATGAAATGGCCATTCTCAAATTATAAGAGATGGTACAACATATACCGTCCCACTTATTTTATATTTTTTTAATCGCTTCGGACGGTATAACATATACCGTCCCACTTATTATATTTTTTTTAATAGCGTCGGACGGTACAACATGTACCGTCCCACTTATTATATTTTTTTTAATAGCGTCGGACGGTACAACATGTACCGTCCCTTTTTTTTAAAATTTTTTTATTAAAATGAACGGCGAAGATTCGCCGGATTGAAAAATAAAAATAAAAATCTAGGACGGTACAACATGTACCGTCCCATAATTTTATTTATTTTTTAATTACAATGAACAGCGAAGATTCGCCGGATTGAAAAGAAAAGAAAAAATCAAATTCTCGGACGGTACATGTTGTACCGTCCTTGAATTGAGGAAGTTAGTAGGTAGGTTAGTTTAGTTAATTAGGTTTAGTTAGTTTTTAATTAGGTTTAGGTATTATTATATTTTTTATTTTATTTAATTAATATATTTTAATAGTTAATCAGTAATTAAAAAATTCAATTTTTTTTAAACGAGAGACGGTACATCCCATTTTAAAAATAAATAAATGCGCGAGGGTAAATGTTATACCGTCCCACGCAAATTTTTTTTTAAATGAGAAAAATATAGCAAACAACCACTGCAGAAGGTGCCGCTATTTGCTACTACTGTAGCAGCCATTTTTTAGAAAATGAGAAACACCATTGTGAATGCTCTTACAAGTTATCGCCTCCATCAAAGCAATACCAATCAAATCCTGATTAAATTTCCTCAAACTAGGGTCTACCATACGTCTCCTTCAGGGTGGGGCAATTGGCCCGAACCCGACCCGGGCTCGCCTAAGTCCGACCCGATAATTAGCGGGCTTTGGCTAATAACTATCATTTCGGGCAGGGCTCGGGCACAATTTTTTAGGCCCGAAAAAATTCGGCCCGGGCCCGGGCCCAAGTGTTTAGGCCCGATGGGCCCGAATCAAATTTTTATATGTGCATGTGTATGTTTATGTATATATCATGTATATTTATGTACGGATTTTTTTAAAGAAAATATTCATGTAAGTTGAAGTGGTGTTAAATTTTATAGATAGAGAAATTATGCCTTGTATATAAAATTAAATAAAAATAGACAAATTGGATATGAATTACTCAAAAGTTTGTAGTATTCATATTATTGTTATTTTTTATCATACGTTATTCTTGATATAGTTTTATTTTACGGAAAAATTATATATTAGAATATGCATAAGTAGTTCGGGTTGAGGCCTGAACCTATTTTCGTGCCTAACTCGGACCCGGGCTCGGGCATAATTTTTTAAGCACGAAGAAAAGTCGGGTCAGGTTCGGACCTATGTTTTAAACTTCGGGCTCGGGCCGGGCATATATGGGTACGGCCCAAAGCCGGCCCGTTGCCACCCATACTCCTTCTCTCTGAACTATATTTAAATTACTCTTCATAACTAAAGCCTTTTGATTAGTAGTACCATTAAACAAACCCAAACCATCTCAATAACTTCTTCCTAGCAATGAACTCTAATTTCTAATGCATGCACTAATCCTTCAGTGCTCAGGAAGTAATCATCTCAACATCTTGATTTCAACTTGGCTTATTTGTTCACGTGTTTCTCAATTGACTCATATTCTCTGACCTAAAGCATGAAGGGTGGCTATGGCTGTTTTATAATAGTTGAATGTCAAAGTTTCATTACTGTAACTATATCAAATTGTGGCAGAGCAATTTCAAGAAATTACCAAAGGACACAAAGATTGCATGATTAAGCCTCCACAAACATAATTTGTCTATAATCCAGACAGGAAAATTTCAGTTTCATGTCACAAAGAGTATAACAATCTCCGATACCATTGTTTAACATTTCAACTAAAAATGAAGATACAATTTTGCATTATTAGTTATCACTATAACAGAATGTCTTCGCTAAAAACTGGTTTTGGAAAAAATTCATCATTCTATAAGAGTACAAGATCAAATGCGACACAAACAATAAAAAACTATAATACGTCGCTACTATTGAGCTAAGACTTTCATCGAGATTCCAACAGAAAAGCAGAAATCAATACCTCTTTAATCAGGCCTTCAGCAGACATGACCGCATAAAGTTTTTTCATAAGCATTTCTTCTTCCACCTTCACATTCAAAAATAAAGATATAATAAGATATCAAAGCAACAAAAACGATTTTTTTATAGTTATAATAGATAATGAGTAAATCATGCTTCACTACCTGAAGTCTATGCAACTCGTGAGACATTGCTCTATATGATTCCATGAGTACTTCACTTTGCTTCTCCAGATGCCTGAAATAAAAATTTCAATACAAAAAAGGGAAAATCACATACTAATTCAATCTTACTATACATTACAAATACAACACATTTGAATGGGAAAAATATCTCACTTGAACGTATTCGTAGACTGTTTCGGATCCATCGAGGACTCTGAACTAAAAATATGAACATCAAGTCATAAATTTTACAAGCACATAAATACGAAAACCGAAAAAGATAAATAGTTTACTAAGATGCATCCTAAATTGATATAAAAACATTTCTTTTAAACCCAAACTGATAACCTAAAACCCAAAGGAACTAACTTTTATGATTTTTAGCAATTTGGGTTCACAAATTACGCAATCAATAATATCACTTTCATTAAAATTTGGAAAATTCAAACACATTCTCGCATTATACCCTCCAAAAAACCCAAATTGATAAGAAACTAAACCCCAAGGTGAAACCTTTGATAGCCTAAAACCCAAAAAGGAACTGACTTTTCCCACTGCAATTTGGGTTTACAAATTATGCAATCAAGATTGTTCTTTTCAGTAAAAAGTGGAGAATTCCCACAAAATTGTTACATTATAAGAAATAACCCAAAAATTACATGATTTTAAAATGGGAAAAGAGTAACTGAGCACAGAGCGGAGTTAGGGTTAGTGTTTGGGAAAGAAAGCTTAGAGCTTTTCAGTAAATTAATGGACGAAACCCTAGTCTTGGGATTAAAAAACTCACCTTTTTACAGTCGCCGATTGTGGAAGTAGTTTCGAAAGAGAGGGATAAATTGAAGAACAGCTTAGAAAAAACGAAAGTGATTTAGAAGAATTTTTTTTAATCTTTTAACCGCTTTGAGATGCGCGCTACTTGCATTAAAGGGTTAGAATGTTAGGAGTTTTCTTTTTCATATTTAGCCCCCAACAATCTCCTATTTACAAAATTGCACTACTACATTATTTTTTATTTCTTTTGTTGGAACACACTACCCTGAATTAGTATAATGCACGCCTACAAAGAAGTATAGTCATTATAAAAAAATGAAGAAACAGAAACAATCTAAGCATTTTGAAACTTTGGTGGGTGTGTGTGTGTGTACGTATATATATATATATATATTATTTTATTTTTTGAGAAACAGGATAGAGCCTAAGGCTCCAGCCCAGAAACAATCTACTACCATTAATGAGAGAGTTTGTCACTTTGTCACTTTGAGTTTGTAACCAAATAAAAAAAAATTTAATATTATTTTGTCACAAATGAAACACATATGTTGTACCTATAACTCTAACTCTATTTATTAACACGTGCATCACGCGTGTAAATCAAAATTTTTTCCTTCATTAAACAAATAATTTTTAATTTTTTTTGTCACAAAGCAAATACGTATGTTGCACATGCAACTCCAAATATATTTCGTAACACATTACCGTACGTACAATTCAAGGTTTCTCCTTCAAAAAATTTAAAAAATTGCGTGCAGTGCCTGTTCAATTTCAATTTTTTTTTAAAGTTTAAGGCATTCATCACAGATTCACAAGTGTTGATTACTACCGACTTACATGTATTGCACGTTCAACTCCAATTTTTTATCAAAACGTGCATCACACGTGAAAACTACTAGTTATATTAAACACAATGAAATATTCATACCTGCATAAACCAATCACTAAGGGTGCGTTTGGGAACCCAAAAAACTAGGGAAAGGAATGGAATACTGTGGATAAACCCATCTTATCCTATTCCACAGCCTGTTTGTTTTGAAAAAGAAAACAAAGGAAATAACTAAATTTTATTCCCTAGAGAAAGATTTCAGCCAATTTCTATTCCAGCTCCACCCCCCTCGGAAAACTGCGGAAAGGAATGGAAAGAAGATTTGAAGCTCCACCCCCAATTTCTATTCCATTCCACTAGTTGCCAAACACACACAACTTATAAAATTAATTCATTCCTTTCCCTTTCTTTCCATTCCTCGCCACATTTTCATTCCATTCCTTTCCATTCTCCAACTTCAATGTTTCCAAACAGACCCTAAGCATTTGGGAACCCCAAAAACTAAGGAAAGGAATGGAATACTGTGGATAAACTCATCTTATCCTATTCCACAGCCTGTTTGTTTTGAAAAAGAAAACAAAGGAAACAACTAAATTTTATTCCCTAGAGAAAGATTTCAGCCAATTTCTATTCCAGCTCCACCCTCCTCGGAAAGCTGCGTAAAGGAATGGAAAGAAGATTTGAAGCTCCACCCCCAATTTCTATTCCATTCCACCAGTTGCCAAACACACACAACTTATAAAATTAATTCATTCCTTTCCCTTTCTTTCCATTCCTCTCCATTCATTTTCATTTCATTCATTTCCATTCCCCAACTTCAATGTTTCCAAACAGACCAAAGTAGAAGAAAGAACAACCGACCAATTACAAAACCACTGTGATTTTTTTGCCTTTCTTGTCAAATATTCTTCCGTTATTAATTCCTTTGATTACAGAAAGAAATTACACAAAAAGCTTAAAGGTAACAGGATATCTGTTATTTACTTTCGAAAAAATCTCAAATTTACATTTATTCTCTTTATATATAATAGCTCCCGACATCTTCTTCAGAGTGAAATTCCTCTAGACACATTGACAACATTTGTCAGAAGCAAGTGCTTTTAGCAACTCCGCAAATATCTCTTATGCTAGATCTCAAAGAGGGAAAAAATGAAAGAATTTTAAACTGAGTAACAGCACATCTCTAATCCACTCCAAAGTCGTTTCCATATAATTAGCTCAGTTTGTTGCTCATGGTTTAGGAAAAGATAGCTTCAAATCAAGACCGATGTCCATCCCATTGTAAGCCAGTGGCGCATACATCCATAGATCATCTGAGCTTAAAAGCTGCACACATGAAAGTTGCAAGCATAGTTAATAATACTGAACAGAGAAAATAATGATTATTGTGGTCAAATACGAAAGATTTATCTTCATGTCTCTCCCATATAGTAATATATTTGCCCTCGTTAAGAAATTTTTCTCAGTCTGTCCCTAGTCTGCCCACATGCATCATTTTGGTAAAAGATGCCATTGTTGGATGCACAATGTTGACTTTCATATTAGTGAATCAAAACTAACCCCTGATTGACTATTTTGTTGTCAAACTGAAATTAGGCCAAGTACAACCAATCCAACATCCAGTACATTGAACTGAATCTTGTGTCTCGAAGAACAGATCTACACTGAATTAATCTACACCTACTAAAATTCTATTAAATTGTTGAACACTATAGTATAAAGAGTTTACTGACATATTGCATATTTGCATGTGCGCAAAATCTTTATGATGCATGCAATATCATTACCTTAATTTGGAGCTGCAAGAACTTGACATACTGAACAGCTTCATCCAGCATTGTACTGATATCGACCTGTCAGTGAAAACTCTATCAGAATTTCTATACACAAAACAAGAGCTTCATCAAATTTGACAAAGAGATATTTACTTTGGTTCCGTTTGGCACCAAGTTCTGCAGTATTCTCAGTCTCTCATTAATCCTCTCCCTCCTCTTCTGTTAAAAAATTTAAATCCAAAATATTAGCCCGATCGCAAAAAGAAAAATAATATATTAGCGTTTGAAAATTAGGATCATACCCTTGCATAGAGGCTCTGAGGATCAGTAGCCGACCCACGACCTGCTCTACCCTTTCCTTTACCGATTGAGCCTTCATTCAGTTCTTGAGAAGCATTCAGTTCATCCTCCGAGCTACTGTTCGCATTGCTCAGGGTCTCCTCACTGTTCCCGCCATTTTTCTGACCCTTCTTAGATCTTGTACTCTTGTTCAGGACCTGCATCCAGTAGATACTGATCAGAAACTGAATCATGTCCATCTCTCACAAGCTGATGGTTCGATGAATACAATAGGGTGCTTTCTCAAAAAAGGAGAGAATACGATAGGGGAAATCACAGAATATATCCGTGGTGTTTCACTAGCATTGTACATATATACCCTACTAAACTTTGCATTTATATCCCTTGAAGTTTTGCAATCTTGGATTTTCATTCTTGTCATAGAGTTGTCAGAAAAGATAAAATACCCAGCTTGAGGCATAAATCGCCGCAGAAATTAAAATTTTAATCAATTGGAGTTTTCTCATTTAAATTTAACAAAAAGGATCAAAATGCGAGAAAGAAAAACTTTGAGGGATATAAATTCCAACAAAAAAATCAATAGGATATGTAAGTGCAGAGGCACTGAAATATTGAGATGTATTATTTCCAATATACCTAATACCATAAAAATCAACTTCATTCTAACCTGGGATGAGCCTCGGGCCTTCTTCTTAGGGCTTTCACTCGGAATTCCATCATCCTTGTCCTCAACGCATTGCTCAGGAAACTTTCTCTTGGCCTTATGATCAGGAAGAGCATCACCATCTGATGGATTATTAATGCTATTCTCTTTCACCTCATTTTGATCATCTTTCAGGTAAATGAAGCCTTCAATTTGATAATTCACGGGATTATAGTTTGTGTTCGGGGTATTCAGCTCATAGCTTTCACATTCAGTAGGGGAGAAGAAGTAGCTACTAGCACTAGCAGTGTTACTACTACTAGGCCAACATGAAGGAATATTTTCAAAAGTATTATAAGAACTAGCACCTTGATCAAACTCAGACCAGAACATTGAATTGATCCCTAAGCTTGTTTCTTGATCTTGCTCGTGCATCTCAGGAAAAGAACCTAGCAATTGAGCTAATGTGAATTCTGATTCATCAGGGAAATTCCAGTTTAACTCAGAGACTACTCCAAAGTTCTCCATTGTATGTATTTTTGAATAGTTGGGACTGAAGAGTGTTTAAGTTGGATGAATAAAGAGAGTACTTATACTAGCCTCAGAAAAGAATGTAGTTCACAATAGAATAATTGACTTGAAAGTATTAATTTTGTTGTTCATTTAAACGTATGCAAGTCCACGGGTAGTACAACTCATCGAATGGCAATAATGAAGTTTTTAAAAAACAAAGATTCAGTTGTTCGAGACTGAGTTTAAGAAGAGTCTGAGTGATTAGCTCATGATTAAGTGCAGGCTTGTGGAAGATTTGGAAATCAAGACGTGGGGGCTCCAATTTTTATTCATTTTTTTAAATTCTTTAAAAAGAAAATTCATTTCAAGATGGAAACAAGAAATAGAGGAAGTTGGCTAGATCGTGGGAAGGGGTTCTCAAAGATTAGCTTAGCTTGCATTGTTAATCTAACATAGTCGAAAAGGCAATAGACAGAATTCCCTTTGTCTGGGATTCTTGTCTCGTCATAACTTTCGTACCTAATCACAACATTTTTCTATCTTCTCCTTAGTTTAGTTAGCTCTTTCATGAATTTTTTGGAGATAATTTGATGAAGGATTGACACTGAAGAGCATGTTACACATTGTATAAATAATCTTAACCATGATTGATGATTAATTAACATCACTTGTGTTAGACCTCTATTTTTACATGTTGTATACTCTTCACATAACCATGATTAGTGAAATCATGGGAAATAAATTGTTTCAATAAACCAATCAACACAAGCTGGCATCTTCTCTAGTCAGTGCCTAGCACCGTAATAGACATTTAACTAAAAACAGAAGAAGGGATTAGTCTTTCATCTTCCAACAGGCCAGATAGATCTAAGTAACTAAAATACTAGCCTAGATTTTGTTGACTCTTAACGGATTGTGGATTTGTGCCCATGTTGTGAAATCTCTAGTGAGATTTACAAGAGAGATGCTTTGTTCCATGAATCTTGCTCTTTGTGGCCTTTCACATTACATTAGGTGGGAATGACTCTTCTAATGATGAGAAGATTTTGTGTTGTCAAAATGAATGCTGCAAGTAAAATGGTAATATCTGAGAAAAATAATGATACTAACAATAATGACCAGCTCTTCTAGTTCTTCTATGTTTGCCGTCCCGCATGACTTGGTGTTAGAGCTGTTTCCTGCTGTGATGCCTTCACCTAATAGAACCCAGAAAACTTTGCCTTAAACTAGAGATGATATTAATGTCATAATGTGAATTAATTTAGTAGATAATTGAGAGGACCGTAGAGATGTTGACACTTGTGGGTCTCCGATTTGGACGCGGTTGCAATGACTGAGATTCCCCAAATCTTTAGTAGTAGTAGAAAATTATTCCAATGATAAGGTCTGTTATATAGTATATTAGATTGTCTAATTCACTGTGAACAAATGGGTTTAAGATAGGATTAATATTAAATATATTATCATGAGTTTTAATACTACTCTAATCAAAATTTAACATGGTAATATAGTAGTTGTGAACTAAAGATGCCCATGTGACAAACTAAATGTTACAAAATTTTTTATAAAATTTCTTTTACAATAACTGAAATGATTGAGAGGCACAGAAAACAGAGAAGAAAATAGGAGAGAAAGAAAACCGAAAGGAAAAATGAAATAAATAAATAACAACTTACAAATAACCAATTTCAGATTACAAGTTAGAGTAGTCGAGGTCTGTGTATCACACAGTGTCCTTAAAACAGATTTCTCCTCTCCCGGTTGCTGGATTGTGCGGAGGCATCTGTCTCCCAGGATGCAACAACCAGAGTGTTCACGTAGGCACCACGTAAGACTCCCAAACCGAGCAGCAACGTCAGAATCCTATCACCGACTTACCAAAACAGCAGGAGTGAAGAACAGAACAGATTTCAGAGGAGGAAGAAAGAAGATTACTGGTGCAGGGAAGAAATGAGAGGGGAGGCCTCTATTTATAAGGCTAGGGTTTAAACTGTAACGGCAGACAAGGCTATGAATGCCTTCAGTGTAACGGCAGACACTCAATTGAATGCCGGCACTGTAACGGCAGACATCAATCATTGCCTTTGAATGCCTTCAGTGTAACGGCAGACAAACATTCAACACAGCACTGAAACGGCAGACAGAACCGTTTCAGTCGTTACAAAAGAAAAATCAACACTGTAGCAAAAAGTGGCTCTGCACGGGGTGGGGTCATGTCGGTTCGGCATTCGTGTCCGCAGGTCATGCAGGTGCACACAAGTCGCATGTAATCCGGTCCGAGATTTGCCCCCCTGTGCGCGCGAGAAAGAACCTCTCTTCTAGCTATCTTACAATACTTAGAAGGAGGTTACTATATATCTTCTATTTCCTTTGATTTTTCCGATGTGGGACTATGTTCCCTTAAACCCATTTTCAAGAATGAAAACGTCTTATTTTGATAGACAATTTTTCATTCACCCGTTAACCATTTTTAGCAAATCAATATATGATTTTGATCTACTCACGAAGGAGAACACAAATCAATCAAGATCTCTCAATAATTCATTGAGGATCTTACTCAAAAAATTGCTCAAAAACCGGTTCGTAAATGGTGTATAAAACACTCATTTTCTAACATTCCCCACATGAATGAAAATTGACGACCACAGACACGAAAGACTTGGTGATAGAATTCAACGGTTGATTCCTGCATAGGATAGGTAAGTGTTACCCTTTGAACCTTTCCTTATGAAAATATGTTTACTTTACTAACTGATATGGCTAAAAATGGGATTAAATCGGGACCGTTCGAATCGGACATGAATCTTAAAGCTCAGGAGTAAAATGGTAATTTCACCTATAAATGGGTCTGAAATGGGAAATGGGTCTTTCTTCAAAGCCCAATAACCCATAGACGGATTTTACTGGGTACGGGTCCCAACCCATTACAAACCAGTTCAGAAGGATAAAGAAGAATTCAGATTCATAATTATCCCTAAGAGGTGATTTTAACCACTTCTATCCATTCACACCGGAAAGTAGAAATTTGTTCTTATCTCGAAACGGATCCCTAAGGGGACTATAAAAATCCCTCTCCCCCCACCATAAGAAGGTAATCAATCTTTTTCCAGTTAAAGCTCTTTCATAATCTTCCTGATTACTGACAAAAGCGTCGGAGGGTGCATCGCCGGAATCCATCCCGGTGTATCGCACTTTTTGCAGGTTCGCGATAGCAGCAAGAAACAAGTCAACACGTTGGTGAAGGTCAATAGGTCAACAGGTTTGCCTTATTCATTTTCTCAAGAATCCACAAATTCTATCTATTGCCCCCACACCAGATTCAGCGGCAACAGATTGGCACCGTCTGTAGGAACCGAAAAAGCAACCCAACCTAACTTCATCAGCGAAATTAGTTTCAAGCCATGCATCTAAAAGAGAAGGGGAAGGCAGCGGTCTCCAGCCGAAGAACCTGTCACATCCTGCTTCCCAAAAATACGGAATACGAGCGCGTGACAAAGTCCAATAAATGATTTTCATCATTCATGAGCTGTAGGATCGACTCAGCATCATAAGAAGAATATAACAAAATGTACACATCCATGCATGCATGAATAATTTATTAAACAACAGAAAATAATTGAAACCAAATAATAATATCCCAATGGTTTTCAAATCTAGAACAAAAGATAAAACTCAGGACTATAGCCCGTTACAAGGTTCATGTAGCAAAAGAAATAAATAACTCAAGAAAACAAATTATTTAAGCAAGTCCTGGTTCCAAGCGAAGCCTAGAATGTCTGCTCACCAATTCTAGTAGGCAACAAGCCTCCAAAGTCTGTTTGCAAAAGTATAAAAAAAAGGAGAAGATAGAGAAAACAAGACAAACGCCCTTAGTGCAAGTTAGAGCCGCAAACAGTAAAACAAGTACACGAATATGAAACAGAATTTGGAATCAAGAATGTAATAGGGATGCAACAAGTAGTGAGGATTCAAGAACTAGCTAGAAAGAAAGACAACTCAGGTGACAAGGATGGATAACAAGTACTAGTAGTAAAACAAGTGACTAGTGAACATGTAATGGTATCAAGCATCAAGTAATAGGTATCACGTACAAGTCTCGAGTAACAAGTAACAAGTCTAATGTGTCAAGCTGTCAAGTACAAGTATCAAGTCTCATGTATCATGTAATCAGGTATCAAGTAAGCATGTATCATGTATCAAGTATCAAGTAAGCATATGTCATGTTCAAGTATTACGTGTCAAGTCTTGTAGTTATTACTATCTAGGTAGCACTTCATACATCCATACTTTTACTACATGGTTGCTACAGTCAATGCCATTTCGTTTAGGCTTAGTGGTGGAGTCTATAGGACGGTGTACTCACGTATCAAGTATCAAGCAAGCATGGTTCATGAATCGGAAAATAAATAACAAGTTCACGAAACAAGTTCGTGAATCCACTAACAAGTTCAAGAACCACACAGTGGGTTCAAGAATCCAACAAGTTCATGAGCCAAGTAATGGCTCCATGAATCCATCAGTATACAATAAGTTCATGAACCAAGTATTGGGAAACACGGGCCCCCTTCCGAGTACACTTATCTATATTGTCCGCTACTATGGTCTTTTCCTTAAACCCCGGCTTATTATTTATTATTATCATCAAGCAAGAATGAAGTTGTGCGAAACAAGTCAAGAAAACATAATCAAGAACATGGAACAAGTCAAGGCTAGGTAGGATACATGTTCGAGGGTTAAAACAAATCAAAGTATCAAGAACAACGAAAATTCAAAATCTGGACAGCACGACGTTGCTATACCAAAACTGCGATTCTCGTTGCTACAAGATATAGAAAATGTGGATCCGTCAAAAGGTCTAGAAACTAGACTCCTGCCCAGTTCCAACGCATATAATTAAGGTACATAAAAGTTGTGGTAACATGTGTCAAAACAGCAAACTATACAGCATTTGTGTTCAGTCAGAATTTGTAAAACTGAGTTTATACATATGAAACAGGGTTGAAATATTATTAATTAATTCTGAGAAAATTTGAGAATGTTCTCTAGGGTGTCCAGTAACAGCATGCAAAATTTCAAGTCATTCACTTACTGGTAGCATAGTTAAAATAATTGTAAACTAAAGAGGTGCAGCAGTTTTTTGTGAATCTGCTACTACCGACACAGCAGCAGTAAAACTGCGATATCTCCTAAACAGTAACTCGGAATTCAAAAATTTTGGATGTTATTGACAACTAGACACTTAGGTCTACATTTCATATTCAGGACTCAAGTTCAGATTTTGGTTTATCGGGGTCAAAACAGTAAGGCAAGACAGAAACAGAAACCAACTAAAACACTTTTTGTATGAAATGAATCAAAATTTTACTAGTTGTGAACAAGTGTATCAACGAAGGGTTGTGACTCTTAGATCATGTAATATATAAGGAGAAACATGAGATCATCAATGATAAACAAAGAGGAGTCACACTCACAAACTATTTGCAATATTTTCAAGGAAGAGCTTGTACTGGAAAACGAAATGTACAAGAGATACTTGCTTCGGGGTATAGACGACGAATTCGACAGAAGAATAACGGAGATGGATCCCGGGCAACGAGTACGATCGGCACGGATCTCGATAATGATCAAGTGAATCCAATAGTCGAGATAAAAACTAAAACATATAAGAATTAGAAGAGTACCAAAAGAGTAACTATACTGTGATTGGCAATTGATGAATAAGAACAAAAAGTGGATCAAATGTTTAACTCACCAAGTAGAAGACGAACGAGACGATCAAGACGAACAAGGGTCGAGATCAAGTGTGATCGATCGATCGGACGGCTGGGATCGAAGATCAAGATGATGATCACGATCGCGATGATCAAAAGAGATCCGACGGTCGAGATTAAGATCATGATGATGATGATGATGATGGTGATGCGATCAACGGCCGAGATCAACGGATCAAGAAGACGATGATCGTGATTGTGATGAACGACGATCGGACGGCTGGATGTGATCCTGATGTTGATGATGAAGATCCGATGATGGCTGTTGAGATCGGATGGCCCAGATTGAGAGATCAAGATGATGATCAAGATCAGATCAACGAATGTCTCTATCTGGCTGATCACCATCGATCTGATCTGATCTCAATCACGATGAGATCAAGAAGATCAAATGGCCAGGATTCAAAGCAACCTTCTTCCCTTCTTTCTCTTCTCTGCTTGATCACGATAGCAATGGCAGCTACGAACGGCGACTGGTTCGCGACGGCGAGGGCAGCACGAGGCGCGCCGGGGCAGCGATGGCGAGGGGCTACGGGGTGCGCACAGGGGACTACGGAGCTGCCGCGGCGGTTGCTGCTTGTAACACCTCGAATTTGTAAAATACCGAAAATACCTGTTTTTATATATTTGAAGTGGTGAAAATTATTTTTGACATACTTTATGTAAATATTGATATTGAGGTTGATATTTGAGTTGGATTAGTATTATTGATACATTGGAGTCATGAGTTGAGATTTTATGTGAATAAATATTGTTTATTTTATTTTATAATTTTGAAGGATTACTATGAGATAATTGTAATGTATTTTGTATTGTTTGTGCTATTAAAGAATAGAGTTGGGGTTTATTTGAAATACTTTGGAGGTCTGGGGGCCTAGTTGTAATTATCCCTTTATAAATATATTTATATTGAGTAATGCTAGAGCCACTACCAATTTCACTACCATTTTCTTCACTACCTTAGGTGGCATGCTCCTATTGGAGAGTTCTCCCACCTACTCTATCATTCCCTACCTATTGGAGTGTGCCACCTAAGGTAGTGAAGGAAATGGTAGTGAAATTGGTAGTGGCTCTAGCATTACTCATTTATATTATATTTTTTATATAAAAAAAACCCCCACCCCTTTTCTCCTCCTTCTCCATCTTTCTTTCTTCTGATTCCTTCCATCCCGACCTGCCGAACCCATTCGGCCTCACCCTTCTCCCACCCAAATCTACGCCATCTCTCCGTGGTTTTTGAATTAAATTGAGGGGATGATTAAGTGGAGGGTGCTCTAGCTCGTGGTGGAGTCAATTTGGAGAAACAACCACGGAAAGGAGATGTTAACGGCTTCGGGTGCCGGATGGAGAAGTGATGCTTCGAGTCTTCTCGGGCTGTTAGGTGAGTATGAATATATTTACATATCTGTTGTTTTAAGGAAATCTTAGTATAATATGAACGATTGGTATGAATTACGGAATAAGGTGTATGTATATATGGGAATTAGTGTTCGGTGTTGGTGTGCAATATGACGATTAATTACTCGTGTCCCTTGTGTATTGATATAAATTTATAGATGATGGATTAGTTAAATATATACGGGGATGAGTTATATTTATATAAGATGTCGGTATATGGTGAATTGATGTAATTTTGAATATCTAGTGTGATGGTAACGTATTGGGTATATTTATATATATATGATGTTGTGATGTGCTGATCTACTGGGCGTATGCAAACATGTGATATTGAGATAATAAATAGTATGGTATACTCATGATATGTGGGGTAATGATAAAATAAATAATACAGTTCAGTTGTGATGTGCAAACATTATGATGTGATGATTTTATATATTAATTGCAGTGATATTTTCTTTTGCGTGATGCATTGAAAGGGTAAGTGGGATGGTGATCATTGTTTATGTGTTAGTAAGTTCAAATAAAAGATGAGATACTATGATGATAAAGGGTGATGATAATATGAAAAGAAAATGTTAATAACAATAATTTCGGTTGACTAGAGTTGATACCCCAGCATAGACCTAGGAGAGCAGATACCTCTGGATAGACCGGAGAGAGATATGATACCTCAGGGTAGACCTGAGAGAGAGTTGATACCCCAGCATAGACCTGGGAGAGCAGATACCTCCGGATAGACCAGAGAGAGATATGATACCTCAGGGCAGACCTGAGAGAGAGTTGATACCCCAGCATAGACCTGCGAGAGCAGATACCTCCGAATAGATCGGAGAGAGAGATGATACCTCAGGGTAGACCTGAGAGAGAGTTGATACCCCAGCATAGAACTGGGAGAGCAGATACCTCCGAATAGATCGGAGAGAGAGATGATACCTCAGGGTAGACCTGAGAGAGAGTTGATACCCCAGCATAGACCTGGGAGAGCAGATACCTCCGAATAGATCGGAGAGAGAGATGATACCTCAGGGTAGACCTGAGAGAGAATTGATACTCCAGGATAGACTTGGGGTAAAATGAATAGGATATGAAATGTGAATGAGAAAGGGAAGAAAGTACTTGGTGTAAAATGAAATGGAATGAAGTAAGTGTATGGGTGGAAATGAATAAGTAAATTAATAATTGAGCTCTTGGCTTAAGATGTGATGAGTTATCACCCAAGTTCTACTTGGGGTGTAGTGTATTATCTAAAAAGAATGAAAGTTAAAGTGAATTGTAGTATGAGATAGAAAGTGAAAAGTAGAATACATTGTATTATGAAATGAAAATGAGAAAGTAAATATGGCGTCTGATATGAAATAAATATGAGAAAGCGGTGAAAACATGTGATGTGAAATATGATATGAGAATGAAAAAGAAAAGAAAGTATTCGTGTATTGTAGAAATGAAATATGTAAGTAAAGAAAATAAGTTGTGAATATGAAAGAAAGTGGTTGTGAATGAAATGAATATGAAGGAATACGAGTTATGAGTTTGTGTATGAAAAGAAATGATAAATGAAACATGTGGTTAATTTAAAATGAAAAGTAAAAGAGACGTGTGTTAATACGAATAGTATGAAGTAATTGTGTAACGAGAACGATTATTAAAGTGAAATATAGGATGATATGTGTTGATACATCTTGGAATTGTGTCGAGGAATTACCCGCCTGCTATTTCTGTAGAAATGGTGGGAACTATCTGCCTTGGCATAATTCGCAGGGTGAGTTGGCATGATAGTGGTAATGATTAATGGAAATGAAGAATTAAGTAAAATGAAGATGAAAAGTAATTGAAGTAAATTAATAACCAAGCTATCGACTTGAGATGTGATGTGATATTACCCAGACTATGTGTTTGGGGTGTGGTGATTATTACTCAAGCTATCGGCTTTGGGGTGTGATATGTGATTGCCCAAACTATGTTTGGGATATGGAGTATATTGTGATGAGAATGCAAGTGAAGTTAATGGCAATTTGTGTTATTAGTGATATGATAATGATGTGATGAACTGCAAGCAAGTTGCAATGTGCAATGAGATGTTGTGTTGTGTTATGAGATACGAATGAATGTGGCATTATGGGTATGAATGCATATGTTTATGATGTGATATGTGATGTTATTCAATAAAATAACTACTTGTAATGAGAAGTTATGACGAGGTAGAGGGTACTGTTGTTTGTATGCGTGCGATGTATGTAATAAGAGAGTGGTTGTGAAAATGGTTATTAAAGAAAGTATGTTGTGTTATGAGTTTGTATTCATATAAATGGTTATTAAAGAAAGATGTAATAACATCATGTAGTTATATTCATATAAATAGCGAAATGCTGATATGACGATAATTGTGGAAAGATGAATATTCGTGTTAGGGAATTCAAATTGAAAAGGAATGGATTGTATGTGAATTTGTATTATGCGAATGTATTATAGGGATATATATGAGGTTGATGTGAAGCATATAGTGAAATGTGTGAATTATGGGTAATTATATAATCAGATGCATATTTGAAGAGTATTTTGATATAAAATCGTATTGGTGATGTTTTTATGTTCAGATTTCAGGTTGCATCATCTTAACTTGATGTTTGTAAGTTTAAATTATTTTCTTTATACCATTTTAATTTATTTATTAGATTAGCGAATTAAACTCACATCAGAAATGACTAACCCCTTAGTGTTTGGAGGGTTAGGAAGTTCTTGGACTACCCTAGATCCCCTACTGTCTCAGGTCCTCAGCAGTGCAGAGGTGAGGCGTAGATTTCGTAGAGTGAAGTTATTCACTTTAAATTTTATGTATAAGTTCAGTTATGTGAATAGTGGAATGTATGGTTTATATTGTAATTTGAATGTATAAGCATGTAGATGATGATGATGAGTATAGTACGAAGTGGTATGGTATGTTTGTGACCCGTACCCATCTCGTTGTGGTGTACCGGGCTCGGTGGTAGGTTTTACAAAGGTTTTTCCAAAATTTTAACCTCGTTTTCAAAGAAATTTATGGTTTTTATTTAATATTTGATATTCTGTTATGAATTTGGCCCCCAGAGCATGATATTTATATTGCCTGTGTGATTCTGCTCATTTTAGCCTGGGGAGCCCATGATTATATTGCCTGTGTTGTGAGCTACGGAATTTAGAGCAGAATTCCGTAAGCCTTTTGTGTTTCGGGGTAGAAATTTCAAGGAAAACTTTGCCAAAATTTTATTTGAAATATACTTATCTTAGTTTATGTTTAAAGTGATATAGAAAATGAAAGAATTGATTTTGGAGTCAAAAAAAAAATTTGGGGCGTTACACTGCTGCTGGCCACACGATGGAGGAGGAAAGCAGGAGGCTGCGGTCTGCCTGAAGGCAACACGACACAGGGAGAGGAGCACAGGCGGTCGTGGCGTCGCGAGGGGGAGAGCACGGGCTGGGGGGGGTAGTGACTTGGTGGCAGTCACGGTGGTGTGAGGCTGCAGGCGACGAGGGGAGGATCACCGGGGGAAGGAGGAGAGTCGGGATGGAAGAGGTGCTTCAACTGGAGTTGAGGCAGGAGGGAGGATGGGTGGCGATGCGACTTCGTGGCGTCGCGGCACAGGGGAGGATACCGAGGGGAGTCAGGCTGGAGGCAGAAGGTGCACGGCGGGGCAGAGGGCACAGGGAGAGGTCGGGATGGATGGGTTCTGAGAGAGAGAGCGGGAGGAAGGAGAGATGGGAGAGATGAGAAGGCGGCTGTATAGGGTAGAACAGTATTGGTAGGGTTAGGTTTAGGTTTAGGGTATTTATATAATAAGGTTAGTGGATAGATATAGGGTAATGGGTAGTGGATCCAATAGGGGTTAATTAATGGGTATTATTGGGTTTGGGTTTTAAAAATCCAATAAGAAAAATACAATAACTAATAAAATATAATTTTATAAAATAATGTAATTTAATTACAATTCATTTTGGAATGGCTACAAATGAAATCAACAAGTAGAGATGGGTTTTTATTAAGAAATCAAAAGTAATATTAATAATATATGCAAAAATCGAGTTTAACAGAATTATTAAAATAATCCAACCAGTAATAATATATAATAAGCAGTCGATCAAATAAGAATATAAAATAAAATTCAATATACTGTTATTCGAAATAAAATTTTCGAATAATGAAAAGAAATAGAAATTTCATCGAAACTAGAATAATATTTTGTTAACATTCGATCAATTGAAAAAAATAATAATTGTTGAAAAAGAATTGAAAGCGAAAACAAATTTATAGAAATTTTTAAATACAGAAAATATATGGAAAAAGAAAATACACCCAAAATACAAGAAATGAGAAGAAGGGGTTACAGAACCACTTCTTTTCCTCCTCCCCCTCTTCCAGCTCAAGGGGTTTTTCCTCAACAGGCCCCTCTAGGGTCTCGAGGGGCTCCCTTCGGAGTCGTCCAAAGCAACATCCTCCTCAGGACCATGTCGCGGTCCACAATCCTCCAATTGACTCTATGGCTTCTCAAAGCCCTCCCGAGCGGGATCTCCGTCAAGTGATTGTCAACCGCCAAAAGGGGGTCGACCTCCGAACTCGCCTAAATGGATGGCGAGCCCTTAGGGGAGTCCATCAACCTGAGCACCCAGGGATCTCAAGAGTCTGGACCCCCCGCAGACCGAGGACTAGAAGATCCCCTCCCTCGAGGAGGCGAAGAGAGTCCCCTCGTCATCGGCGGAGAAGTCATTCTCCAGTAAGCCGAGCCACACGTAGGGACCGCCAAGCTGGAGAGGCACCAGTCACAAGGGCGGAGTTCCAAGATTTTCAAGAGGCCGTTCTGCGGGCCCTCAACACCACTCCCAACCACGAGCAACGGGCACCTAGTCCTGAACCTGCCCCAAGCCGTGACCATCGCACTCCTAGTCCCCTTTCGTATGGGAAAGAGTCTAGGGGATCGACAGAATATGACCGAAGGGAAGACTCGGTCTATCGCCGTCTCCACGAGATGGAGAGGTGCCTTGGACGACTTGACAGAGAAGAGGAACAACGGGCGAGAAATTTCCGCCCGAGCAGGCCCCCGTTCTCCCGAGCCATCATGGAAGTCCCGGTCCTGCAAAACTTTAAACTGCCTCACTTCAAGTTGTATACCGGGGAGTCGGACCCCGCTGACCACATCGAGAGTTTTAAAACTCTCATGATGATCACCAGGCTTCGAATGCGCTTCTTTGCAAGACCTTCCCTGCCACGCTGAGGGGGCCTGCAAGAGAATGGTACTCTTGACTCGCCCTGGTCTCCATCTTCTCATTCGATCAGTTCGAAGGGCTCTTCCTTACTTATTTCGTGAGTAGCCGCCGGGCTGAGAAAACAAACGTATCTTTGGTGACCCTCTGCCAAAGAAAGGGTGAACGCCTAAGAGATTACGTTCGGCGCTTCACCGCTGAAGCCCGGTCTATTGCCTCCCTCAACCAAGCAGTAGCCTCTGCGGTATTCGAGCGCAACGTCACTAACACCGACCTCAAGGCGTCCCTTGCCAAGAAGCCTCCTCGAAACTTCTCAGAACTCCTGCTTAGGAGTGAGAAGTACATTCGAGTGGAAGAGGCTCTCAACCCTCCCACTCTCGAGGAATCATCTTTCGGGAACAAACGGAAGAATACGAGCGAAGAAGGGTCCCAGAAACTCCAGAGGGACGACAATGGCCAACGCTGTCCAGCTCCTTGTTTTGAGAAGTTCACCCCCCCCCCCCAATGCTAGTATATCAGCAGTTCTTATGGAGGTGGACAAGGAATGACTACTCCGCACACCTCCTAGAATGAATACCCCTGACAAGAAAAGAAACAGGGATAAGTGGTGCCGCTTTCATAGGGACCACGGCCACGACACGGATGATTGTCGGGCTCTCAAAGAGAAGATCGAAGAGCTATACAGCGGGGACGCCTAGACAAGTTCGTCCGAAGAGACGGGGCCGACCTTCCACCCCGAGGAGCCTACAAGCGAACAGAGAGGTCCGCCAAGTGTAACACCCCGCAAAATTGGAAATTTCAATTTTGTCGTGTGTTACGCACGTGTATTTTGTAACGTGTTTTCACCACGTATCTTGATTTCCGACTATTTATGCATTTCCCGTATCGATTTTATCCTATTTGAGTCAACTAAAATATTATATTTTAATCTCGGTATTTTACGTGCTTTTTATGTGTTTTCGATACACATATCAATCACATATTTTTCATTACTAAGTGTGATATTTCCATGTGCATTGATTATTTATTTTACTTATTCGAACTCTTTTTATAAAATGAAAATTTATTTTTCCCTATTTTGATTTAAAATGCATTTTTTTATTTTGCACATATGATGCACGTGCAAATTTTTATTCTCATTTTATTACTCTCATTATCTATTTTTAGCCTTTTTAATTAATCCATGGACCTATAGTATAAAATCTAGCTCATTAGGAGAGGAGCCCACTAGATAATTAAATGAATTAATTAGAAATGAGCCCATTAAGCTAGCCCACTATTAAAATCACAAATAAAGTTAAGTGTGCACTAATACATGACAAGTTACAAATGTTAGTATACATTTAGAATTATAGAATGTATGTATATTTGTTTATGCATGTGTACATGCATACACCAATGAACTTGGACCAAATTGTGTACCAAGGGGGTGGCCGATTTTGGGATGGGGAGGAGAAAGGGTTGGAGTTGGAGTTGTGGAGAGTGGGGAGGTGAAGAGATGGGGGTTTTAGGAGTTAGGAAAGTGTAAGGTTGCATGAATTAATTTGAAGAGTTATTAGGATGGGATTTTTGCACTTTAAACCCTCCCAAAATCATATAAATAGAGCTCTATTCCCTACATTTCTCTTGCACCAAAAATATAATCAAAAGAAAGAAAGAAAGAAAGAGAAAGAAAAGAAAGAGGGTGAGAGTTCCTTTGCCTTCGAGGAAAATTTTGCTAGGAGAAGGAGCTTGCTAGGAGAAGGAAGCCATTGCAAGGAGTTGTCTTGGAGCTAGAAGTAGTGCCCCATTCTTTCCTTTCAATTTGTTCAAGCTTCACATAAGGTGGGTGATCTCCTTATTTTCTAATGTAGAAATTTGCATGCTAAAGATGAGTATCATAAGAAGAATGTTGGTATGAATAGATAGATTCATGTTAGTATAAAAAGATATGTTGTTGTTGTTGTGAAGAAAAAGTACCATGCTAACTAAAGAGAAAGAATTACTTGATGTTATGAACCATGCTAATATGTTTGCATAACCTTGAGTTTACAATAGTGTTAACATATGAGAATAATTTCGATGTGAAATTTATTGAATGAAAATCATGCTAGTGTAATAGGATGTGAAAGTAGTTTTGTTATGACAAATGAAAGAAAAGAATTCTTGTATAAACCATGTTAGTAAGTAGCAAAATTTTGTGCTTATAATATTGTTGACCACATTATACTATTTTGACTAAAGTAAGAAATGAAGTTCCTGTTTATTAAAGGGAAGAAATAATATGTCAAAATATGAGTTTTTCAAACCCAAACCTGCAGTCCGTAGGTCAGTCGACCGGTAAATTTCAACAGTCGGCCGTCACGAACCTGGCAGCAGAGCTTTCTTGAAAAAGTAAATTTTTGGTATGGAACAATCGCCTGGCTCCTTTCACAGTCGACTGTCACTGCAATGAGTTATGTTTTCTTAAAAGTTGGATTTCTCGAAGAATAGTCGACTGGCTTCAGCACACAGTCAACTGTCACTGCTCTGATCGATGGTTTCTTGAGTTTGAAATTCACGCGGGATAGTCGACTGATCACCCTATGAGGTCGACTGCTACTGCTCAAATCAATGTTTCCTTGAGGTTTCGAATTGCTTCTTTTGAATGAAATACTTGGTGTAGGTTGAGTTATAAATTGTTTCAGGAGTTTAAATTGCAAATGAGATTACAAGTGATAAGTTCATGTTTGTGAAAAGAATTTTTGTTATTAATTTAAAGATGAATTATGAATGAATAAGAGAAACATGAATATTGGTAAATAAGACATGGAATCAAAAGTTAAAGATTTGAATGAATTAAGATTTGAGAATAAATAAATCATGAATAGACAATAATTAAGTTGTGGAATAAGATAAAATAATTAAGTTTGAGATATGATAAAGGGTATGAATACCCATGGTTTCTTTTGTGAATGAATGAATCATGAGTGATGCAAAAATGAGACATTGATTAAGTTATGAATAAGTTAGAGATATGAAAATAATTAAGTTTAAGACATGTTTATTGAAGGGTATGAATACTCATGATTCTTGTACATGAAAAATTATGATTTAGAGTCAGTAAAACCTTGGTTACCGGCACTATTGAAAGAAAAGATTTGAGGTATAATTTTGAGATATTGTCATTGAGCTATCTCGTATTTTGTTGATTAAGTCCGAAAGGAGGTAAAACTAATTCTAGGTTTGGAAATTATTCATGTCTTGAACTTAAGAATTAGGCACTTAAGTGAAAATATAGTAAACCTGGGCAAACGTAAGTGGATTGCTCTATATAGTCGGCGGTGGATCTCCGTGGCCATAGACCCAGTCGGCGGACTGAGGTTGCTCTGTGGGAGCCAGGCTTTTATTTTTAAATCCGGGATTATGAGGACGGGTCAGCGGTGGATTCCGGGATCTTGAGTAATCGGGTGGATAATTTTGTTTTGCCGTACTCCAATGTATATGCGTATACCGGAGCTAGAGGGGCACTTGCGGGATGATTCGCACGATGTGGGATTTGTGATAACAGTCAGTGGTGGACTCCGGGACTGGAATTCAAATTCGTAGAATGATCTAAACCTTGTCTTATTACTGGGTAGTTTCATGGCGAGAGATTGAACCCTTTATTGTGGAGTACGAACGTGCTTGCCATCGGACCTATGTAGTGTGGGATGCATAGAATCCGAACAAGTGTGCATTAGTGTCATCATAGTATAAAATTGTGTGCATCAGGCATTAAGACAAGGCATACACTTATATGTTTAGAATAATCACTTTTAACACTGCATTTTTCATTCAGCTGTTGTGATTTTTATTAAAGTAATGAGATCGTTATATGTACGGCATAAAGAGGATAGCCGAGTATAACATTTTCGTCAGTTGTAAGTGATTGACGTGCCCAAAGGTTGATATGCAGGTAATGGACTATTTTTGAAGAAATAAAGCTGTTATGATGCATTTGATGACTTATTTGATAAAGTTGTACAATTCGTATTATTGTGTTCAACATTGTAATCTTTCATTCTTCCGCTATGTAAAACAAAGTTGTATTTAAACTCTGATGTATTGTTGTTGAAAAAGTTTAAAGTTCCTTGTAAAATTATACGAAGTGAAGTAAAGATCCTGTGAAATCTCGAATTCAGCCTTATTTGGAATTCGGGGCATTACACCGAGTTCCAAGATTCCGAACCTGGGGCCATCCTCCACCTCATCCAAGGAGGACCAATGGGGGGGGAGAACCCAACTCCTCCCAAGAGGTCTTCCCCTATCATAGAAGTAGGATCTCTGTTTTCAATAAGGCCGATGCTCGTAACCCGACCAACAGCATGTAATAATGGTTCGCCCCATCGAAACGGCCATTTAGTTTATTTTAATAAAACTTAAACTTTTGTCTATTATTGCACTTGCTTCATCTCTACTTCTCCGAGTCGCTTCTACGACTCGCTAAATGGTAAGTTCGGAGTCCAGCTTGTTTCACAGGGCTGCTCCCACAACTTACTAAGCTCAAAAGACGAGTTCGGAGTCCAACACTTGGTTCGACGTTGCCTTAGCCGCTTGCAAACAAGCAAGTGCGGGGCAGCTCACCATTCGGAATTGCTTTTACAACTCGTTAACTCTCTTAACAACAAGTTCGTAGTCCAACACTTGGTTCGACGTTGCCTTAGTCGCTTGCAAACAAGCAAGTGCGGGGCAGCTCACCATTCGGAATTGCTCCCACAACTGTTGAACATCTTCTCAACGAGTTCGGAGCCAAAACTCTCCCCTAAAGTTACTCCTCAAACTTGTCCCCCAAACGGCTCTTTCCTAGAGCCAAGCTCTTCGCTCCGCTCGCCTCTAAAGCGAACCTCTTCTCAGCAAGTTCAGAGCTAAAACTCTCCCCTAGAGTTGCTCCTCAAACTTGTCCCCCAAACGGCTCTCCTAGAGTCAAGCTCTTCGCTCCGCTCGCCTCCAAAGCGAACATCTTCTCAGCGAGTTCGGAGCTAAAACTCTCCCCTAGAGTTGCTCCTCAAACTTATCCCCCAAACGGCTCTCTCCTAGAGCCAAGCTCTTCGCTCTGCTCGCCTCCAAAGCGAACCTCTTCTCAGCAAGTTCAGAGCTAAAACTCTCCCCTATAGTTGCTCCTCAAACTTGTCCCCCAAATGGCTCTCCTAAAGTCAAACTCTTCGCTCCGCTCGCCTCCAAAGTGAACCTCTTCTCAGCAAGTTTAAAGCTAAAACTCTCCCCTAGAGTTGCTCCTCAAACTTGTCTCCCAAACGGCTCTCTCCTAGAGCCAAGCTCTTCGCTCCAGTCGCTCCCAGAGCAGATCTCTTCACAATGAGTTCGGAGCACGACTATCCTATAAAGTTGCTCCTCAGACTAGTCTTCCAAGAACGGACTTCTCCTAGAGCCATGCAAAGCTCTTCTCAACTTCGCGAAGACGAAGATGTTGCGGGACTATCTTGACCTTGAAGAAGGATGATTCTCCAACTCATCTCTGAAGTGAACTTGTAGATCTTCGAGATAGCTTCGAAACAAGGGGTCACACGCCCCGATCCGACCTCCGTAGCAATGGGAACATCAATTACAATACAAATCTGAGAAGAACTCTCCTGGACTTCGGCACACCTCACTGAGCGTTCTTGCCACTGACGCTCAAACGTGAGAAAAACATCTCACTTGGACTTTGGCACACCTCGCTGAGCGTTCTTGCCACCGACGCTCAAACGTGAGAAAAACATCTTATTTGGACTTCGGCACACCTCGCCGAGCGTTCTTGCCACCGATGCTCAAACGTGAGAAAAACATCTCACTTGAACTTTGGCACACCTCGCCGAGCGTTCTTGCCACCGACGCTTAAACGTGAAAAAAATATCTCACGTGGACTTCGGCACACCTCGCCGAGCGTTCTTTCCACCAAAGCTCAAATTGGAGAAAAAATCTATCTCGAGATCCGCACTCAAGTCAAGATCAACGGTGGTGATTAAAGCAAAAGGAGAGAGTCAACGGTCAGACGTTGACCAAGTCAACAGTCAACCGTTGACCGCCACGTGTCAGGCCGCCGAAGTCCTCTCCTGGTTCGGAAATGCAATCCGAGCGTTCTTGCCACCGACCATGAAACAAGAAAAAATCATCAAGAAAAGTCAACGGTCAACCGTTGACTGAGTCAACAGTCAACCGTTGACCGCCATGTGTTAAGTTGCCGAAGCCCTCTCCTGGTTCGGAAATGCAATCCGTGCGTTCTGCCACCGACCATGAAACGAGAGAAAAATGCATCAAAAAGTCAACGGTCAATGTTGACCGAGTCAACGGTCAACCGTTGACCGCCACGTGTCAAGCCGCCGAAGTCTCTCCTAGTTCGGAAATGGAACCGAGAGTTCTTGCCACCAGAGCTCAAATGAAAGAAAAATTTCGCCTTGAAATTCGTGCTCAAATACGATTTGCGGCTCAGATACGAGCAACCAAAAAAGAAATTAATTAAGGGGTTAACGGGTCGGATTGGACCCGTTATAGGACCCAGACCCGCAACCCACTTCAGCCTTCTCTCTTCTTCTCCTCCGGATTTCCCGCCAAAACGAAAAAGCTCCAAGAGCTGTCTTTGAGCTTCAGCGTCGACACCATCTCCAAGAGCTCTGCCTTTGAGCTTCGACGTCACCACCATTTCCAAACCGCCATCGAGCTCACCATCGAGTTCCTCTCCTTCCCCCCATCGCGAAGCTCCCACAACACAGAGCTCTACTCCAACCTTCACGAGCACATCTCCACTGTCGAGCCATGGAGCTCCAACACAGGGCTCGAGCTCCCTCCTCCACAAGCGCCATCGTTGGCGTTGAGCTCCTCATGCCGAGCTCTCTCCATTACCAAGTCAAAGCTCCGTCGAAGCTCGAGCTTCTCTCTCCATGGCTCCACCGAGCTCACAAGCTTCGAGCTCCCCTCCACTGCCGAGCTCCCCATCGCGAGCTCGAACCCATAGCCACCGAACTCCAACTCCGAGCTCAAGCTTCCACTATCGTCAAGCTCCAAATCCTTCTCCTCGCTGCCAAGCACCTTCGAAGAGCTCCAACGCAGAGCTCGAGCACCTCGAGCTCTCCGCCTCGGACGTCGGCCTCCACCTTCGCCGAGCTCCATTGGCGACGAAGCGTGAAGGTCGGCCGTGATCGCTGAGCGTTCGTGGCACCGGAGCCCAAACACGAGAAAAAAGCTCCCCTCCACTGCTGAGCTCCATGCCGAGCTCGACCTCTCCATCTCCTTCGCCACCTCAACGCCACTATCGAGCTCCCTCCTTCGCGAAGCTCCGCCACGTTCGCCAAACCTCTCCACTGCGTCGAGCTTCTCCCTTGCCGAACGACATGTCTCTCGTTCGCAGAGAACCGAACTCCAAGAGCTCCCCTCGCTGAGTCTCCCTCAACGAGCTCCGTCGAAGCGTCGAGCTCTACTCCACTATCGTCGAGCTCCTTCAGCACCTCGCTGAGCCCTCTTGTCGAGCTTCGAAAACCCCATGGCAGTCGAGCGGCTCTCTCACCAGCTTCGTCGAAGTCCCCTCCTCCGTGCTCGCCTTACTCCAAAGCTCTCTCGCCAGCTTCGTTGAAGTCCCCTCCTCCATGCCTTTCGCAGTTGAGGAGCGGTTGAATGAAGTGGTTGGAAGAAGAAAAACGTAGAAGAGGAGAAGAGAACAGAACAGAGCGGGAGAAGAAAGAAAAAGAAAAAAAAGTCAACAAATCACCTTTGACCATGCCACGTGCCGTCGACGTGGACTTCGGCAACTCTTGCCGACAATTCTTGCCACCAGAGCTCACATTGGAGAAAAAATGACCTCCCGATGCGCGCTCACTTGATCATGATCGACGCACAGGATCGTGCCACGTCACCAAGTATTTATTTATTTATTTAATCGAATTAATTATTTTAAAAAATCCAAAAAAATACTTCAAAATCGGAAAAAATTAATTAAAAATTCTAAAAATAATTATTAATTCAGAAAATAATTTTGAAATCCTGAAAATAATAATTATTAAATTAGAATAATTAATTAAATTTTTCGATAATTAATTATTTAATTTGGAAATTAAATAAAAAATTCGAAATTTTTTTTAAAAATCCAGAAAAATCTGAGAATAATTTTGGATATTTTACAAGCCCAGAATAATACCGTTACACCCCGAGCTAGATCCAACTCCCCCGAGAACTCCGATAAAATCCCGTATGCCATTAGAACAATAAACTACTCCTCAAAGGCTGTTAAACTTAGTCTTCAGGAGTGGAGGGCTCGTGATATGGCTAAAAATGGGATTAAATCGGGACCATTCGAATCGGACACGAATCTTAAAGCTCAGGGGTAAAACGGTAATTTCACCTATAAATGGGTCTAAAATGGGATTTGGGTCGTTCTTCAAAGCCCAATAATCCATAAACGGATCCGTCTTACTTGGTACGGGTCCCAACCCGTTACAAACCAGTTCAGAAGGATAAAGAAGAATTCAAATTCATAATTATCCCTAAGAGGTGGTTTTAACCACTTCTATCCATTCACACCGGGAGTAGAGATTTGTTCTTATCTCGAAACGGATCCCTAAGGCGACTATAAAAATCCCTCTCCCCCCACCATAAGAAGGTAATCAATCTTTTTCCAGTTAAAGCTCTTTCATAATCTTCCTGATTACTGACAAGAGCGTTGGTGGGTGCATCGCCGGGATCCATCCCGGTTATCGCACTTTTTGCAGGTTCGCGGCAGCAGCAAGAAACAAGTCAACACGTTGGTGAAGGTCAACAGGTCAACAGGTTTGCCTTATTCATTTTCTCAAGAATCCACAAATTCTATCTATTGCCCCCACACTAGATTTAGCGGCAACACTAACTAAACAGTAGACGCGATGTCCTTGAACTGTTATGTCATTTGTGTAAACGATGACATATCTCACACAGAAATCTTCTGAACGCATTTTCAGTTCTCACTGTTATGTTCGTTTTGGCCATGAACATACATCTGGTTCTGCAAGAGTTTAACATGAATATTGTCCTATATTATTCCCTTGGAAGCTGCCCTTCTTCCCTTTTACATATGTGATTTCATACTTAAGAGTAACCTGCATTACTCTGCTCGAATATCCGACGCATAAGAATCATTAAAAGCCTAGCTTAGCCTGTTACCTTACGGGCATCACTATTTTATCATGGGAATGGACATAAAAAATCCCCACAGTGATCAAACTTTGGTCTTTACAATTTAGTTGTCCCTTTGAACCTAGATCTTGGGATCTCCAGTCAGCTAGGTTGGGTGTCCATTGTATCGACTTATTCTTTCATGGGCTTTAGTCTCATTCCCCTCGATGATTTATCAACTAACTCTCTGTTTAGCTCTTTGGTTAGCGGATCCGCAATGTTATCCTTTGACTTTACATAGTCTACAGAGATAACCCCAATTAAGAGTAGTTGTCTAATGATATTATGTTTTTGACGAATATGTCTAGATTTACCATTATACATATTGCTCTGTGCTCTACAAATTGCAGATTGACTATCTGAATGTATGCAGATTGGAGGCACAGCCTTCGTCCACCTTGGAATATCCTCAAGGAAGTGGCGTAACCATTCAGCCTCTTCCCCACATTTGTCCAGTGCGATAAATTCAGATTCCATCGTGGACTTAGCGATCACTGTTTGTTTCGAGGATTTCCAAGAAACTGCTGCACCACCTAGTGTAAACACATGGCCACTAGTGGATTTTGAATTGTCACTAGATATCCAGTTTGCATCACTGATCCTTCAAGTACAGCCGGATATCTCGTATTGTGCAGCCCATAGTTACGAGTAAAACGGAAGTACTTCAATACTCTTGTAATTGCTTGCCAATGCTCGCTTCCAGGATTACTCGTATATCTACTTAGTTTACTCACTGCATAGGCTATGTCTGGTCTTGTACAACTCATTAAGTACATTAGACTGCCTATGATTCTAGAGTATTCTACTTGAGAAATACTCTCATCTTTATTCTTGGATAAATGTAAAGTTAGATCTATTGGAGTTCTGGCAATTCCAGAATTATCTTTATCAAATTTTCTAAGAATATTGTCAACATAATGTAACTGGCTTAAAATAAGCTCGTTTGATGTTCTTGTGATTTTAATTCCCAATATAATATCAGCTAGTCCCATGTTTTTCATGTCAAACCTCGAGTTCAACATGTTTTTAACTGATTTAATTATCTGATCATTGCTTCCAATAATAAGCATGTCATTTACATACAAACATATAATGACATATCCATCTTTTGTCTTTGATATATACACATTTGTCACATTCATTGATCTTGAAGCCATTTGTCATCATGACATTGTCAAATTTCTCATGTCACTGCTTTGGAGCTTGTTTCAAGCCATATAATGACTTCACCAGTTTACACACTTTCTTTTCATGTCCTGGAGCTGAAAAGCCCCCAGGTTGTTCCATGTAGATTTCTTCATCTAAATCTTCATTAAGAAAAGCTGTTTTTACATCCATTTGATGTACTTCAAGATTGCGCAGAGCTGCTACTGCCAGTACCATCCTAATAGAATTTATTCTCGTTACAGGAGAATATGTATCAAAGTAATCAAGCCCTTCCTTTGTTTATAGCCTTTAATCACAAGTCTTGTTGTTGTGCTTGTTGGAACGTTGTTTATGTTTCATTACATTTGTCTTGGCTGCATGATGACGAGTCCAACCTTTTCAGATCCTCTATTGTCTTCTTCAATACAAAGCCTGACAATGAGATCTTCAATGCCCATTTCTTTTTGCTTATGCTTTATGTAATTCTTAAAGTCTTTCCAACCTGGTGGTAATTTTTCAATTATACATGCTACTTGGAAACTTTCACTTAAGTTCATACCTTCAGCATGAATCTCATGCAAGATCAGTTGTAGTTCTTGAACTTGACTGATCGCTGTTTTAGAATCTACCATTTTATAGTCTAGGAAGCGGCCCACAATGAATTTCTTGGCGCCGACATCCTCAGTTTTATACTTATGGTCTAGTGATTCCCATAGTTCTTTAGCAGTTCTTTTGTCAATGTATACATTATACAAAGAATCGGCTAATCCGTTCATTATGTAATTCCTACATAAGTAATCAGCATTTTTCCAAGTATCCACAGCGGTAATGACTTGGCTATCTTGCTCATCTTTCTTAAGATTTGGAGCTTCTTCGTTGAAGAATCTTGCAAGATTCAGTGTGGTCAGATAGAACATTATCTTCTGTTGCCACCTTTTGAAATTCTGGCCGTTGAACTTCTCAGGTTTCTCTCTATAGGAGACTGAGACAAGTACAACGGTTGGCATTGACACTCGTGCCACAGCAGCAATCGGTACTTGCGTTGTATCAGTAACCGGCACGTGGACCGTTTCAGTCACAGCAACATTGTCCGATGCAGTAGTCATTTTGATCCTGAAAATTATACAACACGAGTGTAAGTTTTCCAGATTAAAGAAAAAGAAAAGACGTGCCTCAAAATCGGAAATCAAGAAAATCAAAAATATGTTTTAAGTTTGTTACAAAATTCTTTATAAAATTTCTTTTACAATAACTGAAATGATTGAGAGGCACAGAAAACAGAGAAGAAAATAGGAGAGAAAGAAAACCAAAGGAAAAAATGAAATAAATAAATAATAACTTACAAATAACAAATTTCAGATTACAAGATTGAGTAGTCGAGGCCTGTGTATTACACAATGTCCTTAAAACAGATTTCGCATCTTCCGGTTGCTGGATTGTGCGGAGGCGTCTGTCTCCCAGGATGCAACGACCAGAGTGTTCACGTAGGCACCACGTAACACTTCCGAACCGAGCAGCAACGTCAGAACCCTATCACCAACTTACCAAAACAGCAGGAGTGAAGAACAGAACAAAACAGAACTCAGAGGAGGAAGAAAGAAGATTACTGGTGCAGGGAAGAAATGAGAGGAGAGGTCTCTATTTATAGGGCCAGGGTTCAAATTGTAACGGCGGACAAGGCTATGAATGACTTCAGTGTAATGGCAGACACTCAATTGAATGTCGGCACTATTACAGCAGACATCAATCATTGCCTTTGAATGCCTTTAGTGTAACGGCAGACAAACATTCAACACAGCACTGAAACGGCAGACAGAACCGTTTCTGTATTTATTTCAGCCGTTACAAAAGAAAAAATTAAAACTGCAGCAAAAAGTGGCTATGCAAAGGGTGGGGTCATGCCGGACCCGGTCCGGCATTTGTGTCCGCAGGTCGTGCGGGCGCAAACAAGTCGCGCGGGCGCAAACAAGTCGCATGTAATCTGGTCCGAGATTTGCAACCCCCTGCACGCGCTCGAGAGAGCCTCTCTTCTAGCTATCTTACAATACTTAGAAGGAGGTTACTATATATCCTCTTCTATTTCCTTTGACTTTTCCGATATGGGACTTTGTTCCCTTAACCCATTTTCAAGAATGAAAACGTCTCACTTTGAGAGACAATTTCTCATTCACCCCTTAACCGTTTTTAGCAAATCAATATATGATTTTGATCTACTCACGAAGGAGAACACAATCAAGATCTCTCAATAATTCATTGAGGATCTTACTTAAAAAATTGCTCAAAAACCGGTTCGTAAATGGTGTATAAAACACTCATTTTCTAACACTAAAAACCCCAGTTGATTGGAATTAAGACCTTACAGGTTCAAACCATAAAACTCATGAAGTACTGTTGCATTCTGACGTTAAGAGCAAACACAAATTCATTAAGATTATGTCAGTTTTTGACATGGTAATATAGTAGTTGTGAACTAAAGATGCCCATGTGACAAACTAAAAACCCCAGTTGATTTGAATTAGGACCTTACAGGTTCAAACCTTAAAACATGAAGTACTGTTGCATTCTGAAGTTAAGAGCAAACACAGACTCATTAATATTATGTCAGTTTTTGACAATTATCTTTTTACTCTTGCACTGGTTAAGAGAGGGTTGACATATGATCTATAGCTGACCATATAAACTTATATAAAAAACACGATGTTGAATATACTTTCAAGTAGTTGTGTTGCGATTTACGTGGCTTGAAACTGGAACATGCAGAAAGAAAAAAAAAAAAAAAAAACAACACACACACACAGAAAAGGAGAGAATAAATCAGACAACCCAACTGGTCGAAGAAATTAATAGGAAAAGCATTGCTTTTTTGGGATTTATGTTCCCAATTTTCCTTCTATCTTTGCACGATCGACTCTAAAAATAAAGAAAACTAATTTATTTAATTTATTGATGTATTTATTGGCTGACATGGCTATTTATTTAGTTGAGAAAAAATAACTTCGACATGTTACAATAACTCTCTAAGAACAAAGAACCTGGACATGGAAAACTAGCTCCACATGGTTAACTACCCAATCTCTCACCTGGAATAGCACCATTAAGAAATTATAGAAAAGATACAAGTACTAAACTAAGTACTTGTATGTTCTCTATAAGGGCAAGAGTGGAGATTTTAATAAACTAATAGAATTTTAGCCATTCATGTATTACTGACGCCCATATATTTTAACATATGGGTAGATATTATACAAGTGTAAGCATGTGGGTAGATATTATACGAGTATCTTACTATACGAAGAAGAGTTACGAAAGTGCATTATATAATGACAATGGTCATATACTATATTTGAGTGTATATCAATAATTTCCCGGTGCTCCTCCTGTATTGATGCTGCTGACTCGATACATTTAAGTTTATAATTCAAATCTGAACAATTAATGTTCCTTTGTGTGTGTGTGTGTGTGTGTGTGTGTGTGTGTGTGTGGGGGGGGGGGGGGGGGGGGGCAAAGCCATAGCCACACACGTGCAGTGTGCAAACAGGGGGGGGGGGGCAAAGCCATAGCCACACACGTGCAGTGTGCAAACACACCTTCATAATAATCCCATAATAAAGGGATGATACAAGCAAGGATTGAACCCCCGACCTCTTGCTCACTAGCTAAGAGGCTTCCACTAGACTACAGTGGCACTTGCACAAATTAATGTTCTTGATTAACACTAACCAACCTCCTCTAAGCAAACATACTATTTTTTTTTTGATTGAAAACGGTGGGCACTAGTCCCCCCGCGCTTCATTAAAGAGATTTTAATAAGACAACAACCAAGTCGGTTCGATGATATTAATAAGCAAACATACTATTAGCACACCCAAAGGTCATTTTTTTTTGCAATTCCACGCATCTAGTGGCGAATAGTTTTCCTATCATTGTCAACCTAATAACAACGACTAGATTAGATGCGAAAAACCTAGCCACGAAAATTATGAGCACAAAAAGGGGGTTGTCATAAATATAGATGACCTGAAACTTGTATTTTAGTTGGCCTCTCTTGTAAAAAAAAATTAGACAATATTTTTACCCATATAATCAAGGTAAGTTACAAGCTTTTGTAGAGTTACACAAACTATATTTTTTGGGAAGTTATGTTTAAGCCAATTCATGCAAACTTGTAGAATTGGTGAACAATATTACACGTTGAGGCACAAATGAAGTTTTCACAGGATCATATAGTTCCCACACATCCGACATCAAGAGACTCGTTCATCCAATTATGCATAAATTAATAACAGTATTGGCAATGGGGATCATGAGAATGGCAGAGAGAGAAAAACTCTTTAGAGAGAGCGGGGGAAAATCAATAAATAACACAGGGTAGGTTGAAAATGTATGTTATTTGATTTCAGTTATAAGTCTGTTCGACGAACTTCATTTATTTTCTTTTTCACATTTTACAATGCCCAATAGGTCTCGAACCCTAAAAAAACCCACAATGATAAGAGCATCTGTAGTCGTTTGCTATATATCGATAATATGGATATTTGGCTAAAAAAACCGCTGCAGTCGTTTGCCAAATATCCATATTATCGATAAATTGCTACAGGAGATTGCTATATTTGAGAATCCGTATAGCTTTTATCCATATTTGAGTGACGGCACTTCAAGTGCCGTCGCTTGATTTTTTATAATTTTTTTCAATTAAAAAATCCCCCAAAATTCCTCGGACGGCACATGAAGTGCTGTCCTTTGATTTTTTATTTTTTTTCAATTAAAAAAAGGCTGGTCGCTCCCGAAATCCTCGGACGGCACTTCGGAGGGTTTTGTATTTTTTATTTTTTTCTGCAATTTTTGAAAATATTTTTGCAATTTTTTAATTTTTTTTGCAATTTCTGAAATGTTTTCGTAATTTTTTGAAATTTTTTTGTAATTAATGAATTGTTTTTTTAATTTCCGAAAAATGGAAAATGACAAAAAAATCCCACCTGGGCTCTTGGACGGCACTTCATGTGCCGTCCGTCCCTTTGGTTTGAATTTTTTTTTTTCCTGCTCCGACGACACTTCATGTGCCGTCCGTCCTTTAAAATAAATTATTTTTTTATTTTAGCGCTCCAACGGCACTTCGAGTGCCGTCTGTCCAAAATTTATTATTTTTTTTTATTTTTTTACCTCTCCGACGGCACTTCATGTGCCGTCGTAGCTAAAAAATAGCTTTGCACGAGTGCAGCAAAAGTGGGATTCCTATTTCCATTTATCCATATATGGATATTTTTACATTCAACGAGTGCAGATGCTCTAAGCATACAAACTAGATAAATACACCTAAACCACCACAAGGTAACCATAACTTGACCAAAAAAATGAATCAGCAAGTTCGTTCTTCTATAATCACATTCGCATAGTCTTTAATAAAAACCATTGTGAGTTTCGAGTGTATATATAGATCATTCTATTTTCCTTACCTTAAGATATAGATCATTCTATTTACCTTACAGTTAAGCAGCAACCATCTGTGAGAATTCCAAAATTTGAGATCTCTAGCCATTGAATTCATCACAATCCATGAGACGTCCAGGATTCAGAAGCCTGCATTTAGAGTATGAATATTAATAAATTTTACATCTTATTCTTAAGGACAAAAAAGACCGAATTGAGTTTAACTTGAAATGCAAGCAACCAGCAACCTTGTGAAGCATTCGAAGCCCTCTGAACTGTATTTGACTTTGGATTTCATCTTGACAAACTTGTTTCTTTCATATAATGTATAAGTAGAATCACATGACCTGCCAAGTACATAAACAGAATTCACAGTATAAAACAAAAGTAACAAACATAAAACAAATTAAGGAATTATATGTAGCAACAGCATAAGTCAATAGTACTACGCGGATCAGTTCTCATATTGTTAGGTCACCAGTATAATCAACTAAAAATCTCTCCAATTTGTCAACTAAGAAAATTCAATGCTAAGATTTGTGGAGAGAATGCTTTGAATTATAATGCAGCTATTTGCAAGTTGGAAAGCCGCATTTTTACAAACTAAACCAATTAATATTAATATTAAAAAATCAAGCTTTTTCAACTCGAAAATATCTTAGGCAGTATGGGACCTATGGGCAGAATGCGCAATATAATTTCCTTTTATAACTACATTTGAAGTTTCCACTTTCCACAATGATAATTTATGAGATCGAGCTATTGACATTTTGTAGGAGCCAAGCAATTTCGGTTTCCTTTAAATTAGGTGTTCGGTAAAACTGAGTAGAAGCGTTTAGGCCGACAACTGGGATTGCCCTTCTTCACGGCATTACCTCAAGAGGTGTTTTTAACTTTTCCGGGTAAGTGCTTTTGTCGCCTCAAAAAAATCATGTGTAAAAACACATATTCTTCACAGCACTCTTAGTCATACAAAACAAGCCACAAAGCCTGAGCAGGATGCAAGTTCTGATTATTCACAAACTCGATTTACAACAAAGATGACCTAGACAAATAACGACATTTCCTTAACACAAACCAAATTAAAAGCGCAGCATCATTTTTCAAACTACTCTGTCATAGCATATGACAGTAGGTATTGGTATTGAAGACATGTTAAATAGATCATCATTATCTATAAAAAAAAACTCTCAAATAATGGGCACAACTATAAAGCACAACTCCGCCTTACAAAGTGTATAATTGAATCTGTTGTAATTGACCAACACTGACACTAAATGAACCAACACTGACATTGTATGAACCAACACCGATTTCCATTGATGAACTAATCATGTGCAATACACATTAATAAAACTAGATGGCCCTATAATACCTATATGAAAAGGGAAGATGTCCGGTAGAATACAAGCTAGAGCCAAGCAGGAAAACGCTGGAAAGAGGTTCAGCTTTTCATCGCTGCAATATTTCTGACTAATTGGCATACCAATTGGTAAAAGCTCGACTCTCTTACTTGCTCAACATCCCTTTTCCTAATCCAGATTTCTTCTAGATTCTTAATACAACACTACAAGCTGGTTTTGTCAGTTAAATAATCGAACCAAAACGCTAGGTCCCAAAAACATGACAGGTTTGTGTTCCATAGTTAAGGGATCCTTAGAATTGAGATAACTATAGTTAACTCATCACAAAATGTTGAGATAAGATCAGCGGAGTTATCTATAATCCACTCAGGCTCAATTAATCTTAACTATGCTTAAGATAATTAAAGTGCTTGCTAAGTTGCAGGTAGCTGCGCGATAACCAAAATAGTAACTTTGACAAAAACTACTCGTACAACAACAACAACAACAACAGTCTTTATCCCAAACTTTGGTGCAGTAACCAAAAAATGATCTTTGATAATAAAAAAAACTATTGGTACCTCCGCTTAGAGCATCCACACCAATCGACATGCCATTTGGGTTGCCATTTTGAATTTTGGCAACCTAAATGACAATTTTTCTAAAAAAAATAAAGGTTGTTCTACACCCATGGTTGCCATTTGAGTTGCCAAATATATATATAATATACTAGTTGGGAAAAAGGCTTTATTGTTGTTGTTGTTATTGTTGTAGTATATTGAAAGTGTATAATGGGTTTCTGTCGTTTGAGTTGTCAGTCAAAAATGAAAATGGCAACCCAAATGACATGTTGGTGTGGAAGTTCTTAAAAGTAACTTCGACTTCGTAACTTTGTTCCCAAACATGCCCTAAATTGTCACAAATAACTATCACTTCAAAAATACCAAATTTCACTTCAAATTGCATAAAAATCCAATCTTTATCTACACACGGCGGACTGATAATCAAATTCAACAATTATTTTACAGCATTAAATTCTCAACGTATGCACTAATCTTGATGCAATTCATCTATATTTTTATAAAACAACGAAATTTCTTAGTCAACTGTAATAATGGTGAGAATAAGATAATATTACCAGAAGATTACCGTTCCACGTCATCGGATCCCTATATTTTCCGGCGGAGATCGCGAAGGGGAGGAGCAGGTGAATTTTTTTTAGAGTGAATGGGGAAGAAGATCGCAGGCATAGTAGCCCATATGACAATCATGTAGAATAGCGCTTTGGATTTCCCGCTCTTCTTGATTGATGTACGCGAATATTGACAAACATCTACACCTCTCCTGGCATTATAAATGAAGTTATATGATTTGGGGTAGATTGCATCAAACCATTCGGATGTTTTACTACTACATAGCTACATGTAATTTCATTACATTGTGAGGATTTTATCTCCGTAAATTTAGAGTCATACTAACTACGTACAATCAGTAATACACATGTAATTTTAAAAATTGCTCTAATTAGTAGCTGAAAGGATGTCTTATGTTAGGTGAATAAGAAATACTATATAGGTTGCGTTTAGTTTGTTGTTTTGAAAACAGTTTTCTAAAAACAGATTTTTAAAAAGAGTTTTCTGAAAATAGTTTTCTGAAAATGAGAGTGTAAAAACTGTTTGGTAATAATTTTTTATGAAAACAGTTTTTTGAAAATGAGAATATAATGTATGTATAGGTTGGTTGTATGTATATACTGTACAGTATATATACTCTGATACATACATGTTGTATACATATACATACATGCTGATATGTAATAATATAAAATATTTTATTATAATAAACATATTTAATAATATACATATATATAATAATATATAATAATTATAATAATATATATGTAATAATAATATATTCAAATTATATATTAAACAATTTATTATAATAATAATAATATATATTATAATAATAATAGATTATTATAATAGTATATATAAAATAGTATATATGAAATAATAATATATATTATAATAATAGTATATATAATAATAATAATAATAATAATAATAATAATAATATAATATATATATATATATATATATATATATATAATAATAATAATAATAATAATAATAATAATAATAATATATAAATATATTTAGAGAGAGAATTGGAAAAAACAGAAAATAGTTGAAGTGGAATTTTGTGAAAACTGTTTTCACAAAACAACCTAACCAAACGGATTTTTGGGTTTTGGAAAACAAAAAAAAAGAAAAAAACAACAAATCAAACAGAGCTATATGTTTATGAATAATTAGTGATACATTATCATGTAGAATGGTACACCAGGGAAAACTTATTAATGTTATTTTCACTCTCAGCTTTTTATCTCTTTCCATTTCTCCCCGTGAATTTCCGACCGTACCATTGCCTCACTCGGGCCGGCCCCGAGTTCTCGGAGGCATATGGTGAAAGGCCCAAATAATTATTTTTTGAGCCCCTAATTATAATATAATTTTGTACGTGCAAAATACGTGCCTATATTTATAAGGAGAATACAAATTTAGAGGCCCCTAAAATTGTAAGAAATTCGGAAGCTTGAGGCGGCCGCCTCACCTGCCTCAAGATGGGGCCGGCCCCGGCCTGACTAATATGCTACCGACCATTGGAAGAAAAATTGTTGAAAGGCACTCCCAAAATCGAAAACCAGCCCCTTTGAAACTTTACCGCTTCACCATGAATACCAAATTGAAGTGTCAGAGCATCCACAGCCGTGTGCTAGTTATGCATTTTATTGCAAAAGATCAGCTGCAGTCGTTTGCTATTTTATGCATTTTATGCATAAATAGCGACAACAGATTGCTATATATGAGAGGGAATTTGAGAGAATTGCAAATTATACAGGACGGAACTTAACTCTGCTTCCCCAAAAAAAAACAAAAAAAAAAAAACAAAAAAAAAATTTAATTCGTCAGATGCAAAGAGAAGATCCGTCCGACGTCTTCTTATTTAAAAAATTGAATTTTAAAAGTGTTTATATATGCAGAAGTCCTTGGACGCAAATGTGACTTTGCGTCCAAGGAGGGGCCCACCCTCCCCCTTTTTTTAATAACTTAAAAAATATTTTAAATTAATAAAAAAAGCACAAAATCCTAAAAAATCGTGGGGCACAAAGTGAAGTTCCGTTCCTTCATCTTTTGGTTTTTTTTTCTATCTACCCTTGATTTGATTTTTTTTTTTGAATCCCTCCAATACAACTTCAAACTCCGGCCGAAATAATAATTTTTTTTTAAATTGCTATAAAATATCATTCGACAACTACAACAAAGAGGCAAAATACTATAGACATTTATGCATTTATGTATTTTATAACAATCAGGACTGTGGATGCCCTCACTAAAAAAAACACCATGGTCACCATAGACGCCATCTCTGCTACCACCTTCCCAAATAGCCATAGGTCATGGATAATGTAATTTGGTTAGATGTTGTGATTTTAGATCATTAACTTGTAGTTCCTTTTGCCTTTCTATCTTTTGCTCTGTCTTTTTGATCCTCTCTCTTTAGAGAATAAGATGCTTTTATTCATTTTGTTATGTCTTTAACTTAAATTGCACGGTACTATCTAGATTATTTATGTAATACTTTTTGGTTTTATATAATTTTAGCTGGAGTCGCATAATCTTTATAAATAAATAAAAAAATGTAGTCCCAAAACCTTTTTTTATCCCCAATCGTAGATTTTCCATGATGAGATATGGATTTGCCAGTGCTCAAACCCAATACAAAATGACACAAGTCGTGTTCATAACCGACCAAACTGATTCAAGTCGTGTTCATAACCGACCAAACTGATTCAACACAGAAGCTCGACCAACGTTCCTTTGTGAACCCAAAAAACCTCAATTTGTATTAAAAAAGAACCAGTAGTTTACACTTTTGATGCACGTCTTAATAAATATAGTTATTTGTAAAAGTAAAAAATTCAGATGTAGTCAGAATTTGATCTAAAATCTCATTTATAATAGTTATGCACGTACTTTGCACGAGTTAATAGATAGACAAATTACACTAAGGTCTTCGCCCGTTATAACCGTGGAGATAGAGATAATAATAATAATAATAATTTCAAGAACATTGCTTTTAATGGGCCCATTTTCATTTCTCCGGAAACCCAGCAGAGGGTAACAAACAATCTCAGAGCTGTCAAAAATGCAAAATAACAGAATTTGGATTTTTACTCATTATTATTCAATTCAAAACAATTTCCCCATTTCAAACCCCCGCTCCGCTCTTTCTTCTACAACCATCCAAAATTACTCACTCGTTCTCCATCTACAAATTTAATCCCCAAATTCGAAACCGTAATTTCCGATCTCAATCGAATCCACCATGAGCGCCGCCGGAGCTCCACCACCTCCCGGCGGTGGCGGCCGGGAGCTCTCCAACCCGCCATCCGACGGCATCTCCAACCTCCGCTTCTCCAACCACAGTGACCACCTTCTCGTCTCCTCTTGGGATCGCGTACAAATCCATATCTTTATTTTTTTTGGGCTAACCCTAACCCTAACCCTAGTTTCATTTTCTGGTTGTTGATTTGTTTTGGTTTTTGTGTTGATTAGAGTGTGCGGTTGTACGATGCGGCGGAGAATGCGTTTTTGGGGGAGTTCAAGCACGGCGGTCCCGTTCTTGATTGCTGCTTCCATGATGATTCGTCGGGGTTCAGTGCTGGGGGCGATTTCACAGTTAGGAGGTGTGTTGGTTTTTAAAAATATAAATTTGTTGAATTTGGGGTTTTTTATTGGGGATGTTGATTGTGAAATTGCATTTGAAGTGAATGTGTTTGAGGATTGAAGGGGGTTCGGTTAGTTTGTTGTGTGTGGGGAAGAAAGGTTGGATTTTGGGGAGGATGGGGAGGTGGGTAGAGTTGCGCTGAAAAATTGATACATTGTCTATGTGGGAAGTGGGTGTTTGGTTTGTGTGGAGCTGGGTTGTTAGATTTTAGTAGAATTTAGTGTTTTTTTTTTCCGTCTTCGTAATGATATCATGAAATATGTAGTATGAAGTTGGGTTATGTTTTTCCTGCTTGAATGGTACAATTCCATCATTGATGTAGAAAATATGTGAAGGACTGCAGTGTCTAGCTTGCGACTTTTGAGTCGCTGCTGGTGCGATATGACTTTTCAGTTGTTACTTGCACACTATGGCTCTTTAGCAGTGGCTTGCACACTACGAGTTGTACCCAATTGTTATGATGGAAAGAAGAACATATAATTAGTTTTTTGGGAAATTTTGAAATGAAAAATTTTCTATCGAATCTTTCAATTTCTTACTACTTTAGACTTTGCGTTAGGTTTAGCTATCTATACTAGTAATTGTTAGTATACTAAAAGAATATTAGAACATAAATAATAAAGAAACTAACGAGGAGAAAAATAAAGTAACTTTCATGAAGATCCGAAAGAAGTTCTTAACAAAAAATTTAATTATTTTCCCACAGAGGACAAATGTGGTAGATGGAATCTATTTGGAATTTTCCAAAACATGAATGTTGTGTAGTCTATTGATATTGGTTTCTTGTGTTGAATTTGTCATATTCTTTATGTTTTTTAACCCTTATTATTACTTTTTTTTATACTAATTATTACTTTATCTCAGCTTTATTACTTTCTATAATAAGGATGTCTACCCTTGTTATAGCTTCACTATTTTTAGTTTATAAATTGTTATTATCTTTCTAAGCTTATCATCGATTTTGAATTTTGAATTTTTTTCAAGAAAAAGGAATTGGTGTTGTTAGTTGGTACATGTAATCCCTGCTAAAGTATTTTGTGCCTAAGCCTTGCCCTTTCTTTTGCTTCACTTTCTTCTCCAAAACATTGATGTTCTGAATGTTTTTTTCCATCACTATTTCCCTATTGACATCATTAATCATCTTGCATTCCTTCAAGTTTCTTATAGCTATAATAGTCATTACCACAAAATTGAGCAAAACATCCAATATAGTTATTGACACACAAAACTTACTGATGCACATTATTTAGAGTGATATAGCCGCATTATAAACTTATAACCTCCAAACATTTAGACATTATGTTGAAATACTGCCTTGGATTGTTGTTGTTATAATTATCTCCAAAAGGATTCAGGTGCCCATTCGTCAGCCAGAAAGTGAAAAAGGATTCCCGCACATGCAATATCATCTTTCTTGAAGTTAAAGATTTATTCTCTGGTTAATAGCCAATTTATTCAGGGAAAAATGGTCTTGCAAATTAATTAAATATTCTCAAGAAAGGAGTGAAATATTATTGAAGAAGAGAATGGAAGAATTGTAATTAAACTGAAAGTGAGTATACTTAACTAGTTATCTTGTTTAAGATTGCAGTTGCTTAGATTTCATCTAGACGAGTTTTTCAGATGCACTTTGTGCTTCATGATGCATCATACAAGTACTCGCTAGAATTCGAAATCAACTCGCCACACTATGAAAATGCCTGATATCAGCTTGGCTTTAGTAGAATAATCTCAAAGATTTTTTTAATATCATATTGGGATAGAAATCATCTCAAGGTCTACTCCGGATTGGATCTCCATGGAGCTGCATGGGACTGTGCGGGACTGTACGTTGTCGATGATCAGACAATCATGGGGATTTGGAATGCGAGTCGAAATTCGACCTTGCTAGTCGAGACTTTGATTGTGCTATATCGGGAAAGAAATCATCTCAAGGTCTACTTGAGATTCGATCTCCATGGGGCTAGTCGGGATTGTACATTTGTACTTTGTCAATGGTCGCACAACCATTGGGATTTGGACTTCAAGTTGAAATTCGACCTTGTCTATGTAGATTTGTTCGTGCTCATCCCAGGTAGTAAATCCACTTGCCAATTCTTGCCCGAATTGAAACTTACTCATGATGACTCGATTGTGCGTGTATCGAGAATAAAGTTTACTTTACGGTCCTCATTGGAGACTGGACTTGTTTGATGGCTGCTTGCACATGTTGACTACAGTAGAAGAGGAAGGTTTGAGGTTTAGCTTTCTTAGGTCCCATTTAGGAGCTTCTATCACAAAGGAAACAAAGACAAAATGAGGAAGCACATTACAATTTGGTTGAATAGTCAAAAGAAGTAGAAAACAAAGTTAGAGCCCCATTGTATTTGGTGTTTTTGAGTGTAAAGTAATTTTATCTTGATTCATCTAATCTGTCCTGCTGGATCTTGATAATTTGATTGAAATCAATAATTCTTGATCTTCTCGCTATCAGCGATACTTAGTTGAACTTCAAAGAGCTTTCAAATGGAGCACCATCACTGAAACACAATTTTCCAACTAAAGAGAACTTCAAAGAGCTCTAAACTGGAGTTGGAGCATCATTGTCAAAATACGATTTTCCAACTAGAGAGAGTTCTTGAAGTAACTAGAAAATATTAGGAACATGGAAAATGAGGGCTATAATAATTTTAGAGGAGAAGAGGAAGGTTTTATTTCTTGATATGAATGAGACATGAGAGAGGGGTTCCCTCATTTGGAGGGCTTGAGTCCCTATTTATAGAGTAGGCAAAGGGGGGTGTTAGTTGGTTGCTTGCTTTAGAATCCATTAACCACCTTCTCGCAACCTTTGACAGAGTCAAATTCCATATGCTCTCTGTCTAATGACGTTAGATTGCCCTTAAACAAAATTCTGTATCAACAGGTGTTTGAAAAATACTGGCTTGATGAATAGCTGCTAGTATGCAACTTATTGCTAACATTTTCGCTAACTTGATAAAGAATACATAAAAATTAGTATTCCACTTAGGCCATAAAAGGCATTAATCATTTTTCTAGTTTTGTATATGTTGGTACAAGCAACTTACTGGTGACTATTTAGTGCACTACGATATATAAAAAAGACAGTGGGGGACACAATTGAATATAAGCGATCTGATTCACATCGACTTGTTAATAATGTACATTGTTTTACCTGCAAATTTTTTATATTTTTATTTGACAATTATAGTCGCAAATTAATTTGACATCTATTACTTTTTTTAAAATTTGAACAAGGCCGTAGCCACAAACTCTCAAAACACTTTTATTTTCATAAAGAAAAATGATGCAAGCAGGATTCCAACTCCCGTCATTTTGCTCACTGGCGAACATGCTGAGCACTAGACCTTAGTGACACCTGCTTGACAACTATTACTTAAATTTGGAATATATTGTTTTGTCCCTCTCTCTTTAATCAATCAAACTTTGTCTCAATACTTTTTCTCTCTTTGCCAATCTCTTTACATGAATTTTCAACGCTCGCTAAAACTACTATAGTCCACTCCAAAAAAATTAAGTGGTTGTAAGTCTTTATACCAAAAATGTTGTTGACCACCACAAATGTCACTTCAAGTGCCACCAAAAGCTCTAGTTGAACTGCTACCAACCATCACATTCATTGTCAATATAATCCCAAATAAGCATACCAATGCATAATTTGTGGCTTAGTAGTCTTTACAAATTTTGAATTGGAAATATTATTTAAATGTAAATCTTTCACAATTTCTTCTTTCTCAATCACTGGATCTACCTTGTTTAGACATGAATTGTCTCCTTTCTGAACCAGTGCATATGTGCAAGAAGCTAGCACCAAATACTTTGGGTTGACTAAACTCGACATGCGCCACACAAAAACTCCAGATGACCAAATAAGCATACCAATGCATAATTTGTGGCTTAGTAGTCTTTACAAATTTTGAATTGGAAATATTATTTAAATGTAAATCTTCCACAATTTCTTCTTTCTCAATCACTAGATCTACCTTGTTTAGACATGAATTGTCTCCTTTCTGAACCAGTGCATATGTGCAAGAAGCTAGCACCAAATACTTTGGGTTGACTAAACTCGACATGCGCCACACAAAAACTCCAGATGACCAACAATCCGATGGAGGAAGAAAACCTAAAAAAAAGGGAAAAAATGAAGAATATTCCAGTTGGGCTTTTAAGATGGGCCGACCTTCATTTGTCCGAACACCCACTATAACAAACTCTCTCCACATGCTAGAAAAAGGATCAACAAATTTGGTAGATTCATTTCAAATTCAAATTTCAAACAAATCTCATATTTCAAAACTCCGTTTTGCCCCTCTAGATCCAAAATATTCGGTGATTATATATATTATTCGCTAGCCTTCCACAATTACTCACTCTTTCCTTTGATCCCCAAATCTCAAACCCTCAATTTGCCATGAGTGTCGCCGAAGCTCCACCACCCTTAGGCAAAGGCATGGAGCTCCCTAACCCCCCATCTGACGGCGTCTCCAGCCTCTGCTTCTCCAATGAGAGCGACCTCTTGCTCGTCTCCTCTTGGGATCGCGTAACCTCATCTTTCTTTCTCAACCCTAACCCTAACACTAGTTTCATCTTTATATTGCTAATCTCTTTTCTTTTTTGGGCTGTTTAGACTGTACGACTGTACGATGCAGCGGCAAATGTGTACAAGGGAGAGTTCAAGCACGATGGGCCCGTTCTTGATTGTTGCTTTCATGATGATTCTTCGGGGTTCACGGGTAGTGGTGGTCGTGATTTCTCGGTTAGAAAGTGAGTTGAAGTTGGGAATCTGTTGATTTGGGAGTATCTTGTTGGCGATCTTGATTGCGAATTAGAATTTAATGTAGATATATTCAATCACAATAGAGTTTTTTATGTTATTTTTTGGTCCACAAAGAATAAAAATCAAATCTTGCAATGGTAGACGGGGAGGTGGGTCGCTTGAGATGAAAAGGTAACATTTTCTATGTGAGAAGTGGGTGTTATGGTGTGGTGGAGTTAGATTATTAGATTTTAGGAGTATTTATTGTGTGTTTCTTCTTTGTGATAGCATAAATTTGCAGTATGAAGTTGTGTTATGTTTTTCTTGCTTGAATGATACATTTACTTATTGATGTAGTCTTGTAGATACCATGCGAAAACAAAGTATACTGTCACTGTGCCACAGCTTTTCAGCCGTTGCTTGTGTAGTACAACTTTGGATCTGTTGCTTGGGCATTATGAGTTTTGTCCTCATCATTCTAAGGGAGAGACACTATAAGTAGCTTTTTGGGAAATTTCAAAATAAACAATTTCCGTGAAGTGTTTCAATTTCTTGCCACTTTAGACTTTGCTCTAGTTTTAGCTTTCTAGAGCACTTCAAGTGTATCAGGATTTTACAGTATACTAGTAATTGTGTGCTTGTCTATGTTAGCCCAAATTGCTACTTTATATAATAGTATAGATAGTTTAGCTATATAGTTTATAAAAAATATTAGAACATAAAAGAAAAAAATGATAAAAAATAAATAATTTTCCTGAAGATGCAAAATAAAAAATTAGGAGAAATATATGTTGAAAATTTAAAAAATATGAAGAGGAAATTATAGGAGAAATATCTTACTAGTAAGGACTATTAATTTATTGGGGTTTTCCCACACGGGCCACTGACAAATGTTTAAATTCCATATACCTCACTCATAAATTGTGATTTCCATATAACTCACTCACAATTTTAATTGAACCCAAAAAACTACTTAAATCTGTAAAATTACTATAAATTGTGAGTGATGTATATGGTTTGAGTTAAAATTGTGAGTGAGTTATATGGAAATCACAATTTGTGAGTGAGATATATGGAATTTAAACATTTGTCAGTGACCCATGTGAAAAAAACCCTAATTTATTATTATACAAAATTTCTTTCTATGTTTATTAAGTTCTTAACCAAATATTTACTTATTTTCCCATGGAAGACAAATGTGGATGGAATCTATTTGGAATGTTCCAAAACATGTACTTGTATAGTAGTATCAATCTCGGTTTCTTGTATTGATTTTTAAAATCACATTTTAATGTTTTTCTTACCTTTATTATTACTTTCTTTACTGATTATTATTTTAACATATCTTCATTATTGCTTCATTACTTTCTATAGTATGGATGTCCACTATTATTATAGCTTCATTATCTTTAGACTTAGTTTCTAATTGCTACTTACTTTTCCAAGTTTATTATCAATTTTGATTTTTTTTATTTCGGAAAAGCATTGGGGTGTTACATGTACTCCCTGTTAAAGCCCTTGATGCCTCAGCCTTGCCCCTTCCTTTTGTTCACATTCTTCTTTCCGCAACATTGATATTCAAAACTCTGTACCTTTGGTGATTTCCTGGGTACATCATTAAGCATCTTACATCTTTTTGAGTTTCTTAAACACACATCTAGCTAGAATAACCAGTACAAAAAAATTGTACTAAACATGCAGTATACTATAGTGACACACAAACTTACTAATGCACATGTGTCAGAGCAATATAGATGCATTATAAATTTATAATCTCCAAAGTTTTACATGTCATCTTGATATACAGCCCTGGATTGTCACTGGTACAGTTATCTCCAAAAATATTCATGTTCCTTTAGTCAACCAATGAGCAGAAAGATTTTCTGGTGTGTAATGTCATCTTTGTTGCAGACTTGGAAGTATAAAAGCCTTATTCAATGTCAAATTCCCAACTTGTGCAAATTTGGTCTTGCAAATAAATTAATAGTGTCAAGAAAGAAGTGATTATAAATATTTTGGTGAAAATATTTGATTCTCAAAGGATCTGTTACTGTGGATTTTTTCGTGCTCTACTGACCATGGCATGAGCTGTTGTCCATTCGTTAGTTAAGTGTTACTATGTTATCAGGTATAGTAGTAAGTCACATATTCGAGAATATCATTAAAGAGATCAGTAATTAATATTTAACGTCCAAAGAGCACATATACAAGATTGCTTGTTTGATCACTGTAAATTTGTTGTAAATGAAGCTTAGACACGATATTGAATTTGCTGTACATAAAGTTATGCATGGCAACTTTTGTTATTAAAACACAATGGGAAGATATTTTCAGACATTGAATCAATTGTGGTATCTTGTAAATTGCAAAGTTATAGATTCTTTGAGTTGCTGATTTATTTTCAATTCTGACATTAAAATGTTCTGTTTAGAAATCCATTAAACTAAAATTTACTGATTTTGCTTTTCTTCCAGGTATATGTTTAATTCAGGGAAGGAGGATATTTTGGGTCGTCATGATGGAGCAGTACGTTGTGTTGAATACTCGTATGCCGCAGGTTTGTTGCTTCTTGCTTTTATTCTTCTCTGGTTTCTATATGCATATATAATGTCTGTGCATACACTTGATTCCCCTTCCAGTTGTGATGTGCCACATTATTGCTTCCTTTCCAGTTTTTATATTGACATCTGGCTTAAAAACCTTCGTAGATGCTGGAGCTTCAATAGTTGTAAACTAGGAAGCACGGATATACTTCCAAATGGTCGACGTACCCGTGTCGGGTGCGTATCTGGTGCCGATACTCCTTGGGTACTCCCAGGTGTGTACCCAAAGAGCACCCAATTTTTAAAATGCATTTTAGACACAATTATATTTAGATAAATGCATTGGGTCCTAGAGTAATTGCAAAAGTTTGTTGTTTACAATTATGGTCAAACACAAAACAAGACTACCCAAAGATTTGATAGTTAGATTATCATTTCTTTTCTCTAAAATGCTCATAATTATAATGTATTCTTATAGTTCTATGAAATGGTTTAAATGTTTGCATTTTTAACAAGAAAAATATTTTTGTATCTATAAATATAATATAAATTATTTTATATTTAACGTACCCACAACGCACCCTATCCTACTTTTTTGTAAAATCACGTATCCCCGTACCCGTGTCATATCGTACCCGTACCCTGTATCCGTATCCGTGCTTCATAGGTTGTACATGATGATACATATGTTGTACTCAATCTATGTCGTGTATTGCTCTTTTCATCGTGACAGTAATTGGTTCTTTTTTTTTTCATCACTCAGTTATACAAGTTAATAGATTGATAGTCCACAACTTGTATTTGCTATTCAGAGTTTTTGAGGGGTCAGTTGGACTTGAGATCAATTGACTTTTTTCAGACAAATAGGTCTTTTATTGGCCATACAGCTCAATGTTTTTTCCCCGTCATTTCCCCCCTCTTTTGTTTGTGTTCAGTTCGGTTCTATTATATCAAAATTAGGTTTATGAATTTTTTCTGTGGGCTGTGAACTATTATGTGGCTATGAGTCTTATGACCTTTTTTTTATATGCCTCATGTAACAAAGCGAACTTTTTTCTAATTAATTCCATCTTATAAAGGAAGTAGTTTGATTACTTTCACCCAGCCACCTACCCCATTGTTTTTAGCTTGTACATGAGGCTTTCATGTGATCTTATTATAATATTTACATGCTTTAATTTTATTTTGGAATTGCTAGTTGAAGAATGGCTTAAGTGCTTTATTTAGTGATTCAGTTTGTTTTAATATAGTCATCTGCTTCTGGACTCTGGAGTCAGTTCAAGAGATACCAAATTTCGGCAAATCGAGGACTCCGTTAGAGAATTCTGGTGAACTGCTTCTGGTCTTCGAGTCACCATACAGTGTTAACTGTTACATGCTGTTATAATTGGATCCTTTGGTTATTGATTCTTTTCGGTAGAAAATTATAGATGTCAAACACAAGGAAATAGCTCTCATGGCAGTGGACAAAATGCAAAGATTCTTAAGGAGACAATGTTAGTTTCATCTTCTTGTTACTAATTTTGATACGTACCACTTAATAATTAGTATTGAATATATATTGTTATTTTGTTTATTTTGTTAGTTTAAAAAAGATAGGATAAATTTCACTTAACCATCCCCAGTTTTGGGGGTTTGACACAACCTACCTATTCTTTTTCCGTCATCAACTAGCCACCCTCCATTAGCGTCGTTAATCAATAAACCACCCTATAAAACTTAAATTGAACCTGTGAGCTCACATGATGGATTATACTAATTTTTATTACTAAGATACCCTTGATTAACTGTAACCATATAATTATTTTCCGTCATCAACTAGCCACCCTCCATTAGCGTCGTTAATCAATAAACCACCCTATAAAACTTAAATTGAACCTGTGAGCTCACATGATGGATTATACTAATTTTTATTACTAAGATACCCTTGATTAACTGTAACCATATAATTAGATCCTGGTTTAGTGCTAAACTAATTTAAACTCACCTTATATATAGTCTGAAAGGGATTTAGTAATAAGGTTTTATCTCGTTTTTTTTTACCTCCCTTTTTTTTATTGTTTTAAGGGCCCACCACCAAAAATTAAGAAGCAGATGTGAGAGAGATTAAGACATGGGTATTTTGGACCTTTCACTCCAAATTTAATGGAGTTATAATGGAAATGGGTGGTTTTTCATAAAAGTTTCAAGAGGGTGGCTCGTTGATGACGAAAAAAGAATGGGTGGATTATGTGTCAAACCACCAAAATTGGGGGTGGTTAAGTGAAATTTATCCAAAAGATATAATATGCTGCTTCATATATGCTTTTGGTGTCTACTTGATAACCTATGTTATGCCTTCGTTCTTCTTTTATTTAAATGCTATGTATGTGTGCTTGTTGTGTTATATTTTCTTTGTTTATTTTCATGTTGTTCATGTATACTCAAATCCAGCTACCAAATGAGCCTTCTACTTAAAAGTACATAAACTGGTTGACCTGTCTTTTCCCTTTCCATACAATTATATGTTCAGTGTGATTTTGCATGATCTTAATGTCAACTCTCAAATTACATCTGACATTATGGTTCTTTTGCAGTTGGGCTATTTGCTATTTGGCATTAAGTAATAATTTGTTTTACTTCAGACATAATTTGTTTTACTTCATACTGTGTGCATGACTGGTAGATTCAGATATTTGCTGTGCTTGTTATTTATTTTTGATGATATATATTAATATTGGATTGTTGCAGCCCCATCAAAATATCTAAATCAGCCCATTTCCCTGTCATGTCAGGTCAAGTGATCACAGGCAGTTGGGACAAAACAGTAAAGTGTTGGGACCCACGTGGTGCAAGTGGGCCTGACCGTACACTTGTTGGGGTGTACCCACAACCAGAACGTGTGTATTCTCTTTCCTTGGTTGGCAATAGATTAGTAGTCGCTACTGCAGGGAGACATGTAAATGTATATGATTTGCGGAATATGTCTCAACCTGAACAGCGGAGGGAATCCTCGTTGAAATATCAAACTAGATGTGTACGCTGTTATCCTAATGGGACAGGTAATTCAATTTATGAGTTTATATCATTTTACTTCCTCCATGTTTTTGTTATACTTTAACACATAAGTTGTCAAGTTTTCTTATTTAGTTTTTAGGTAAACTGTTTTTGGTAAGAGAGTTTATCATTTACTCTGAAAAAAACTGACTTCCTGCCATGGTATGGAACATTTAAAATAGCCGACCCCAACTAGTTGGGAAAAAGGCTTTGTTGTTGTTGTTGTTGTTGTAGTGTGGAACATATTAATTAGGCTCTTAAAATTAGGCTCTTAAAATTCTTGTATCTTAGATATATATCTTGGAAACATAACATTGAATTCTAGCCCCCAAAAATAAAATAAAAGAGGAAATAGAGCATTTTCAATATTTAAGCAATGAGATAAATTGTATGAAGGACTTGATATTCGCTTTTTGGTGCATATTTAGATTTCCTCAAGCAGTCATATTTTAGAACCCTTGAAGCTTCTGCATATCATTCCATTCTTTCCAGTTAAATAATAAAAAACGGCATCTTGTCTTAGCGAGAAGCCTGTTTTTCTGCCTATCTTTCTATTCTTTACGGTGTGCAGGGTAAGGCTGCTTACATTTTGATGTATGTTCCAACATGTTTCTTACAATATATCATTATAACGATGGCTCCAATCTTGAGCCTATCCTTGCTTGTTTACTTGCATATTAACAGAGCCAGGTTTTCCTATAGGGCAGCTTTTTATATCGGGATGCTTAACATAAAATACCATTATGGAAACTCATTGTGTGTGTCTTTGTGATTGTGTGTATGACACCAATCTATATCATCCACAGAAAACACCACCTTGTTATGTGATATTATACTTTGTGTTGGCATTATCTCTGTCTATTGTGCATCACTGTTTTCCATCTTTAGCATATCTGTCTCTTCATCCTACTTTTCTTACCAGTATGCAGCTTCTCTCTTGCAACTCGTATCCTTGGTCTTATTTGATTAACTCTTGATTTCTCTACTTACGTGATCAGAGTGCTTCTGATCAAGCAATGATAGAAAGAGGTTGAAAGGAGAAGAGGATAGGTTAGATAAAGAAGATTTAAAGGCTGCAATTTGAACCTTTCACTGTTTTGATTACTGCTCTCATCTTCTATATAGCTTTCTTTTAAGCCATTACATACTCCCCTACTTCTGTCCACTAGTCAGAATAAGAGGGATACAGGGCAACTAATAACAAGGGAGATAGGGGTGATCAATTACCTAGAGTTTAGGTGATGTGGATGATGATTTGATGGAGGAAGAATACTCCAAATTTAGCATAATAAGATTAGCTATTGATATTTTATGGGAGACTACTTTATTCTCTTAAGTTATAAGAATTGAGAAAATGATGGTATAATTTATCTAAAATATGAACAATTTTAATTGCTGAAATATTTAAGTGGTCGTGCTTGCTCCTTGAGATAGGAGGGTGGAAGATTATTAGTGAAAAATATTCCAATTTAATGGGGCGAGGTGCTGAAATTTTGATCAGAGGTGGCCCTTTGAAGTAGTTGAGATTCATAAAGTTGAGAAAAGGATTTGAAATGTGACTTAATTCATCTAAATTTATTAAGCATCAGAAATTTGATCAATTTGATGCTTTTGCAAATTGTGTTTGGAGGGAGACTGGAGAGGGTAGTAACTATAATATATACACTTGAAAATTGAAGTCGTCATGGTGAGTCTTTCAATGGATAATATCATAATAACACAGTTCGTTATGTGCTACATACCTAAAATACTTGGGCTGTGGTTTTAAAATGAATGTCTGTTTACTGGTAGAACCAATAAGATCGCTTGATACATGAATGAGATTTCCTGTAATGAGGTTTGATTATACATGTTAAATCTTGACAAAGTTTTATTCTCTGTATTAGAGGAACATCTGATTATGACTATTAAGCACATATTTTAATTATTAGTACGTATTTTATTTGTAAGTGCACATTTTGGTTGAGCAGCTTTTTGAATCATTAGGACTGTTTTTCATTTGATCTGTGAAATATATAGTACTCTAAATATAACATTTGATTCAGGTTATGCTCTTAGTTCTGTGGAAGGTCGAGTTGCTATGGAGTTCTTTGATTTGTCTGAGGCTGGCCAAGCCAAGAAGTAAGTTATTTTCTGTAAGTTATGCCAAGTAGGTCATCCTTTTTCTGTGCTAATTTTGTTGCTAGCATTGTGACTATTGTCTACTTCTAGTTTACTTATTATAATGAGAATGTGGGCCTCATAATCCCTTCTATTGAATTAGTTAAATAGGTGGGTTCCTCCACGTTTCCATCTGTGTCATTTATCTCATATAATGACACAAATAGTACTTTCGATTTGTGTATATAATTTTACCTAAGAGAATGAAACTTTATCATACATTTTGTACACTGAACACTGGATCCATGTCATACACCCAAAAATTACATGTTTCTCAAATATTTAATCGTTCACCACCAGTAACAACAGAAGAAGCTTCTTGGTGTGCTTTCTGAACCGGCTGCCCCATAAGCTTATAACTGCAGTAGTAGATTTAGATGACCAAAGTGGATGCGGTGTTCACTAATTTTAAGATGATTTTTTCATTTCTTATTTTATACTGTGCGAGTTTTCTTGATCTGATTACCTAGAATTTTTCCTGTAGGTATGCTTTTAAATGCCATAGGAAATCTGAGGCTGGGAGGGACACTGTTTATCCTGTCAATGCAATTGCATTCCATCCAATGTACTCTCTGTCTCTCTCTCTCTCTCTCTACGATCCCTAAAATCTCAAATTTAATGTTGTGCTATTGCAGCTATGGGACTTTTGCAACTGGAGGTTGTGATGGTTTCGTAAATGTCTGGGATGGCAACAACAAAAAGAGATTGTATCAGGTAAGAGTAAAGGGTTTCCCCCTTCCATATGAGCCTCCCAACCTTCTAGTATCTTCTATTAGGTTACCAAATAAATTCTTCTCTCTTTGTGTACCTTAATTATTACTTTATTTTATATAGGTGCATCTAGTTAATTAAGACACATTAATTCGCGCAAATTCTACCCAACTAATAAAATTAGACAAAATAATTCTAAAGGAATAAAATTCCCTTATTCTCTATTTTGCTTTGTTTCGAACCATTCTTGGGTCTGTTCTAGATGCAAAGTACTCTAAAGGACATCTTGACTGAAATCTAATTCTAGAGTCCTAACAGATTTTAGAATCTATCAGGGAACCTGAAGAAATAGTTATAAATTAAGGGGTTTCTTGAAGTGAAACATGTACAGCTTGCATGGTCAAACACATTTCTGGTATCTTCAATGTCAATACTGATTTCTGCTTTACTATTTTTTTCAGTATGCCCAGTACCCAACCAGCATAGCTGCGTTATCCTTCAACAAAGATGGCCGGTTTATAGCTGTAGCATCTAGCTACACATTTGAAGAGGGAGATATACCGTGAGTATTTAAGCATGCTTCTCTTAATAATAACCGATACAGTTGTTTAACATTTTTATAATCGTTTTACGCAGTCATGCACCTGATGCCATTTTTATCCGCAACATCAATGAAGTTGAAGTTAAGCCTAAGCCAAAAGCATTGCCTGCACCTCCATAATCTGATCGATTGAGGAAGATAAAAGCAACATCAGCATGTCTATTATGTACAACTCAACCCAGTTTTTCTAATCAAGATTATCAAGACAGTCCTTAAACTTTTGAGCTTCTTATTAGGACCAAATTATGTGGCTCGTGTAGTGTTCAAGTAAATGGTGATCTCTGTTGTTTTTTCTATTATTGGGTACTCAAGTGAACTTGCATTCCAAAAACTTCACCCTTTCTCTATTTATAGTTCTAGAAATTTTTATGTAGTGCAACTTGCTAATCATAGTCCAAGCTGGAGCAGTGATCTAGCCTATAGTGAAATATATTTTCATTGGACTTCTTTGCTGTCCTTTTATTATTCATGGTTTGCTGGTTTCTGTTGGTTATATCTTTCGTAAGAAATCTTTGCCTGCAAAAGTGGTAAGTTAGCTGTTCCCCATTGTGTGACCTTTGGCTTCACATTTTCTTCAGATTTCTTCTAGTTGCTGTTACATGTTATTCTATTAGGCTGCCTGTTGTTAGTTGTTTCTCTTTTATTTTCTGGACTCAGGGATTCAAAACCTGTATATAGCTGCTAGCTGCTGTGGACTATGGTTGCTATCTTTGAACTCTTGTTTCCTTAGTTGCTTGTCATATTTGGAGACACATTCCAGTTTTCTCTACGGACTGCACATTGAACACTTGAGATTTTCCGGAAATTGATGCTTCATTTCAGTGATGACTAATTTTCTGCTAGAATTTGTCCCCATTGTGCGACACTAATTGATGTTATTGCTGTTACACTAATTGATGCTTCATTTCGGTGTAACAGAATAACATTTAACAGCATTTAGAAGAAATGTGAAGCCAAATGTCACAATGGGGACAAATCCTAGCTGAAAATTAGTCTTCACTGAAATGAAGCATCAATTTCCAGAAAATCTTGTAGTGTTCAATGTGCAGTCAGTAGAGAAAATTGTTGTGTACCTTCAAAGATGATAAGCAACTAACAAAACAAGAGGTACCTCCAAGATCATAACATCGCTTTACTTGGAAAATGGCTGTGGAAACTCCATAATTTTGACCATTTATCATGGATTCGATGCATTAAAGATTACAGATCTATCTCTTCTAATTGGTGGGAGTTTCCCGAGGTTGTTCGTCATCATGCCTCTCCTTTTTGGAAAGGTGTCTGGAAAGCTTCAGCTGCATTTCATTGCAGTATTTACCGTACCTGCTTTGACGGATCTAGAACTAAATTCTGGACTGACCTTTGGGACGGCAATTCTTCTTTAGCTACTGCCTTTCCTGCTCTCTATCGATTGGCAGCCTCCCCGTCAGCCTCTTTAGAGGATTCATTTGTTTTAGTCGGCAATACTCGTAATTGGGTTGTTCCGTTTTCAATTGAACTTCCTCCATCTTTGACGGAGAACTTTAATGAACTCATTTCTTCCCTCAACAACTATGCTTGGAGGCCTTCTGAAGGCATTGCTTGGCGCTGGTCTTCGACTGGCACTTTCTCAGTTAAATCCTTTTATCGTTTCCTTAATTCAAGGGGAGTTCAATCTCCGGTCGCCAAATTCTTCTGGGAATCATGGGCTCCACTTAGAGTGAAGATCACTTCTTGGCTTGCGTTTAATAATAAGTTACTCACGGTTGAGGTGCTTAACAGAAGAAACTTAGCCTGGGGACAGTTTTGCGCCCTGTGCGATCAGCACGCTGAGAATGTGGATCATCTTTTCATACAATGTCCGGTCATCAGTCCATTATGGAAGATTTGCACTCTTGCGTGGGACACAGGATCTATCCCCTCAGCTTTAACCTTTTGTTGGTCCACTAAGCCTTCGAACCCATTGTTTCGAAGTGCTTGGACTTTGTCGGTTCAAACCATCATTTGGGTCATTTGGAAGGAGAGGAATACTCGAGTATTCCAACATCGAAGTTCTTCTATTACTGCGATGATAGATGAATTCTTATTGCTTTTCAAGCTATGGGTTTCGGGATTGAAACTCAATGACAACACTTCTATTGTTCATCAAAGATTAGTTGATGCTGTACATTGTCTTCGCACTCTTCGTGCTTTATAATTATCCTTATCTTTGCCTGTGTGCTTGCTTTTACTCTTCCTCCCCATTTGCTTATTGCAGGTTTGAGTTTATCCCTAGGGGAGCGGCTAACATTTCTATTTTGTGATCAGTGCTTCTTCTTCTCAACTGATGCACTTTATGGATTGGGCATCGTTATTTTGACAGGATTTTGTTACGGTCTTTTGGCCTTTACTTAGCTTCCGGGGTTCCTTTTACTGTTGGGTCTGTTTATTTGCTCTTTGTAGCATCTCGACCATAGCTACCTTTATTGATCAGGATGCTCCATCTATCCATGGTCGGCTGTTCTCAGTTGTTTTATTGATGCTATGGGCATCTGTTTTTTTGTAAGCTTTGCTATATCTGTACTCTCTGGTTCATAGTCTGTGGATAGGGTATTGTAACGATATAGCATGCTGCTTTCATTATGCTGACCTCCTGATTCTCTGAGTGTGTTGCGATTTGTTGTTTCATTGTTGCATTTGAGCTGGGTTTGTGTTTGCTGTGTTTTCTCACAGCGGTTTTGTTTCGCGGATCACCTGTTTATCGGGGTGTGCTGCGTACTGCTGCTTATCTTTAGCATTTATGCTGCGTTTGTGGGTCGCAGTGTTTTTTCGCAGTGGTTTTGTTGTCTCATTTTTCTGCGTCTGAGGTGTTGTTTGGCTCTGCCATCTCCTTTTCTTGCATACGTGCTATGTTGTATTGTTTCTGAGGACTCTCCCTCCTCTCAATTAAGGAAGGCAAGTCCGTTTAGGTTGCCATCCGGCTCAGGTTTTGCTCCCTCCGGCTCTATTTCGATGGTGATGGTTTGGCTTTCGGCGTTTCAGCGGCTGCTCTCGGGGAAGCTAGTTATAGGGTGGCATTATCCTTTCGATCCGTTCTCAGGCCAGCTTGGTCGCTTGAGAGATCCGATCCAGTAGGAGTGTTCAGGCCACTGCATCGTTGCTTTCCTCTTTAGTCTTGCTCTAGCGCTTAATTGATGTATTTTTTATCGTTTATTTCTCTGTTCTTTTTACATCATTTTACGGCTTGTAAAATCTATATTTTTATTGTTTTTAATATATTTTTGTTCTGATGGCTGGGGTCGAAAGACCCTATCCGATTCATCAAAAAAAACTAACAAAACAAGAGTACAAAGATAAGAGCATCCATAGTGGTTTGCTATAATTCTCAATTTGCCATATTATAGCAAACGTAGCGCTGCAACGGTTTCTCATTTTGCCATTTTTTAGCAAACGACCTATATTCGTTTCTCATATTTGAAAAACAGAACATCGATTCTCAAATTATAGAGGACGGGATATCATATCCCGTCTGATCTATTTTAATATATTCTAATCCTTTCAGACGGTACATCATATACCGTCTCTACTTTTTTTTAATTTTTTTTTTAAAAAAAAACTTCTCAGACGGGAGATGATATACCGTCTGAATCAGACGGGATATCATATCCCGTCTGTGAGTTTTTTTTTGTGTCTTTTTTTTTTTTAAATAGATGAAGGGCCAGGATTCATTGATTAGGAAAAAAAAATTAAAAAAAAAAAGAAAAATTCTCGGAGGGGATATCATATCCCGTCCTTGAATTAAGGGGTCAGTGGACTAATTAATGCTGAGTGGATGGTTTAGGATTAGTAATTAGGTTAGGATGGTAATTAATTAGGTTTAGTTATTATTATATTATTCAATTTAGTTAATTAATTAGGTTTAATAGTTAATAAGTAATTAACTTTTTTTAATTAGGTTTAATAGTTGAGACGGTATATCATGTACCGTCTCACTCAATTTTTGAAATTTTTGGCAATTTTTTAGCAAACGATCACTGCAACAATCTTTCCTATTTGTTATTACTGTTGTTGTCATTTTTTGACAAATGAGAAACACCACTGTGGATGCTCTAACAACCGTAGTTCACAGCAGCTATATACAGGTTTAGAATCCCTGAGTCGACAAAATAAATTAGAAACAACTAACAGAATCTGCAAAGCATTCATGTGCTACACGTGCGAATGCATTTTTTTAGCGAAACCAAACTAAGCACTGCACAAAGCACACCGTTGACAAGCAAGATATGGTTTCTGGGATACCATTTGCATATCGACATGCCACATTGGCTTTGCCGATGAACCACTTGCCACCCACGAGGAGCTTAGTACTAAAAAATACTAGTAATCCACATGGCCGCAACTTATCAGCTTTGCGATTAATTTATTAATGACCTGTTTTAACAATTGCTTATAATAATACTAATCTTTAGGCCTAATTCTTGACTGGGAATGTGATGGTCTAGAATGTGTATTTTTGTGAGGAAAGTTTGAGAAGGCCTGAAAAATGAGAAAGTTTAGTACTCAATTGTGTTGGTGTATTATTATTATAATGAGAAAGGCTTGCTGATGTGACTTAATGGATGATGCAAGCAATTGCTGCTAGGTGTTGGTACTTAATTAAAGTTTGCTTTCTGGTCTTGCATTTGTTTATTGTAAATTTGAAAAGAATGAAGATCGGAATAAGATGATTAGCTTAGTCGAGATTTTGTGAAATCATGCACATATTTCGAGTACGGTGGAAGAACTTTATGCCATAGATTCATGGCATGGTATTATTCTACTGATCCTCCTCTATGGTTTCATAGAAATAAAATAGACACCGTAATAAAACGCAGTAAATTTGATATACAAAATAGTGACCACAGTTCATCTCGTTTGCTGTTCCAGGCCGATCTCCGACAGCGTCGGCGATGGCCGGAGCTCTCTTCCTTGGCATCTCTCTCAAGCTCTCAAGCTATGATAATGGAGGTGCAAGAAGAGAAGAGGATGAACAAGATCATGATTTTATTCATAACCAAAGTCATTTACAGGGAAGAGTATTTATAAACGAATAACACGTGCGCAGCACGTAATCTGACAGACAGTTACACAATCAGTTGGGTCTAAGTGCTAATTTACAGTGCACTTTTACAATAAAACCCTCCTAAGAAAGATTATCTTCTCTGGACTGATATGCAAGCTCAAAGGACTGATACGCCATCTTCAAGAGATTTCCCTTGTCTTCATCTTCTACCTCTGACCTCTCTTGCTTCGTCTTCTACCTTTGCTAAACCTCTGTTAAGCCTGGCCATGATCAGATCCAAGCATTGGATCAATACTCCCCCCTTGAAAAGATTCCAGTACTAGACGGAAGGACGGGAATCGCCAGTATAGATCCCAATATCCCTCCCATGTGGCTTCACTCTCACTATCATTCCGCCACTGAACAAGGACCTCAGAGACAGCAATTCTCCTCTTCGGAATCATTCGTTGCTCCAAAACCTTAACTGGATCAGGATGTGGTGCATCTTCCACGAAATAGGTAGGTAATGCTGATGACACTACTTGCAGATTACTATTACGCAGCACGAAGGTCTTCAATTGAGAGACATGAAACACATCGTGAATACGTGACTCAGTAGGTAGTTGCAACTTATAAGCCACATATCCCACTTTCTCAAGAATTTTATAGGGACCATAATATAAAGCAGATAGCTTGTGGATACGTTTTCCCCTAATGACACCTGTCGATAAGGTTGCAACTTCAAGTATACCCAATCTCCAGATTCAAACTCCTTTTCTGTACGATGCAAGTTGGCCTTAGTTTGCATCCTGTGTTGAGCCTTCAGCAGATTGTCCTTAAGTAACTGCAGTACCATATCCCTTGAGAGTAGAGAATCTTCGACAGCTTGAACTCTAGCTGTATGAGGAATATACGATAGAACATTTGGAGGCATTTTACCATATACTGCTTGATAAGGGGAGACACCCGTGGAGCTGTGGACATGGGTGTTATAGCTGAACTCTGCCCAAGATAGCCAATCGGACCAATCCTGTGGACGATATGCTGTGAAGCATCGAAGATATACTTCTAAAACTCTGTTAATGACTTCTGTTTGTCCATCCGACTGTGGGTGGAATGCCGAACTTAAACAAAGTTTGGTTCCCTACATAGCTAACAGTTCTCGCCAAAAGTTGCTAGTGAATATAGCCTCCCTATCACTGACGATGCTTTTTGGGAGGCCATAAAGTTTGAACGCATGCTTGAAGAGCACCATCACAACACTCTTGGCAGTATAAGGGTGAGCTAATGGAATGAAATGGCAAAATTTAGACAATCTGTCAACCACTACTAGAATGGTAGTGAATCCTGAGCTTCGAGGCAACCCTTCAATAAAATCCATGCTTATATCAACCCATATATTCTCAGGGATAGGTAGAGGTTGTAAGAGGCCCGCAGGAGATGTGCTCAGATATTTATTTCGCTGACAAACATCACAGGATTTAATGAAATTGCGCAAATCTTTCTTCATTCCTTGCCAATATGCAATTTGCTTTAGCTTCAGCCAAGATTTATCAACACCCATATGCCCTCCTTGAGGTGTACAATGTACCTCTTCCATGAATAAATCCCTGGCTGTAGAAGTGGAGCTTAAAAGAATTCGACTCCTATAGTATGTTACTCCATCTACTAGAGTCGATCTATCATAAGATTGATTAGAAATTTTCTCCTCGATCTCTTCATAAAATGGGTCTGTTTGCACTAGTTCTTTAATATGATATATCCATATTGGTTGCACAATTGTAATTGCAGACAAAGAAGCCTCCTTCATATCTTCAAATTGACGGGAAAGTCCATCGGCAACCACATTTTCCTTTTCCTTCTTATATTCAACTCGAAATTGATACCCATGAAGTTTGAGCAGCCATAGATGTTGAGCCTCCGTATACAAACGTTGCTCCAACAGGCACTTAAGGGGTTTATGATCTGTGTGTATGACAAACTGTCTTCCCAACAAATATTGACGCCATTTTTTAACGGATAAGAGAATCGCCAACATTTCTTTTTCATAAGTAGATAACAACCTATTTTTCCCTTTTAACTCTTGACTGAGATAGGCAATAGGATGTTTTTCTTGATGCAAAACAGATCCCAACCCCGTGGCACTTGCATCACATTCTAACTCAAAAGGCAAGGCAAAATTTGGAAGTTGGAGAACTGGAAGAGAAGAAAGCACTTTTTTCATTTTTTCAAATGCATTATGAGCTTCCTCCTGCCAATGGAAGGCACCTTTCTTCGTAAGCTTCGCAAGAGGCCATGCTAGAGTACTATAATGTGCTATAAATTTTCTATAGTACCCTGTAAGACCTAAGAACCCTCGTAAGGCCTTTATTGTTTTGGGAACTGGCCAATTAACAATGACTTTAACCTTCTCCTGATCAACAGCAACACCTTTGGCAGATACCACATGGCCAAGATACTCTACTTCCATCACCCCAATTGAACACTGGTTAAGCTTAGCAAAGAGCTGATTTGTCTTGAGAACATGTAAAACTGCTGACAAGTGTTCCAAATGAGCCTCCCAACTGCTGTTGTATACCAAAATATCATCGAAAAAAACCAAAACAAACCGTCGCAAATATGGTTTGAACACAGAATTCATAAGAGCTTGGAAGGTGGAAGGGGCATTTGTCAATCCAAAGGGCATGACTAGGAATTCATAATGCCCTTCGTGAGTGCGGAATGCTGTCTTATGTACATTAGACTCACTCATACGAATTTGATGATACCCACTTCGAAGGTCCAATTTACTAAACACCTTTGCACCATATAGTTCACCCAGTAGTTCATCTATCACAGGGATGGGGAACTTATTCTTCACTGTAATGTCATTTAGAGCCCTATAGTCGATACACATTCGCCAACTTCCATATGGTTTTTTGACCATAACAATAGGAGAAGAGTAAGGACTACTACTGGGTCTAACTATACCTGACTGGAGCATCTCTTTAATGGTTTTCTCAATTTCATTTTTCCGGTGCCATGGGTGTTTGTAGGGTCGAAGGCTAACAGGTCTTGAGCCTGGAAGCAGAGGGATTGTATGATCAAAGTCTCTGGGTGGAGGTAACCCCATGTCTTCTTTGAACACAATTTTATACTCCTCCAATAACTGCTTCAATTAGGGGTGGCAGATGGGTCGACCGGGCCGGGCCGGGCCCAACCCATGCGGGTTGGCACACTTGGGTAGGCGGGCCGGGCCGGGTTGGGGTATTATACGGGCCGGGCCGGGCCGGGTCAGAATCTTAATTGGGTGGCCCGCCCAACCCGTGAACCCTTTAGGGCTCAACCCGGGTTGGGCCGGGTCGACCCGCGGGTTGGCCCGTTTAATAATATATATAATTTTTTTTTTTATTTTTTTTTTTGTGGTAGCTTAAATTGAAGTAATACTAAGTAATACTACATTACTACTAATAATAATAGTATAATACTAAGTGAGTAATACTACATTACTAAGTAATACTACATTACTACTAATAAGTAATAATAATACTACAATTCTTCAAAATTATAACACTAAGTAAGTAAGTAATACTAAGTAGGTAATACTTAGTAAGTAAGTAATACTAAGTAAGTAATTACTACTAATAAGTGATAATAATACTACAATTCTTCAAAATTATAATACTAAGTAAGTAAGTAAGTAATACTAAGTAGTAAGTAAGTAATACTTAGTAAGTAAGTAATACTAAGTAAGTAATACTTAGTAAGTAATACTAAGTAAGTAAGTAAGTAATACTAAGTAAGTAATTTTTTTTGGTAGTTTAAAATTATAATACTAAGTAAGTAAATAAGTAATACTACATTACTACTAATAAGTAATAATACTACAATTCTTCAAATATCGGGCCAAATGATGTTTAATTATAATACTAAGTATGTAATTCACTAAATTTTGTAATAATACTAATAAGTAATAATACTACAATTCTTCAAATTGAATCAAATATCCCCAAATAATGTTTAGTTATAATACTAAGTAAGTAATAATACTAATAAACAAAAAAAATCGTGACAATAATAATAATAAGATTGGAAGAGTGAAATTGACAACAAATTTTGAAATTTTATTCATACGAATTTAAGTGATACAGTTTGAACAATTTATAACGAAATGAAATAAAAAATTCAATTCACAAATAAGTTTTATACAATAACATATTTCTTATGTACAATTTGAATTGACTACAATTTTTCTAATTTAACATAAGATGAAAAGCTATTGTTGTTGTTGTTGTTGTTCTTCGGGCGAGTTGCTCCCACTTGTAGAACTTGATAGTGCTTTCCCTTGCGTCCTATCTTCAGCCTTCAGCCAGTCTTCTGTGCAAACGAGCATCTCCAACGCCTCGGGCTTCAACCGGTTTCTGTAATCAGATAGAACCCTGCCACTTGTAGAAAATGCACTCTCAGAAGCAACTGTAGAGACAGGAGGAGTTAGCAAATCTTTAGCCATAATAGACAGAATACTAAATGTGTGTTCATGTTCTTTCCACCATTGTAAAATATCTAGTGGGGAAAGAGTAGGCTCAGTATCTGTTGGTTATACCAATTTAATTCATTTGGTTGATTAGTCCTAGGTTTTTTAGATTGAATTTGTTCAAGTAGACTAAATGTTCTATCACCAATTTTACTTTTACCTTTAGAACTACCAGAAGAAGAACTAACTGCAGAAGTTGTACTACTAGAAGCAAAACGTCTATCATAATAATCATACAAGTTATTTAATGTAGATTCAAACTGAACTAAAAAAGTAGCGCAATCAATTGTTAATTCTACATTGTCATCTAAACATGCAAAAAACATTTCTATCAAATTCTTCGTACCTTCTAATTTGATACGAGGATCCATAACAGTAGCAACACAAATCAACATAGGAGGAGGAAAATAATATTTCAAAAATTTTTGAAATGCAGGTATTACAATGTCACTAATATAGGGATCATTTAACATTTCGTTAAATATTTGCATCATGCTAACTAATTCAATAAAAATGCTACTAGAAGTAGATTCATATGTTTTTGAAAACTTTAAAGTTGTAGTTTTAAAAGGTTCTAAAAATTTCAATAAAGCTTCGGCAAAATACCAATCGGGCGGAGTCATTTCAAAATTGTGCATATTTTTTGCGATACAAAAATCATTTACAACTGCTTTATAATCGGTGACAATATTCAATAAATCAAAAGTAGAATTCCATCGGTGTCTAACATCCTTTGGAAATTTTCTAAAAGGAACATTTCTAACCCTACACCAAGCTTTCCATTCTTGTAAAATGCTTGGACTTAATGCAATGAAATGTACACAATTTCTAATTTTAATTATATATGGATCAGCTATTTTTAATGCATCTTGAACACATAAATTTATAATATGACATGCACATCTAACATGAAAAATATTGTCAGCTGGAGGGTTTAATACAGATTTTAAAGTAGTAATTGCTACATTGTTGTTAGATGCATTATCAAAACTAATAGCCATAATTTTATCGCGAATATGAAAAACATCACAAATTTCTATAATACGGTTTGCTATTTCAGAGCCACTATGGGGATATGGCAACGCCGCAAGTGATATGATTCTTTTTTGAAGAATCCAATCATTGTCGATCCAATGACAGGTTATTCTCATCGTTGGAATATTGTTGACACCCGTCCAACAATCCGAAGTTAAACTAACCCTACAAGTTAAACTCCATAAAATTGCAATCAACGCGTCCTTCATTTCAACGTACATTTTAAAACAATCCGATTTGCAAGTATTTCTCGGAATTCTTCTAAAATGAGGGTTTAAGGCCGTTTGATTAAAATTTTCCAAGTTCCTACTCTCGGGATAGGAAAATGGCAACTCTTCCTTAATGACTAATCGGGCCATTTCCCGACGAACGAGTTCGGGATCATAAGGGTAGCTATCTACTTGACCGGTCCTAGGGTTTATTTTTTGTTGGCCTTGTATTTGATCAAGGAGTTCTTTGTGATTATGTTGTATGTGTCTACTAATTGTACCGGTGCTGTCACCCCTCTTGAATTTGTATGTTTTGCTACATGTTTTACACACTTTCAAACCTACACCCGGAATATTTTCGTCCGGGATATACTCATAAAACTTGTGCCAATCGCTAGTTTCTCCTCTACTTTTCCTACTACTACGGGGTTGTGTGGTTTCGGGTTGTTGTTGTTGTTGTTCTTCTTCTACTTGAATGTTACCTACAACATCCATGTCGTGTGTACCCCATTGTTCCATAGTAGGATCAATGTAATCTTGGGTGGGCTCAATAATTGGGACAATTGGTGGCCTACGTGAAGATGAGGAAGAATCTTGTCCACTACGACCGCTACCGCGTGATCTAGACATAGTGTAGTAATGTGGTATGTAAATAAAATCTACAATGTAGAAGCGGTGAATTATACAAACAAAAACTAAAAAACAAGAGGGTTGAGATAGAGAAGTACAAAAAACAAACAATAATTTCAACTACAACGAAAAAAAAAAAACAAGAGAGATAGAGATATTTTGATACCGTTCACCGTGGAATACGCGTATAAAAAAACCGTGAAAATTAGAATATAATAGAAAAGATGGAGGAGCGCTTTGCCGATTTCGCAATTGAAGAGTTGAAGTAGATTTGAGTCGAGGGTTGAAGAGAGTTGAAGACGTTGAAGACGTTGAATTTTGTTCTCCGATACGACCGAAATTTGATCGTGTATACGCCTCCTTGTACACTTGTTTGATGATTACTACAATTGTTCAATTTTATTTTTTTTTTGATGTATAATAGTAGAGAGAGTAAGAGAGGGAGGTGTGATTTTTTTGGAGATTTTTGGGGGCTATTTATAGGATTAGAAATGGGAAAAAAAAAAAAAAAATTCACAACAGCAAGCAAGCAACGGCTAAGAGCCGTTGCTGCTGTGCTGTGCTGCCGAGCCCAACGGGCCAAACCCAACGGCCAGAAATCCAACGGCTAGAAGCACAACGGCACCAAACCCAGCGCGACCCGCGGGTTAAATTCGAGGGTTCAATTCACGGGTCGAGGTTCGAAATTCGCGGGTCGACCCGCGGGTTGGCGGGTCCAATTCGCGGGTTGACCGGGTTCGTGGGTCGGGTTTCGCGAATCCAATTTGCATAAATAGCGACCCGGGTCGACCCGGTACTGTTCACCGGGTTCGACCCGAACCCGCGAAAGCTTTAAACGGGCCGGGTTCGTGGGCCGGGTCGCGGGTGGGTCGCCGGTTGACCCGGCCCAGTTGCCACCCCTAGCTTCAATGGAGCATCATGAACAGATTGTGACTGGGTATTTAGTTGAGCACTTCCAGGAGTGGAAACTCCAACCTTTTGAAGTAACCATCAAGCTTTGGACTGCAACAAAGCTTTTTTCATAGATTTTGCAGAAGCTATCTCAAGACCTTGAGGAGAAATACCCTTCAACATACATTGTTTACCATCAAGCTCAAACTGGACTCTCTTTTCCTTCATATTCCAAATCACATCACCCAATGTTTCAATCCATTGTGCCCCCAATACCAATTGACTGATATCCATAGCCAACACATAGAAATCAGCTACGATAGGTACTCCTTGACAAGTGAAAGTAACCCCTTCACACAATCCCAATCCCTTCAAAAGAACTCCCCCTGCAACTATAACATCTAACCAAGCATGAATGTTCACTGGTAGCCCAGTCTTCTTCACTATTACTTCATCAATGAAATTATGGGTGGCTCCAGTGTCAAGAAGAGCGCACACAGGGTAAGAAGCAATACTACCTAAGACTCTAAAGGTCCTGGGGGTAATACTCCCTGTAAGAGTATTGAGGGATATAATAGTAGATTCTTCTTTATCTGCTTCAAGCATTTTGGTCACTTTAGAATTTTCTGGAAGCTTAACAAGATGGGACTCCTCTTCATCTTCTGAACAATCTTTAGACTCATCAGTATCTTCTTCTAAAGTCCCTAACATCTGCATAAACACACTCCCTTCACAAGACCCCACCAACTGCATAAAAGATATGCCAGCACATTTATGTCCCCTTACAAATTTTTCATCGCAATGGAAGCACAATCCCTTTTCTCTTCTATCTTTCATGTATTACATGAATTGCTGGTCCTTTGCCTTGGAAGCAGCCTGATGCAAAGGGCCATTGGTGTCATTCTTCCCACTGGTTAACAAGGGTGTTGTTGTTGATACTGGGGTTTTGTAGGTAGCGGAAGTGAAATTAGATTTGCTAAAAGAACTAGATTTCCAAGCTTTCTTCTAATCGTTAATAATCTCATCTCTAGCCACAGCCTCCCTGTAAGCTGCAAGAACACTACGGGGGTTCTTGAGTTTAACTTCTTTTCTCAACTCACTTTTCAATCCCGATATATAACAACTCACTAAGGAAGATCTTGCTAAAGGTTGCGTGAGTTGACTGTATCTCAAGAACTCCCTATGGTACTCAATTACCGTTCTAGTTTGCTGAAGCTTATACAGGATGGCTTCGGGGTCCTCCAACTTAGACGGCCCAAATTGTAACATTAGCTCCTTCTTCAAACATTCCCAATCAATTCTCCCTTCTTCTTGTTGCTCGAACCATCTCTACCAAAGCAAGGCTTCCCCTCTCAAATAGTATAGACAAAAAGACAGCTGATCATAAGGGCTGATTCTTTGTGTGAAGAAATGATGCTCCATATGGTAAATCCAGTTAGTTACGTCTCCTGTTCCATCATAGCTAGGTAGATCAATCTTAGGATGTTTAGGGAAGAAAGTACTACCTTCAGATTGCCGTTCTTCCTGCCTTGCAACCCTTCTTCCCATCAGGGACTCTGTACAATCAAGATTCCTTGATCTTGCTCTATTGGGTCTCCTGTGTCGGAAATGTTGCCTGCGCTCATTTCCATACCTTCCATAGTCTCGCTCTCCTTCTGAGTCATCAGCATCACTACCTGGACTCCAAGATTCACGCCTTGGACGTGATCTCTGAGTTCTTGGTTCTTGGAATAGGCGATCTAATGCCAGTTCCAATCGATCGAACCTTTCTTCCAAACTGGAACGTTTGTGGAGTTCAACACCATGATCGGTGGTTCCCCGCACGTTCTGACTCCTAGCTCCAGTTATAGATTGGGGTCCAGACCTAGAATTGACGGAGTTCTCAGTTTCTTGGATGGGTTCTTGATCAATTCCTGGGTCAACGGCGGCAGCGTGATCGTCTTCAGGCTTTGATACCATTGTTCCAGGCCGATCTCCGACAGCGTCTGCGATGGCCGGAGCTCTCTTCCTTGGCATCTCTCTCAAGCTCTCAAGCTATGATAATGGAGGTGCAAGAAGAGAAGAGGATGAACAAGATCAAGATTTCATTCGTAACCAAAGTCATTTACAGGGAAGAGTATTTATAAACGAATAACACGTGTGCAGCACGTAATCTGACAGACAGTTACATAATCAGTTGGGCCTAAGTGCTAATTTACAGTGCACTTTTACAATAAAACCCTCCTAAGAAAGATTATCTTCTCTGGATTGATATGCAAGCTCAAAGGACTGATACGCCATCTTCAAGAGATTTCCCTTGTCTTCATCTTCTATCTCTGACCTCTCTTGCTTCGTCTTCTACCTTTGCCAAACCTCTGTTAAGCCTGGTCATGATCAGATCCAAGCATTGGATCATTTGCATAGTAAATTTGATATACGAAAATAGTACCGAAGTGTCACCTCATAGAATTGCGTATCTCTGACATTTTGGTTAGTTGGTTTTTCTCAATTTTTAAAAAATTATTTTATTATTATACTCATTAGTATAATATTATGTGATTGTTCTATGTTTTTTCTCCGAAAAATGATATTGTTCACCAATTTTAAGAAATTCAAAAAATTTAATATTTTTTATATCTAATTTTAATTTTGTGGCTTATAATCTACTCTAAGCCCTAACATTAGTTCTAATTTGAAAACTGAGATTATTATTAGACATGGATATTGGATACTGGTTCTATGGAGGAATCCAAGAAAGGTAGGCAACCATAGAATGATGACATGGTTTTGGGACTCGGAACATTCTTTGACTACCTGCCTCTGCTCCAATTGAACTCTCTTAAACTAATGCCCCCATAAAATCTTGTGTATAATAGTAATTCCTCAAAGCAATCAAGTACCCTATCTATCTATCCATCCTATTGATAGTGAAAGAAATCATTTTCATTCTTGTACAGTGAGCTGCAATTTTAGAAACCTCCACAACTTGAAGACTGCATTGGTCTTTACCAATTACCGTAAAGCAAGGATATCCGATCTCATTAGGGTAAATTTAACTCAAAATTTCAGACTTTTCATATTTTGGCAGATAGCTTTCACAATATTTAGAGCATCCACAGACTTTCAATATAAAAAATTGTAAAATGCATATTTTAAAAATCTATTTCGACGAAACACTGTAGTTATCGAATGATAAAAAAAATGCATAAGTTCGTTAAAAAAGAAACAGACGAAACATGACGAAACATGATGTTTCGTCTGTCATTAAAAAATAATTTATACAGACCGAAACTTAGAAAATATTAATAAAAAATACGGAACGATCCCGAAGAGAAGAAAAAAATTTCAAATTAACCGGACGAAACATGATATTTGCAAAAAAATAGTTTGTAAAAAATATTTGCAAAAACAATTTAAAAATTTGCAAAAGCAATTTAAAAATTGCAAAAACAATTTAAAATTTTACAAAATTAATTCTGAACATTATTTTTTTAACAAATAAATTGGATTGGGACGAAACATCATGTTCATTCCCACCCTTAAATTCATTTAACCGGTTATTTTATTTGTTTTTTTTTTTTTACTTCAGACGAAACATCAGACGAAACATCAGATGAAACATAATGTTTTGTCAGCTATAATATGCATTTTGCTATTTCGAATGCTACTTTTTTCTTTCTACTGTAGCAGAATTGCCAAAAAAGGGCAAAATAGCTCACGACTGTGTGCGCTATAGTAAAAAAAATGGCAAACAAGCAAACAACTGTGGATGCTCTTATAAATAACAGATGAAACTGTTTGATTTTTTTTGTAAAATGCTAGACCTACACGGGTTTTTACCCAAACATATATTATAAATGCATTGAAGTCCACTTTTACTAAAAGACAAGATTTTATAAATTTATTGAGACCCACTTTTCACTAAAAGACAATGTTATTTATAATATATATTTGGAGTAAAAATCCATGTATGTGTAGTCATCCCCGATTTTTTTTTCCTTGACAACTAACTCTATTGTTGTTTCTTAAGTTAAATGACTAAGCACCATTTCCAAAAACCATTGTTTAAATGCTACACTTACTATCAATTCACTATATTTTTCTTTACTATTTTAGTTGGCATTCTACTATGAAAGAATAGGTGTAAATTATGTGGAAAAGAGATTGAATGGCTAGAGACAAAGGAGGAAGTGAACGGGTTGGATGACACACAATTTGAAAGACTGGGCACATGTAGGCAAGAAATACTTGCTACTTATAACAGGGAAGAGATATGTGGAGACAGCGGTCTAGAGTCAAATGGCTGTCAGAGGGGGATGCGAACACTAAATACTTTCACTTGACCGCCAATATGCGGCGCAGGAACAATTTCATCCACTCTATGGATATTAACGGGAACACGGTTTCCGAAGCACGCCAAATTGAGAAGCACGTCCATCAGTCATTTAAGGCCTTAATTGGCTAAAACAGAAATGGTTACTGCGAATCATCTGAACATCTATGGGTCGTCCTCCCGGAGGAGGTGTGGGCTTGTGTCGAAGCTTTGGAAGACCCTTTCACCATGGAGGATATCAAGGTGGCAGTATGGGGGATGGGTCAGGACAATGCCCCAGGCCCGGACGGGTTCTCAATCTTCTTCTACAAGATATTCTGGGATATTCTCAAGGTGGACCTTTGGGAGGTTATGAATGCTTTCAATGAGAGAACTCTGGACTTGAGTAGGCTTAATTACGCTCACATATGCCTATTCCCAAAGAAAAAGGGGGCCACAGAGGTGGGGGACTACAGGCCGATCAATTTGATTAACTGCTCGGTGAAGATTATCACCAAGGTCTTGGATAATAGACTCAGAGAAGTCATTGGGGACATTATTGAGGATTACCAGGTATGATTTATTGTGGGGAGAGATATCTTTGAAGGGATTGCACTAGTGCAAGAGGTTATACAAGATTGCAAAAGGCGTAAGAAGGCAGGTTACATGTTAAAACTGGACTTCGAAAAAGCATACGATAAGGTGGAATGAAAATGCTTAATTGAAATTCTCAGAAGATGGGAATTTGGAAAGAGGTGGATCAGATGGATCGACAATTGGCTTACATCTGCTAAGATGCAGATTCTGGTCAACGGGGTTCTAGGGAAGGAGATCAGGTGCAAACGAGGCCTTAGACAGGGGGACCTTCTATCGTCGCTTCTCTTTACGATGGTGGCGGACGGCCTTCACCGAATGCTACAACCCTATAGAGAAAGGGGACTGATTAATGGATTGGGTATGAGGAGGGGGGTATCTCCAGTTACAAACATCCAGTATGCGGATGACACACTCATCTTCGGAGAATGTGACTGCACCCAGGCAACTCTCTTGAAATGGGAACTATATCTTTTCGATGATTGGTCGGGGCTAACAGTAAACTTCCACAAAAACTCCATCACGTTCTTGGGTGAGACGGGGCCAGATGAACTTACGATAGCAGACATCCTCAATTGATCAATCCAGAAACTACCTATTAAATATCTAGGATTGCCAATTGGCAGCGGTAACATCAAGAAGGTGGCATGGAATTCACTCATTGATAAAATTGGGAGTCGACTAGGGGGTGGAAGGGTAAAATGTTTTCATTAGCCAGTCGACTGGTTCTGATAAACTCAGTCATCAGTTCGATCCATCTTTACTATTTGTCCTTTTACGAGATCCCTGTGTGGGTTGTCAAGAAGATCGATAGGATCCGGCGTCGATTCCTCTGGCATGGTTCGGGCAATGATGGAAAAGGTTACTCCCTCATCAAATGGGGAGTAGTATGCAGTAGGAAAAAGTTTGGAGGGTTGGGTGTTATCAACCTACGACAAATGAACCAAGCATTGCTTTGTAAATGGTGGTGGAAACTTACAGCCAAGAAGAAAGCTAAGTGGGTTTCTTTGATTAAAGGGAGCTACATCAGGAATGGATGTCTGCACATGAAACCGAAGAATATGACATATATGTCTGGATTTTGGAGAGGAGTCACTAGAAACCGAGATATCTTCCTGGTAGGAGTGTCATTCTCTATTGGCAATGGGGCAACTATATGCTTCTGGAAGGACAAATGGTGTGGCCCAATCAGCCTTAAAAGAAGATTTCCGGAACTATACAAATCTGTTTCCGACAAGAATGACTGGGTATCAAGGCAGTGGAGGAATGATAGTTGGAAGCCAAGAATCTCGGGGCGATTAAACACGGTGTGGTAGGGTAAAAATGGCCTGCAGGCCCAACCAGGGCCCAACACAACGCTCACTCAAGAAAGGTAAAAATAGCAATCTAGCTCGGCTTCGAACCATTACGGGTTCGGCACCGAGCCTCAAGTGCACCCCCCTCCCCCAGAGCCGGCCTCCTCGTATTCGACGAGCCTCAGTTGTCCTCGGTCTCCGACCCATGACAGTCCCATCTGGCGAAGCAGGGGATTGACCTGGCGCAACCTAGGCCCTCCGATTCTCCCAGAAGCACAGAAGACCCACGATCAGCCATGTCAGCTCTATACCACTCAGGGTTTTGCCACGTCAGCCCTATACCACTCTTGGTATCACCACGTCAGCCCTAAACCCCCTGGGCCTTCTGCCACGACAGGCCCATGGGCTTTCAGGATCAGACCCGGCCCCCAAGCGGATCCAAACCCGGTTGGAATTCTCTATAAATACTAGACCCTCACCCACCTTTTCAGGTAATCAATCTTTTGCCACTTAAATTCACCTAGTTATTGCTACTCTCTCACAGAGACTAACTAGATCGTCGGAGGGTCCACCACCGGGACAAACCCCGGTGTTTCAGGACCATCTGCAGGTACACAAGACCTCGGATCCGAATCCTCTGATCCGAGCCCAGATCTCCGAACCGCCCCGAGGTCGCCACGAATTCCACCCGGTCAGTCAAGGGTCGGCAGACGAGCAGCATTCTCCTTCAAATATAAATCGAGTCCGAACTCACACCTGGTGCATCCACACGTCTCCCAGAAATAAACCGCATCAGGTTGGCGCCGTCTGTGGGAAAACTGCTCCAGAAGCCGACCCGAGCACGACCATCAAGGCACCTCGACAACCGAATTCTCATGGCCTCGAAGGGCAAGGGGGCTGCTTCCTCCGTCAACCGACGGGACTCGCCCCCACCAATCGCTAACGTCGGCCCACACACTTCAAAACACAGGGCTTCCCATCAGGGATCCCAAAGGAGCGTCGCCTGCCAAGACCAGCCCGACCTCCGAGGAGTCATCATCAACCGACAGGTTAACCGCAACAGGGGAAGGGCCGCTTCCAACCCGGCCCCGAACCATCCAAGACCACCGCCCGAGGGACGGAGGTCAGCACTCAGCCGCATCGGAAGGTAGCCCTCGGACCGACCGAACAGGGTCGAGGGAGCCCCCGTCACTCACAAGGAGTTCCGAGAATTCCGGAGAGAAATTCTTGGGGCCCTCCGACGGGCCCCCAGGGAGGAGACCTCCCACTCCCAAACTAGGTCGGATGCCGAGGCCAGCATGTCGCACACGTCAACTATCCAGCCAGAAGACGGCGGCGTACTCCTGAGGCGCCTCCAAGAAATGGAGGACCGCCTCGATCACATAGGGGACGGCGCCCGACGAGTGGCTCAGGGGTATAGACCCATCCGTCCTCCCTTCTCCGCCCCCATCCTTCAAGCAGAGATACCCAGGAATTTCCGACCACCTCAATTCAAAACCTACGATGGCGAGGGAGATCCCGCTGATCACATGGAGGGTTTCAAAACTCTCATGATGATTCACAGCGCCTCGGATCCCCTGCTATGCCGAGCCTTCCCCGCCACACTCCGAGGTCCGGCTCGTGAATGGTACTCCAAGCTCACCCCTGGCTCCATTTACTCCTTCGACCAACTAGAAGGCAATTTTCTCGCTCACTTCGTCACCAGTCGGAAGGCGGAAAGGACCAGCGCCTCGTTACTTGGGCTCAGGCAGATAGATGGAGAATCCCTCAGAGTGTTCGTCCGAAGGTTTACCACGGAAGCCAGGGCGGTCTCCTCCCTTGATCCAGGCGTCGCCTCCGCGGCCTTTCGGCACAACGTCCGTCACGAACAGCTGAAAGCTTCTCTAGCGAAGAGACCCCCCATCGACTTTCCCGACCTCCTCAACAGGGTCGAGAAATACATTAGAGCAGAAGAGGCCCTTAGCCCCGAAGACGCCAGAGAGGCCAACTCGAAGAGAAAGCGGAAAGCCGAAGAAGTCGAGCCATCAAAGAAAGCTCCGAGGGACGCAGGGGCCGTAAAAAAGATCCCGCCGATCCCCCGCTTCGAGAAGTACACTCCCTTGACGCATAACGTATCCGCCATCCTCTTAGAGATCGAAGACAAAGACATTGTTCGACTACCTCCCCGACCCAACAACGGCAAGAACCGAGATCAGCGCTTCTACTGCCGCTTCCACAGAGACCATGGGCACGACACTGACCAATGCCGGGCCCTGAAAGACGAGATTGAGGAACTCATCTCCAGGGGGTACCTCCGAGAATTCACCCGAGAAGTCCCGCGGGATCGACGAGATACTAGGAACCGGAGACACTCGCCCCCGAACCCTACTCCGAACCGCATCCAGAGTCGGGATCCCGAGTCCGAGGGAGCCGCGGACTCGCCATTTTCTTGCACTGTGTCCATGGTGGGCCAATGGGAGGGGAATCGAATACTTCCCGAAAGGCCTTCATCCGAGAAGTGAATGCTGTTCAAGACAACCCCTCCCCCAAGCTACAACCCATGCCAGTCTCATTCTCAGGGGAGGACCTCGAAGGCGTTCGCCTCCCCCACTGCGATGCCCTCGTAATTAGCCTCTACATGGCTAATTGTGAAGTTCGCCGAATCCTCGTCGACAACGGCAGCTCGGTGAACATTCTTTTCCTCGAAGCCTTCGAGAATCTGAAGTTACCTAGGGGCAAGCTCAAGCCGGCCGGATACACCTTGCATGGGTTCTCCGGCGTCCCTGTCGTGATAGAAGGGATTGTCACCCTCGACGTTACCGCAGGATCGGCTCCCGTCAAGAGGACCGAGTCTATGGACTTCATGGTGGTCAACGTCAAGGCAGCCTACAACGCCATACTCGGCCGACCTGGGTTATGCTCCCTCCAAGCGGTGCCTTCGGCCTACCATCTGAAGCTAAAATTTCCCACCCCACAAGGAGTCGGCGTCGTCCGAGGCAGCCAAGAAGCAGCGCGATCATGCTACATGACCACCGTCGGGGGAGGAGTGTTCCCCCTCGACGCCGTCGAAATCAAACCAGAGAAGGACGGCCCTACCCCCGGACCTGCCGTCGAGCAAGAGAGGTTCCCCCTTGACACCAAGCACCCAGTGGATTCTTGCGGAGAACGAGCATAGGTTTTAACTTAGCTAAGAAATGAACCTTTTGTAAAGCTTTCCTTTGTAAAGGGCCGTTTTTAGCGGCCCCCCCTATCTTATACGAAGGAAATCTCGTTGTATCATACTCAGAACGCCTCGGCAGATCCGACCTAATACCAGGTTAGGAGATCGACACCGAAGACTTCACCTCACCCCACTCCGATTCCTCACAAAACGATAAGGTCGAACCACATCCCCTTCATCATCTCGTATGCTATCAACCGAAGCAAAGGGTGAAATGAGTTCCCTATTCATGTTCCTTTATTAGGTTCAGAGGAAACCTACAAAGAGAACCAACTCCAAACACAATAAGGAGGGAAAAAGAAAGAAAGGCAAAACTATACAACTCGATTTCCCTCCTCGTCATCGATCGGGTTCGCCGGAGGGTCGACGGCCGGGTCGACAACGGGCCTCTCTTCGGCAGGAATCTTCGGGGTCCCATCGATCTCCATGTCATACTCAAAGTTGGACAGGTCGACGGTCAGATAGAAGTGCCTCACATGACTGAGGGCCTTCGCGTAGCACTCATCCTGGGCGGCGATCACCATCCGCTGACCCGCATCCGTCAGCTCTTTCCTCTCCTTGGCGAACGCGGCTGTCAACTCCCCCTTCTCCCTGGCGAACTTCCCCTTCAAAGAGGCCACCCTTTTCCCCTACTCGGTGTCCTTGGCCTCGAGCTCCAGCTTCATCTGCTGCTCCCTCTTATGCGAACCCTCGAGCTCGATCCGCATCTCCTTCATCTCTCGCTCGCTCTTGTCCGCCCGAGCACGTTCTTGTGACAAGGACGCTTCGTAGAGATTCTTTACATTAGCCCCCTGCATACAAGCCTGCGACCGAAAGGCACCCATAAGAAGAAAACTCCTGAAGCAAGACTAACAGGAAGAAGGAGGTCGACAAACTTACCAACACGGTGGCCTGCGCTAGGCGCGTAAAGGCCACCTCTACGGGCTCGCTCTCCATCATCTGGCGATCGCCAGGCGTCGCCAGCTTCTCCACCACCTCTACGGCCTGGGCTTCCCCGGTCAGACAGTCTCCCATCCGAATCGACCAGTCCGGCGCCCATCGTTGCCGCAACATCTCCACCACCGGGTCCTCCTCCTCAAACTCTACCAAGGGACCTTTTCCCTTGTCAAGACCGGATGCCCCCACGGGGCCCTTACCCCTCGAAGGGGCAGCCCCCTTGCTCGTCTCCGAACGAGTCTTCTTAACCCTCGGCTCGAGCGGTACTTCCGAGATAACGAGGGGCAGCTCCCTCGGCCTCTTCGCCGCCTCCCCCTTCTTCTTCTCGGCATTCTCCTTCTTCATGGCGAGCCTCCTGGCTTTGATCGATGCCTCATCCATATCTACAGAAAAAACCATTAAGAGCAATGAGCAAGAAGGTACGAAAGGATCGAAAGAAAAGAAACAAACTACATACGCAGGACAGCTGGGCTCAGTCTGACGCTCGCCAGGTGGACCTCCGTCACCTTCGTCCAATCAATACTAAGGGACAAACGAAGGCGCTCGACGAACCCCCACTCCTCGGCCGTTAGATCCCCCGGCCCCGGCGCGGGATGGCTCGGCTTGGAGTAGTTCCATCGGGTCGGAATGTCCCAGGGCTCCTCACTCCGGATCACCAGATATTTTTTCTTCCAATCCTTGATGGAGTCCGGGTGGCTGTGAACGACCTTCCTCCTACTCCGAGGGGAGATATAGTAAATACCCTCAGCCGCCGAACTAATCATCAGCATCGCTCGGAACACGTTCAACCGCAGGGGTACCTGTTGTTCCTCGCACATCAACACAAAACAGATTATCTGCTTCCAAGAGTTCGGCCCATACTGCATCGGAGCCAGGGAAGCCCAGTTCAGTACCTCCCGAACAAAAGGGTGGACTGGCAGCCTCAGTCCAGAAATGAACGCGTCCACTGGGAAGACACAATACCAAGCAGATAGGGGATCGGTTGGGCGCAAAGTAGAGCTCGGCAGCATCAATTCGTAGCTGGGGCCTATGTGGTACGCCAGCTGCAAAACCTCCAAGTCCCCGCCATCCAAGACGGTCAGAATCGCGTCCATCAACACCCTCTTCCGACTCGGTGAAGAGGCCTGCACACCAAAGAGCTCCTTGTCGGACAGGTCGTCAGGATATTGACGGAAATGCTTCGGCTGCACGGGCGAACCTGTCCACAAGTTGCGGTAGACAGACCCCTGGCTCGAACCACCAGTCCTCGACCCTGCCTTCCTCGGAGCCTTCTTCCTCTTCTTGGTTCGCTCCGGCGAGGGAATGGATAAGGGCCCCCGACCAGTCAGCATGGAACTCGGACCTGCACCCTGAACGGTGGATCCCCGTACGGTGCCACCCTCGCCTCCCTCTCCCTCGGAAGTCAACTCCAAAACACGGACGCCGTCCGAACCATCATCCGCTTCCTCCGACTCGCTGCTCTCCACCACGAAAGGACGACGAGAACGCAACAACCTCGCACCATATACCTCCTCCTCACCTACTGGTTCCTCCCACGAAACCGTATCAGAAGACTCGTCGACATGTACTGACTCACCCTCGAGTATGGGCTCCTCCCAGGACGTCGATTCGGAGACAGGCTTCATCCCCCCCAGACGTCGACGCTGATGAGCCAGACTGAGCCCTATCCATCTATGCCTAAACTAAGCAGACTTACCAACTCACCTGGGATTACTTTGGAAGGGCGATCCTAGTACAGCAAGCTGCAAAGATGAGCGCTGAAGGGTTGAGAAATTTTTTGAAAAGAAAAGAAAGCAGCAAGAAAGGAGTGGACTGGTGGGGGAGAGGGGGGGATATTTATAGGAGATAAAGGCGACTCATCGATTTCCGCGAGTACTGTTCATCTATTTGACATGCAACTGCCGCCTGGGAATTCGCGCCACGTCCTCGAAACGTGCGCTGCTGACATCATCCAATGACAGACTGACAGCCAGGCAAGGAGGTTAGCTCGGAAGAAATATTCGGAGGAGGGAACATTTTTACTTAAGATTTAAGGCGCCGTCCTTAGACAGACGCCCCGGGCTCTGAGGCGAGGTCGGTTCCCCTTTCACCCGTGAACAGCTCGGGGCTTACAGACTCGTCGGCCGAAGACCCGAACTGTTCAAGGGTGAGACAGAAACCACCATCACCTGGATCCCTATCGGAATGCAGAGTAGTCAACCTCCAATCGGAGAACAACTCATCCATCCGAGGCTCAAAGCCTTAAGACGCCGCCCTCGGCGAGCATCCTGGTTGAAAGCAGATCAACACTCAGAGATCGAGAGAAGTGCAACATTCCGAGCCAGTTGATGCAACTGCAAAGGTTCGGCCTACAAAGGCAACGGAACCTTCACAGTTGCAAACAACTGGCCCAGAATGCCCTTCATCTCTTCCGGAAGGACAGACCCTTCACAGTTGCAAACAGCTCACCCCTCAGAGTTCGGTCGTTACCACTCTCGCCCTGATCCCCCCTGGATCTGGCCGCCGTATCAGGGCCATCAGATCCAAGAGAAGATCGGGGCGGCAGAGAAATCACCTCTCCGACACAAACCGGGGGTAAAAATTGGCAAGAGACAGGCGTCCGCCAGAGCAGACACCTTTAAGGGCCAATAGGCCACCCTTGCTTTGATCTGACCCACTACGAAAAAGGGGGGGGGGGGGGTATTTATAGCCTCCCCCAGGGGCCAGCTTTTATGGCATAGGGGAAACCAAACGACGGAAGACCATGCGCCCTACATTTATTAGGCGGCGCCATTAAAGCACCTAGGGAATTGGAACCTCACACAGATCCCAAGGCGCCCCCAATGCTCCGCAAAGACAGCAGACCGCCCTGCTCAACATTCCCAAGACACAACGGTTCGCCCACAATCTGACCGGCCCCTAAACCCCTCGCCAGCTCGAGACCAGTTCCTAGCACCGGAATAGTCTTCTCAGGAAGGCTCCACGGCTCGCCATCACCCTTACCGACCCGTAATCCCTCCTCAACTTGAGGTTCGGTCTGGCACCAGGGTACTCTTCTCAGGAAGAAACAACGGCTCGCCATCACCCTTACCGACCCATAATCCCTCGCCAGCACGAGGTCCGGTCTGGCACCTGGGTACTCTTCTTCGGAAGATCCACCGGCTCGCCATCACCCTTACCGACCCGTAATCCCTCCTCATCTCGAGGTTCGGTCTGGCACCAGGGTACTCTTCTCAGGAAGAAACAACGGCTCGCCATCACCCTTACCGACCCGTAATCCCTCCTCAACTCGAGGTTCGGTCTGGCACCTGGGTACTCTTCTTCGGAAGATCCACCGGCTCGCCATCATCCTTACCGACCCATAATCTCTCCTCAACTCGAGGTTCGGTCTGGCACCAGGGTACTCTTCTCAGGAAGAAACAATGGCTCGCCATCACCCTTACCGACCCGTAATCCCTCCTCAACTCGAGGTCCGGTCTGGCACCTGGGTACTCTTCTTCGGAAGATCCACCGGCTCGCCATCACCCTTACCGACCCGTAATCCCTCCTCAACTCGAGGTTCGGTCTGGCACCAGGGTACTCTTCTCAGGAAGAAACAACGGCTTGCCATCACCCTTGCCGACACATAAACCCTCGTCATCTCGAGGTTCGGTCGTGCACCAGGGCCTTCTTCTCAGGAGGAAACAACTTCCCATTTCCACGACCATGAACACTCCTCCCCGGCTAGCTCCCGCACCCCCGCAGGAGTGGGGGGCTTGTGTGGTAGGGTAAAAATGGCCTGCAGGCCCAACCAGGGCCCAACACAATGCTCACTCAAGAAAGGTAAAAATAGCAATCTAGCTCGGCTTCGAACCATTACGGGTTCGGCGCCAAGCCTCAAGTGCACCCCCCCCCCCCCCGAGTCGGCCTCCTCGTATTCGACGAGCCTCAGTTGTCCTCGGTCTCCGACCCATGACAGTCCCATCTGGCGTAGCAGGGGATTGACCTGGCGCAACCTAGGCCCTCCGATTCTCCCAGAAGCACAGAAGACCCACGATCAGCCATGCCAGCTCTATACCACTCAGGGTTTTGCCACGTCAGCCCTATACCACTCCTGGTATCACCACGTCAGCCCTAAACCCCCTGGGCCTTCTGCCACGACAGGCCCATGGGCTTTCAGGATCAGACCCGGCCCCCAAGCGGATCCAAACCCGGTTGGGATTCTCTATAAATACTAGACCCTCACCCACCTTTTCAGGTAATCAATCTTTTGCCACTTAAATTCACCTAGTTATTGCTACTCTCTTACAGAGACTGACTAGATCGTCGGAGGGTCCGCCACCGGGACAAACCCCGGTGTTTCAGGACCGTCTGCAGGTACACAAGACCTCGGATCCGAATCCTCTGATCCGAGCCCAGATCTCCGAACCGCCCCGAGGTCGCCACGAATTCCACCCAGTCAGTCAAGGGTCGGCAGACGAGCAGCATTCTCCTTCAAATACAAATCGAGTCCGAACTCACACCTGGTGCATCCACACGTCTCCCAGAAATAAACCGCATCACACGGCGGCTAGAAGACAGAAGCACGAACTAATTTCATTCCTACAGGATTGGAAGCCTAATTGCGAAGATCAAAATGACAAGACACATTGGGCGGGAGGGGATGATGGAGTTTACTCGGTTAGGTCCACCTACAGATGGCTCAATAATGGGGGGGGGGGGGGGGGGTTGGGGGTTCGGACAAATGATCAAATTTGGAGGACTAAAGTACCCCCAAAAAATTAGGACGTTTAACTGGTTAGTTAGTCGTAACGCAATCCTAACTAGGGACAACTTGGTTAAGCGTAAGTGGCAGGGCCCGACTAATTGCGTCATGTGTCAGCTTCACGACGAAACGGTGGATCACCTATTCCTGCATTGCAACTTTGCGAGACTTATATGGGGGGACCTATTGTACAGGTTCCGGATCAATGGTCCTTTACCTGAGACAGTGGGCGATGCCGGGGGGGGGCTTGGAGGGACGCTAATTTACGACGTCACCATAGGGACATATGGGGGATTGGGGTAGCAGCTATCTGTTGGGGGATATGGTTAGAAAGGAATAATAGGATTTTCAGATCTACTCACAAGCACAACATGCATTAGCAACTGCTATTCATGATTATTGTTAATATCAAGTTCTGGTCTCAAACAATAGGTGCAGACTATACAAAGAAAATCAAGGAGATGTACGCAGATATCAGTGAATCAACCTGCGAGGCTGATTCAGAGGAAAGGGACAGGACAACGGGAGGGGAGTGATCGACAGGCGGTGAACATGACCCTTGGATGTATTGGCTGGTCACCAGTTGTACAACTTTTTTGTATCATCTGTAATTATTTTATTTTTTGGGTTGAGGGACTGTCTTGTATGGGATGAGTACTCTTTTTTGTCGGGCAATGAGTCTCATAGCCCACCTGTTGGGTTCCATGAACATCATTACCTTTTGTATGGTTGCTTGTTTAATTAAATCATTTTTAATGAAATGCGGAGGGTTTATCCCACTGTTTACGATCAAAAAATAAATAAATAGTGCATCATTTAAAATAATGAATTTGGTAGTTGATTTAACAACTCTTACTCTTAGAGTAATGCTTCAGCTACTACCAATTTCACTACAATTATCTTCACTATCTTAGATGACATACTCCTATTTGAGAGTTCTCCCACCTACTATATCTTTCTCTATCTATTGGAGTGTGCCGCCTAAGATAATGAAGATAAATATAGTGAAATTAGTAGTGGCTCTAGTATTACTCTTACTCTTAATGTTGAAGGCGAGAATTAACTGCCAAGAAAACAATTTCCGCACAAATGGACAGTCTTTTAAAGTTTGGGCGGTTGCAAAAGCATGAAAAGTAGGGGGGAGGGGGACTGAAACATAACCAAATAATTATGACTAATAATGAAAAGAAGAGAAAGAGGGGGGAAAAAGAAGAGCTTTATCAATGATGTTTCATGTCAGTTCATCCATCTCTGTTTCAGGGAGTGCAAACGAAGAAGAATAAAGTGAAAGAAAAGAAGCTCAGAAGTTGGTTTCTTGGACTCTTCTCTTCATTGTGTTTAAACATTTTTGAGAGAAAGAAAGTGGGGAAGAGAATGACGTGGAAAAAGGAGGCAAAGATTGTTGTGACTTGCATCCATTGATTTGGTTCACTACTTTGCCCTTCTCTCTCTTACTTTTTCCATCTTCATCTGCTTCCTTATGTCTCGTTGTTCATGATGGGTCATTCTCTTTTCATGTTAGTTGGTTGTTGTTGTTGGATTTTGCTGCCTTTTTTAGATTGCCCACTTTCCCTTAGTGGTTTTTTTTCTTTTTCTTAGTGGATGTTTACATGCATATTCTTCAATCCTGAGGTTGGTTGCTTCCTCTTCCTTTTAAATGTGCCTAATTGTGTTAAAAGAGATATACAGGATATTATGTATGTATCTTTCCTTTTTTCCCTACTAAATCTTCATGCTGTTTTCAAAAAGATCAAATTTTCATTAATGGGTAATGTGTTAATCCTCCTAAACTTATGACATTGTTTGCAAATTTGCTTTTTTCTTCTTTTCTTTAATGGGTTTCTTTTTCTTTAAACCATAATGTGGTGAGATCATTTATTTTGTTTGATTATGTTGTACTAGCTAGTATTTTTATTAGTGAATCCCACTCATTCTTGCCTCTAATTCAGTTAATTATAGTTTTTATGATGTGGGTTTTGCATCAACTTGCTAAGATTCCTACAGGCTTGCATAGCAGTTGAACTTGTCTCTCTCTTCACTCTCTTCTCCTTGTTTTTGTTTATAAACTGAAAAGATGCTCTTTGTCTGCAAATTTTACTGATTCTTTGTTTTCCTTTTGTAGGAATGTGGACTAAGAACAATATTGTAGGTATCTTTACTACCAAGCAAAAATTGGAGAGCAAACCATTAAACAAATAGATTGGTGTCTGTTAAATGTTTGTTGCTGTCTCTCTTCTCATTTCAGTTATTTACTAGCCTTGTTGTTCTTGTCTCCTGTGCTTTTGAGAAACCCTCTTCCTAGTTGCAGTAGAAATTTATCTGAGCCCCATTTCATCCTTTATTTCTGTGTTTCTTTATATAGACAACTTGCATTTCCTTTGTTATTGGGAGTCCACCACTTGGTTGGTTAAGACTTCTTTCTTTGGTTGTTATATCAGTACTTTGCTTTGGTTGAGTCATAAGGTGATCTTATCCCGGTAGCGATGAAGTTTATGAAGCTTGGATCGAAACCTGATTCGTTTCAGACGGACGGCAAGGATGGGAGGTGAGATAACTATGGCTTTATTTCTTTGTCAATAACTTATTTTTACATAGACTTCATTCCATAGTGTAATTTATTTCTTTACTATGTACTTTAGGCAGCAAAATTTGGGTGTTTTTGGCTGATGTAGTGCTGTTTCAAAATTAATTTTTAGTTGTGTAGGCTAGCTTTTAGATAGAGTTTGTTTCATTATGTTCTCTTTAATGAAATAAGGTGGCTACATCCGCTCGTTTTACTACTAAAGAAGGTTAGCTCTGAACGCAGTCACCTTGTTCTGATGAGGTGAACATAGTCGGAAAAAAAACACCCGTACCGTAGACCTTGCCATTTAGAGGAGTGACGATAATTGTGTCATCAATTAATGTCGGTTATTATGTAGTCTCACACATATCAAATCTGACAAGTTTGGCTTCCCAAATCTGTTCAACATATGATCTCTATATTGGATTAAATGTTTCTAGGAACATTACGAAATGCGATTCATTCGTTGAATTTGTACTGAGTAAATATAGGAAAATTTAAGGCACTTAGTGTGGCCTTCTCTCCGCATCTTCGAAACTCTTAAACACCTTGTTCATTTTTTCTTTCACAATAAAATTTCAATCCTTGTTCATTTGTTTGCGCTATTTTGTTAAATAACCAATCCTATTCATATTGATCCCAAATATTCATCTTAGCAGATTTGTGGTGACCGAGTTGCCAACCAACATCATTGTTAAAGTAGGAAATGTGAAGTTTTACCTACACAAGGTAACAACCTGACTTTAAAAGACATTCAAAATGAAAAATGATTTTTTTTTTCCTTCATGGAATCATTAATTTTTTTTCTTGTTTAGTTTATTATGTTTTTCTGAATATGCGATCGTTTATGTTCTTCCCATTCTTGCAACATTTGGTTGCAGTTTCCCCTTATGTCCAAAAGTTCTCTCTTGCAAAGGCTGATAACTACAAATAATGAAGAACGCCACGAGATCCAAATCCATGACATACCTGGGGGTGCTGCTTCCTTTGAGATTTGTGCGAAATTTTGCTACAACATGACTGTCACTCTCAATGCTCACAATGTGGCTGCAGCCCGTTGTGCTGCAGAATACCTCGAAATGCATGAAACCGTAGAGAAAGGGAATCTCATCTACAAGATCGAAGTGTTTCTTAAAACCATATTCCGGAGCTGGAAAGACTCCATCATTGTTCTCCAAACTACAAAGTCTCTGTTACCTTGGTCTGAGGAATTGAAACTAGTGAACCACTGTATTGATGCGATAGCTTGTAAAGCTTCAGTGGATGCTTCAACGGTCGACTGGTCTTATACTTACACCCGTAACCAGAATCGAGTCAGAAACCCGCAGTCGGCACCTAAAGATTGGTGGCTTGAAGATTTGTGCGAGCTTGAATTAGATTTATACAAGCGAATTGTAGTAGCCATCAAAGATAAGGGTAGTGTGAGTGCCAAAGTGATAGGAGAAGCAATCAAGGTATATACTTATAAGAGGCTCCCAAGTTTCGGAAATGGGGACAATGTAAAGAATGGGTCGATGTTAGAAGCTATTGTAAGATTACTACCGGAGGAGAAGTGCTCGGTTTCATCTAGTTTCTTATTGAAGTTGCTCAAGCTAGCGAGCCTTTTGGATTGCAGTGAAATGTGCAGGAGAGATTTGGTTAGAAGAATAGGGTGGAAATTAGAAGAGGTATCAGTGGTTGATCTGGTTGTGTATGATGTTGACACAGTTACAAGCATCGTTGAGGAGTTTGTGATGAAAGAGAAGTATGGTGGTAAAAATAGCCCGAAGGTTATAGAAGATGACAAGAAGTTTACTTCTTCAGATGGTTCAAAGATGATTGTTGTAGCGAATCTTGTGGATGGATACCTAGCTGAGATTGCCAAAGACGAGCATTTGGCGCTTTCCAAGTTTTTTGTTCTTGCCAAGATGGTCTCTGGAGACTCGAGGCCAGTGCACGATGCGCTTTACCGTGCTATTGACATGTATCTGAAGGTATTGCTTTCAGTATTTCTTTCAAATTGTTCATTTTTGAATACTGCTATTACTAGTATTATTTATTGTCTTTCCTTTATTGCTTCTGCCTCTAAAAATGATGATCATTTGTGATTTGCATTTGATTCTTCGACGTTAGCAGAAGAAATTGATGGTTATATATAGATGTACTTAAATAAGAATCTGTACATTTCGTGATTGGTGATCACTTAATACATGGTGCATGTCTAATAATCCATGTATCTGATACTAGTACTGAACGAAATGCACGAACAATGATTTCAGTTTCATAGCATTTCGTACATCATTTACTGATTTTTTTTTCTTTCTTTTCGTTCCGTTCCCTTCAACAGGAGCATCCAAGCCTGACCAAGAGCGAAAAAAAGAAGCTCTGCAGTCTAATGGACTGCAGCAAGCTGTCATCAACCGCCTGCACACATGCCATCCAAAACGAGCGACTACCTTTACGTCTAATCGTCCAGGTCCTCTTCCACGAGCAGGCACGCACATCAACTGGGCCTGATAGCAGCAGTGGTGGCTCGTACGGGAGCTCACGCACAACCGCCACCTCCAACACCACAGAGGACAACTGGGTCCCTCCCATTAAAGATCATCTAGAAGAATCCTTCAAGTCGATGAACCTGAATGCAAATGCACCCCCCAAGTCGATGCTTCTTTCAAGGAACATGAAGCACTGATTTTTTTGTATCAAAATGGAACGGAAACTGGATCGTTTTGATGCGTTGTGTTGGATTTTGATGTTGAAGTTTATGTAACTTTTTATGTGGTTTAAAGACTTCATATTTAGTTGTTTACCGTTAATTTAAGTTTTCGCTGACTAACAAAATGTATGGCAAAACTAGATCTTGTTATGTTCTCGTATCGGTTGAACTGAGAATGAATTGAATCAGAGAAAGAGTAGATCTTCACTTTGAATGAGTTATTGATTTTGATTGATGATACAAGCTTGGTACTGTGTTTGAATCTAAACTCTGAAACTGAACTTGTTTTTTTACTACAAGAATGAGTATATTCTTAGCCCAGTTGCCCCACAAGAAATCATTCAGTTTCTCCCCCTTCTTATAAACCCTCACTGTCCTATGAAATTCCATGATCAGTTGCACAAAATCATCGATGACTAACTGTATCTTTATTTCATGTTGTTCAGATTTTGTAATATGGTGTCAAACTTCTTTGTTTCGTTAATTAATCGTTAATGAAGCGATGATGTTAGTCATCTTTTATCAAAAAGAAAAAAAATCATCGATCGAATATCTCAACCCTCTTCAACTTTTGAAAAAAAAAAAAAAAAAAAAAAAAAAAACTAGCAAGTAAATTTACCGTGGATGGTTTGATAATGATGTTAATTAAACTAAAAATCAATTTAGTTACTAATATATAACTCCATCTTGATCCCATGAAATTCATTAATTGTTCCTTCTTGAAAGTTGAAACAACCATCAAAATTCCCTGCTTGGTTAAAATAATGTGAGTTAATGAAGACATGTAGTAACATCAAAATCTCTAATCTCTAATACTATAATGGGAGAACCCCTTAGTCAGTAACCCAACCCGTGCGTTCCTTCTTGAAAGTTGAAACAACCATCAAAATTTCCTGCTTGGTTAAAATAATGTGAGTTAATGAAGACATGTAGTAACATCAAAATCTCTAATCTCTAATTCTATAATGGGAGAGCCCCTTAGTCAGTAACCCAACCCGTGCAACGCACGGGTTGGGTTACTTTGGTAAATATTTTCGAAAATGGATCTGTTTGATAAATATTTTTGAAAGTGGATCAGTTTGAAAATTATTTTCGTTTAAATTATGGACTAACTTTGGTAAATATTTTAGAAAGTGGACCTGTTTTGTAAATATTTTCGAAAGTGGATCGGTTTGGAAATTATTTTCTTCTTACCCTTTTCATTAACCTCCAATTTTTTCCACGTGCACGTGTGCACGTGTCTGATACTAGTACTTCTATAATGGTTTATAAGATAAGCATATGACAATGACAACTTAACAATTCAACAAATAGTATGAAATTTATATTTAAAGATGAAGATCTATGCAAAACATAGTATTTGCTATTAAAGCATATATATCCTCTACTGAAGTGATGAGAACACACACATTACATACATAAGACAATATTGCATAGAAAACTATTATTGTGTATATTTGTTCTATAATTAAACATACTTTTATTATACGCTATCTTAGAACATGGATGGTTCTAAAGAGAGAATTGATTAATGAGTTAATGAGGTGCTTGAAAATTGACATGTACCTATATCTCACACCAAAAAATTAGAGAAAAATAGATAAAGAAAAGAAAAAAAATGTATACAGATAATAAAATAAATGAATGCCCCTAGAGAGCACAACATCTCTAATCTCTAATCTCTAAGTGTCATTTGTAAATCTACCACTTTACATATATTGTACGTGCAACTCCAACTCTCTCATTATACACTTTATTTAAAAATATCAATTTACGTGCATTATATGAATAACTCAAACTCTCAAGTTATATTCTTTATATTACTTTAAAAAATATGTATTTATTAATATGTGCTATATTATATTACTTTAAAAATTATATATTCATTAAAACGTGCATCACACGTTAAATACACGTATTAAATACTAGTTAAGTATGAAAAGGTTGGAAGATGATCGAGAAACTACGCTAGCAATTTCATTTGTGGCCCAACCCATCATATCATATTAGTTTGGTTTTTGATTAATCCTTCCTGGTTAAATGAACTAACGGTTGGGATTAGTTGAGAGGGGTTTCCAGTGGGTGAGCTTGGGCCGTTGGATGGATGTCCTTTTACGTCTTTTTGTCCTTTGGGAAATAGTACGGCGTTCATCTGTTAGTGGATTCGGGAAAGCGAAAAAAATAAAAGGCGGAAAAATAGGTGGAGAATGAGGAAAATGCCATTGGATTTGGTTATAATTACAGATTGTGCCATGTAGGGTGTTTTTGATTTTTTACTACACTTTTGGGCCTGAATAATAAGTGGGCTGGCCTGGCCTTTTTCTTCTGGACCTAGTGTTTTCGTGATTACGACGAAACCCAAATAAAATGGGATTTTTAAATCAGTAAGCTGCTTAGGAAACCCTAATTAAACTTAAGGGTTTAAAATTTCGAAACCCAAATTCAAAATTCGAAAATGCAAATACATCCCGGCACCTCCTCACCACTCCGGCGAGTCTCCAACCATCCCCTCTCTCCTTCCCCTTTCCACTCCCCCGTTGCTCTCGTCGTGCGCCTCCTTCACACCGCCCCCAACACTGACTCGCCACCGTCAAATGGTAGCCAGCCCTACGTTCTCATCTACAGTCGCTCCAATGAGGCTCCCTCGGTCTCACCACGACAAGCTTCCCCAACGCCGCTACGCTCTCTGTGTCGTCGCCGTGCCAAACCCGACACCAACCATCGTCGATCCAACTTTATTTGGAATCTCAACAACGTCAGCTCTCCTCCATCGGCGATGTCCTGACACTGCGCCACTCCGACGAGCACCGTTTGAAGATTCAGTGGGCACTCCTCGACGACGCCCTTCGACCCTCCGAAATCCCTCACCGACAGCCATTGACGCTGCCGGCAATGCACATTCCCCTACCAAAGCCCCATCTCGAACTTCATCATCCCCGAGTGGCACTGGTTGAAGCATCTATGGGCCCCTCCTCGACTGCGCCCTTCGACCCTCCCTTGAAGTTCTCAGTCCACGCCACTCTTGATGAGTCATGTCCCCTCACCTACGGCCATCTATGCCATCGATGAGGCACGAACCCAACCGTCTCTGCTAACAGATCGCCGTTCCCGAACTCCTATACGAATGACGCCGTCACCCTATTCCTCGCACAATGCGCCGCAACAACTGTCGATGCCTCCATCTAGGCGTCACCTCTCTACTGAGAAAACAAACCACAACTCTTTGTGCCTCGGCAGTGCTCCGATGCCAGCTCGCCACCGCTCCGATGGCGGGGTTGGGGGGGTGGGGGTGGTGGTGGTGGTAGAAGGGAGAGGAGGAGGAGGATGATGAGGGATCTCCCCAAACGATAACTCCTAGCTTTCTCACTTTCTTTGTTTTTCTTTGTTTTGGGGGTTTTTATTGAAAAAAAAACCCCATATCTAGAATAAGTATAAAAAAAAAAGTCCAGTGTTAGGGTTGTTGGTACCATGCTTTGAGAGGAAAATCAGTCTTGGGTGATACTTAATAGTTTCGATCAGTTTTACATAATTTTGGCCAAAATATGTAGAAACTTCACATTAATTAAAGGAGAGGCCATATCTGGAATTTGCACACAGAAGGAGGAAGAAGAAATCCGAGGAGGGATTTGGAAGTGATCACAAAAAGGGAGCATCTAATCCGATTGGTTAAGGTTTCACTAGTTAAGGTCTGAATGGGGTGGGTGTGGATTTGGTTTTTATTCGGGCTGGGTTTGGTTAGAGTGGGGTTTGATTTGGGCATCATGTTGGGCCTTTAGTATTTGTTCCTTTATTTTCCCCATTACCTTATATTTTGGGCATGTTACATCAAAGTCGTTTAATGTCATTGAAAGGAGATGTTAGTGGATGGTTTTGAGGCCTATACACATTTCTCATGAGGATCTCGTCTTGATTAAATGAGACTCTATGATCGTTATTGATAAGATTACTAAAGACATAGCAAGTGATCATATTTCATATGATATGATCCAGTAAATGGCTGGTATTAATACAGGCGGAGTAAATTAATCACATTTATAGGGACGGTAATGTCTATGTTGATTGTGCGGCGAAGAAGGGTCGGAGGTGTGTTCGGGGCTTTCTTTGGGGTGCAGTTACCAATGCTGAAATGGTAGCTCATGCTGAGGAGGACGCTGCGGTGTTCAACTATCTCATTTTATTAGTACCCTGTAGTTAGTTAGTTTTATTTTATGACTGAGCAAAATAATAATATAAGAAGATCACGATTATTTCAAAAACATTTTGAAAATTTTGAAAATTTTATGTAAACTTTTTTTAGGATTAGCATTATAAATTATATGCATTACATATTTTATCAACATATATATGGGTATGCATATATTAAAATTAGAACTAAAGCTGAAACCGAACTCATACTGTAACCCCCATTCCCGAGAATAAGTATTTTCCGTATATTTTTTACAATTTGATTTTTATAAAGTTATTTTGTGCTAAATATATTTCGGATATTTTATTAAAGTATTTTCTAATCGAAAATTTTAATTATTTCGAATCACGGTGTATTTTAATCCTACTTCTAATTCTGATTGATCGGCCATTTATATTTGAGCCTGAAACAAATATATTATTATTATTGGATTATTTTAATGAGTACGTCAAACCCGAATACTATTTTGATTATATAATTTTATTATGATTATTAATTGTTACTTCTTATTATTTAATTTATTTTTCATTTACCGAATTATTTTATTTTCGTATTTGATTTGATTTTTCCTGGCGAACTCCAATTTATTTTCAAGCCCAATTTATATTCTATTTGTTTGTATTATTTATTTATTTAATTGATTTAAAATTTCATCCATGAACTATTTTCTCCGTTTATTGGGCTATATATTTTGTGGATTTTATTTTATTGGATTGCGGGTATTTTATTTGAACCCTGTTGTTTTCAAACTCATCTCTTATTGAACCCTAAAATTCAATTGCAGTTTGTTCTCAACCCACTATTGTTGGATCCTAACTCATTAACCCAATAATCTACTTGTATTCTATAAATACAAATCCTAAAAATCTAAAAATACAATTTGTAATTGTCTTTCTCTCTCCTTTCTCCTCTCTTTCTCACTCCTGGTGGGTTTCTTTCTCCCCGATCAGACCCAACCCCTGGCCCTTCTTCCTGACCCCGTCTTCGATGCCATCTCTGGCGAGCACCCCCTTGTCCTCCTTCCCCTGCGTCAGCCACCCCCGTCGAGCATCCCTCTTCCGTTGATGCCCTGACCTGACACTTCCCACTCGCTCTATCCTTCTCCCTCCCGAACTCCAGCGCGCCGCCATCGACACCAGGCTCGCCCCCGTTCACTTGCAGCCTTCGTCGCCACCCCTTGTCGACGCGCTGCCACTACCTGGCACCCCCCCGACCCTTCTTCCCTGCCCTCGACATTACCAACATGCCCAAATCCTGATCACCCTTGCTCCCCCTTTCCGATGCCCCTTTCCCCTGGTTCCGTCGCGCCGCCACCGCGACGTCGCCGTCCGCCTATTGCTCGAGCCGCCGTCGACTTCGACCCCGATCCGAACCCCTTGCCCACTTGTTACTGTGATGCAGTCTCTTTTACTATTGTTGTGGTGCTGCTTGGATCTTTTTTACACATAGTTTGCACGTGTGAATTGTGTGTTCGTGGGTTTGTTGCTCTGGGATCCTTATCCCGTTATTCTTGGTATTCGTTTTCACCGTTTATGAGGCAAGTCACCGTCCTCTTAAATTATTAATTATATTGATGCGATTTGTTTTTGGGAGGCATGTGGTTGCACCAGGTGTGAGTTCTTACTCGATTTGTATTGATGGAGGAAGCTTCTATGCAGATGACCCTCGGCTGGACGAATGGTGCGGAAGTCAGCTCGCGTTGGGTGGAGGTTGATGCTTGGCTCAGATCGGGGGGCTCGGATCCGAGGCCTCGCGTACCTGCAGACGGTCTAGGAATACCGAGGTTGGTCCGAGTGGCAGACCCTCTGACAATCTAGTCAGTCACTAAGGGAGAGTAACAGTAACTAGGGTTTGACTGGAAAAGATTTGAATACCTGGACAAAGGGTGGGGGTCTGGTATTTATAGGAGAAGCCAAACGGGTCTGGACCCGTTTGGGGCCGGGTCTGGACCCGGTTGTTTGTGGGGCTGAAGTGGTGGAAACCCGGGCGGTATAGGGCTGACGTGGCAGAGACCCGGGCGGTTTCGAAACTTACGTGGCAGAGGCCCTGGCGGTTTCCAAGCTTACGTGGCAGTGGCCCGAGCGGTTTCCAGGCTTACGTGGCAGTGGCCCGAGCGGTTTCTAGGCTTACGTGGCAGTGGCCCGGGCGGTTTCCAGGCTTACGTGGCAGTGGCCCGGGTGGTTTCCAAGCTTACGTAGCAGTGGCCCGGGCAGTTTTCCGATGCTGACGTGGCAGATCCGGATGATCCGGAGGTGCACGTTTCCTGAGGGGATCATGTGGCCCAGGAGGGGCCACGTCATCCAACCCACATCATAAGCCCCACACTCTTGGAGGGCTGGGTGAGCCCACCGTGCAGGAGTGGTCCTTCGCCTCTGTAGGAAGAGCGGGGTGCAGTGAGAGAGTAGGGTCTACTATTCCCAGAAGAGGCCAGGGGGTAGGAGGAAGGGATCCCTTAATGGAGTTTTGCACAGGATGCTGAGTGTAGAAGAGTCGATGTGACGCTCGCCGAACCTTTAGGGTCGGCAGACGAGCCTCGGGGGTCGATGGACGATCCTCTCGCTAGTTGGAAGAGCAAGAGGACATCAAGGTCTGGTCTGATGGAAGCTCGGTTTGCCGAGCGTCTGGGGTCGGCAGAGGAGCACAGAGGGTCGGCAGATGAGCCTCTTGCTAGTTGGAAGAGCGAGGGGACGTCGAGGTTTGGTCCGACTGAAGCTCGGTTTGCCGAGCATCTGGGGTCGGTAGAGGAGCACAGAGGGTCGGCAGACGAGCCTCTCGCTAGTTTGGAGGAGCGAGGGGACATCGAGGTTTGGTCTGACTGAAGCTCGGTTTGCCGAGCGTCTGGGGAGACGATCCTCTTGCTAGTTGGAAGAGCAAGGGGACATCGAGGTTAGGTGAGATGGGGCTTGGTTTGTCGAGCTCTGGGGGTCGGCAGTCGAGTCCCCAGCCTGTGGGATAGAGGGAGACTCTGGGGCTCGCGGTGTCATCCGAGCTCCGAACCCCCTGTTAAATAGAGAATGACTCTGGGGCCCGCGGCGTCATCCGAGCTCCGAGCCCCCTTGAGTAGAGGAGGGTTTTTTGGGGCTCGCGATGCCATCCAAGCTCCGAGCCCCTTGTGAGTGGAGGAGGGTGATTGGGGCTCGCGATGTCATCCGAGCTCCGAGACTCACTGTTGAATATACGAGGTTTTCTGGGGCTCACGCTTTCATCCCAGGTCCGAGCCCCCATACTTGGTAGTAGCGACTGGATGATTTTATTTTATTTAATGCTTTAGGAGTCCTGACGGCTGGTGTTGATCGGTATTGTCGAGCGCCTGGGGTCGGCTAAGGAGCTGAGAGGGCCAGCAGACGATCCTCTCGCTAGTTGGAAGAGCGAGGGGACGTCGAGGTTAGGTGAGATGGGGCTCGGTTTGTCGAGCTCTGGGGGTCGGCAGTCGAGCCCCCTGCATGTGGGATAGAGGGAGACTCTGGGGCTCGTGGTGTCATCTGAGCTCTGAGCCCCCTGTAAATATGGGACGACTCTGGGGCCCGCGGTGTCATCCGAGCTTCGAGCCCCTGTGAATAGGGGATGATGTTTTGTGGCTCGTGATGCCATCCGAGCTTCGACCCTTCTGTAAAAAATAGAAGAGAAATTGTTGTAATACCCCGTAATTTGTGAATAGTATAATAAAATAAATGAATATATATATATTAAATTGGGGGTGGACCTATAGATTCTTCTATAGGAGTTGAGGTATGGAATTAGAGAAAAAGGGGAGGGGCCCACAGTGAGGATTGAGAACAACACAGTAAGGTGTTGTTGGATTTGGTTTGTGAGGTGATGACATCACCTGTGGAGGGCCCCACCCGATTAATGCTTGAGAAAAAGGCATTAACTGTTGCCTTGGTTGAAAAAAAAAAAGGGATGACGTGGCACTTGTGATAAAGTGTGCACGGGATGAGAATTTAGAGAGAGATGGTTTGTGATAATCCCATATCGAGAGTAGACAAAAATAATTTGAGTATAAATATAATTGCATATGATCAAGAGTCACCTAATTGGTTAACCACCTTTTGAGAGGCAGCCTGTGGTGGGCAGTTGTACTACATAGTATCTAATTTGTATTCTAAAAATATTAAAATTGTCTGAGTATTGGGGCGGGGCGTTACAAATGGTATCAGAGCCGACTTTCGACACCAGGTGTGGAAGAGGGTCTCAGTATGATCCGCCTTGGTTGAAAAAAAAGGGGGGGATGACGTGGCACTTGTGATAAAGTGTGCACGAGTATGATCCGCCTTGGTTGAAAAAAAGGTGGGGGATGACGTGGCACTTGTGATAAAGTGTGCACGGGATGAGAATTTAGAGAGAGATGGTTTGTGATAATCCCATATCGGGAGTAGACAAAAATAATTTGAGTATAAATATAATTGCCTATGATCAAGAGTCACCTAATTGGTTAACCACCTTTTGAGAGGCAGCCTGTGGTGGGCAGTTGTACTACATAGTATCTAATTTGTATTCTAAAAATATTAAAATTGTCTGAGTATTGGGGCGGGGCGTTACAATTGTGGCTCGCGGTGCCATCCGAGCGTCGACCCTTCTGTAAAAATAGAAGATGAGGAATTGTAGCTCGTGGTGCCATCTGAGCGTCGACCCTTCTGTAAAAATAGAAGAGGAGTCGGGGCTCGCAGTGCCATCCAAGCGTCGACCCTTCTGAAAAAAATATAAGAGGAGGAATTGTGGCTCGCGGTGCCATCCGAGCGTCGACTCTTCTGTAAAAATAGAAGAGGAGTTGGGGCTCGTAGTGCCATCCGAGCGTCGACCCTTCTGTAAAAATAGAAGAGGAGTTGGGGCTCGCAGTGCCATCCGAGCGTCAACCCTTCTGTGGAATAGAAGAGGAATTGTGGCTCGCGCTGCCATCCGAGCGTCGACCCTTCTGTGGAATAGAAGAGGAATTGTGGCTCGCGGTGCCATCCGAGCGTCGACCCTTCTGAAAAAATAAAAGAGGAGGAATTGTGGCTCGCGGAGCCATCCGAGCATCGACCCTTCTGTAAAAATAGAAGAGGAATTGTGGCTCGCGATGCCATCCGAGCGTCGACCCTTCTGTAAAAATAGAAGAGGAGGAATTGTGGCTCGCGGAGCCATCCGAGCGTCGATCCTTCTGTAAAAATAGAAGAGGAATTGTGGCTCGCGATGCCATCCGAGCGTCGACCCTTCTGAAAAAATAGAAGAGGAATTGTGGCTCGCGATGCCATCCGAGCGTCGACCCTTCTGTAAAAATAGAAGAGGAATTGTGGCTCGTGGTGACATCCGAGCATCGACCCTTCTGTATAGATAAAAGAGAACTTGTGGCTCGCGGTGCCATCTGAGCGTCGACCCTTCTGTATAGATAAAAGAGAACTTGTGGCTCGCGGTGCCATCCGAGCGTCGACCCTTCTGTGGAATAGAAGATGAATTGTGGCTCGCGGTGCCATCCGAGCGTCGACCCTTCTGTAAAATAGGAGAGGAGTTGTGGCTCGCGGTGCCATCCGAACCCCGAGCTTTATTGACTTTTCGAGAAAGTCCGTTGTGTGGGGAAGGAAGGCCTGGGGGTAGTTTAGTTAATTCCACGCCCACTGCTGACGTCAGGAGTGCAAGGATCGAAGCGTCTCCAGATCTTAGCGGCCATTAGATCTTAACTGTTAAGATCCAACGACCAGATCTTGATTGTGGAAATCGAGGAGTCGCTTTCTCCTTATAAATCCCCTCCTCCATCTTCACTTTTTCTTCTTCATTTCTTCACTCTCACTCTCCACTATTTCAAAAACAGGATTTTACCTGCCGTTAGCGACTTTTTTCGGTGATCGTTCGGTAAACTGTTCAGGTTAGTATTCTCTGTTTTGTAATGTTGCGCGTTCAGTCCGGATCCGAGGCCAGCTCGCCGGGCCACTCCACGAAGGAGTCTGAGTCCGAGACGTCCTCGTCTTTTAGCAAATATAAGGTGAAGCAGGAGGTCCTGACATACCCTGGGTCGGCTAGTAGTGACGACATAGTCTTCGTAGTGTCGCCACTGAGATCTCGAAGGCCGGGGAAGGAGCCTGTAGGCGAGGGCGAAGAGGAGGAAGAGGATGAGGGGGATCAGGAGGATCAGGGCGTCGAAGGCGAAGAGGAGGAGGGAGAGGACGAGGGGGGTCAAGAGGACCAGGGCACCAAAGGCAAAGAGGAGGGGGAGGATAAGGATCAGGAGGATCCGGATACCGACGATGAGGATGAGGAGGATGAGGGCGTTGTTGATGATGAGGATGAGGGCGCTCAAGAAGGTGCTGGCGAAGGCACATCAAGAAGGTTGGTCGGGGATGACCTTCCACCTCTCCCACCCTTGTCAACGCCATCTTCTGAGAGGAAGGCTCGTCCTCGTCGGAAGAAGAGGAAGCTAACTATCCTAGACAGTCCTCCTCCGCAAGATGAATATGCACCCAAACCGGGGCTCGAGTTCCCCCGAGTCTCCTTCAAAAATCTGAGATCGGACCGAACGTATCCCGATGATATCAAGGACATCGACCCCATCCCTCCCGTGCCAGGTGAAGAGAGCCAGGTGAAGATTCGGATGGATAGCATCCCGTGCATCTTGAGGGAGGACTATCTCCACATTCTGAGTGCCTCTTATTTCATCCCGCAGGAGTTCGAAGTCTTCATCCCGAGCCCCGGCATTCGGCCCACCACAGTCTTGGCACCGGGCTATTGTATATTCTCTGAGGACGCCTTCGCCTCGGGCCTGAGGCTGCCACTGCATCCCTTTGTTAAGAGGATCTTGAATTGGGCGAAGCTATGCCCCATGCAGTACGGCCCAAACTATTGGAAGCACTTGATCTGCTTCATTCTGAAGTGCCAAGAGAAGGGGGTGAAGATGAGGTTGACGTACTTCCGAGCCATCCTAGGGATCAGTTCGCTCGGAGATCATGAAGAAATTTTCTACTTCTCACCCAGGCCGCACAAGAAGATCATGCACGGCCATCCGAATTCCATCAAAGGGCGGAAAGAGAAGTATTTCGTGGTGTGGAGTGAGAAGTCTTGGGAAATACCGACCCAGTGGAGTTTCTTCAAGCCGAACCATAAACCTCCGAAGCGAAGTGACTTGATAGTAAAGGAGTGGAAGAGAGTGGAGAAGATAGTAGGGGGCACAGTATTGTGTGGCCTCGAGTGACCGAGCTACACCTTGCCCGGGCCTGACTGAGCCCGACCGACCCTAGTATGTTTCGTTCTGAATTTTTCATCTTTCTGCCTTCGTGTTAACTTTAGCCTCTTTTTTCATTCTTGCAGAGATGACTTCCGAACAGGTGGACGAGAGGCGAGCCTTGTTGGCCGTTGCCGCGAAGGCGAGGGCGGATAAAGAGAAGAAGAAGAAGTGGAGCAGGAGAAGCTGGCCGCTCAGGCCGGAGGGTCTGCCAAGGGGCCGGCCCCGGTAGTCGAGGAGCCTTCTCCAGCAAAGAAGGCCAAGAAGCATCACCACCCCCCCACGTCGAGGGTGCCACGAGATGCAGGGGGCAGTTCGAACAAAACTGTTGATGCCCCGGGAGAGAGGCTTCCCACGCCACGCCCCACCATCGAGCAGATGGTGGACCAACAGGGACTGCAGCCCTTTGCCCCCAATTGGTCGATCATGCAGGGGGACAGTCTGCTCGACGAACCTGTGGTGGTCGAGTTCGTCACGAAGGCCGGCACCGAGCGTGACTACATGGTGCTGGCATCGCAGACGGCTGAGCAAGCCTTCATGCGCTGGTCCCAGGCGCATATTTCGGTGAGTTAGTTCGGCACCTTTTTCTCTGGTTTTAAACTTGGTGGAATTTTTCTGATCTTTTCTCCCTCGGACAGGCGATGCTCCACGGTCAGCACTTTCAAAAGTTCTTGGAGAAAGAGATCTACATAGAGAGGAGGAATGTGGAGAAGTACCTCCGCGAGCTGAACAAGGCTACCGACAATCTGAAGGAGGCTCAGAGCATGGTTGCCGTCCACGAGGCCCAGATGGCCTCGCTTTGCGACATCCATAAGGCGGACGTGGATCTTCTCAAGGAGAGGATCGAGGAGGAGGCGGAGAAGGGGCGGAAGGCCCTGAAGAGGATGGAGACGGTCTCGGCGGAAGCCCTGATTATAGTGCAGGATGAGGCGTATGATCAGGCCAAGGTGCACTTCAAGCAGATCTACCCAGAGCAGAGCGTGGACCACCTCTACAATGGTTGGCAGGCAAACCTTCCGCCGACCCCAGGGGGCGACGAAACAGGGGGCTTCCAGGCCGAAGATGAGGTGCCACCCCCCCCCCCCCCCACAAGAATATACTAGTTCTTTCTTTTTGTTTTTGATGTAAATGCCTCGAGCGGACTGGCCACCGCGGCTTTTGTATCAACTTTTTGAAAGAAACGAAATATACTTTTTTGGGTCGAGGCTTTGTGACTTGTGCATTTTTCTCGCCTTCCTTGTGATTGTTTGTTTTTTCTTGTCCTTGGATAGACGCACGAGACCTTGGGAGCTGGCCCGATTTCTACCGAGGTATCCTAGGTTCGAGCAGGGAAGGAGGCCATGGAAGTGGCTCTGGCTCGCCAGCGAAAATAGGCTCGTGATCGAGTGGCCACTGTAAATTACTTCACGAATAAGTCCAGGGAGCTCAATCTGGAGGTGGCTCGTCTGAAGAAATCTATAGCCGACCGGGACTGGTGGATAATCGAGACAGACTGGTCCATCTCAGATGCCTCGAGTGGGCAGTCGGCTTTAGAGTTATTCCTTTGCGAGGTTGTGGTTGAGAAAGAGCTGGAGATCCAAAGGCTGAAGTTGGTGTAGGGCGCGGGTTTGATCGAGGAGGCGAGCAACTCCATGCCGGAGCGGTCTCCAACTTTTTTATTTGAAGCAGCCCAGCCAGATGACGCAGGAAGCTCGGTGGCCGGAGTCTCTACCCAGGTCGGTCCGGCCGAGCGTGAGAGGAGCCCCGAAGAAAGCTTCGAGTTTGAGTTTTCAAGCCGAGTGTGAGTGAGCAGCAAGTTGTTCTTTGTATTTGTACCGACTTTCATTGAGTTGTAAGCAATGAGTAGTAATAAGAACATTTGATTTTCTGAACTTTGATTGTCTCGGTCACCGAAGGTGGTCGCCGTGCTTGTTGCAAAGGGTCGCCGCCGAGGTGACTTGGTGCAACGGGCGCATATTTTGCGGCTTTTCGTCTTTTGATAAGTCATAAATGGCGACGTTTCGCCTCCCCATGGGCATTTATGGCGATGTTTCGCCTTTCGCCGTTTCGCATTCCCATACGCAATAATTGCACCCCTCAGGGGGCTATATATAATCCCCACTCCCCCAAGCTGGTTGTTAATGAGTGAGTGGCTGCTCAGTCGGTTGACTTTGGGTGCCTGCCGAGGGCGGGCGCCCCGAACATAATCTTTTTCCGAGATCTCCGGATTGGTAGCACACCAATCATCCTTGAACAATTTGGGGTTCGGGCCTTGAGGGCCGGAGGACCCCGGGGCGCTCATTGGTGAGTGGTGGGCTGACCGATCGGTTTGGAGACTTGGAGAGAACCGAGGTCGGTGGTGTTCCTGTTGTCCTCGAACAATTCGGGGTTTTGGGCTCGTAAAGAGCTGTAAACCCCGGGTTGTTGGCGGGCGAGAGGAGGGTCAACGAATGGTTTCGGAGCGAGGAGAGCCAAGGGTCGGTGGCCCTCTTGCCATCCTCGAACAGTTCGGAGTTTGGGCTTGTGAAAGTAGTAAATCCCGGGTTGTTCACGGGGGAGAGGAGGGTCAAACAACCGACTCGAAGCTCGGGGCGTCTGCCGAGAGCGGATGCTCTAAAAGTTAATAAAAATTTTATTGAAACAGAAATAGTTGTAGGTCGTAGCCGAGCATATTGGTGGAGCGCATTCCAGGGCCTCTTGATGGCCTTGCCCTCTGGGTTGGTCAGGCAGTATGTCCCTGGGCGCAGGACCTTCGATACTCTGTAAGGGCCCTCCCAGTTTGGGGCTAATTTTCGTTTCTGGCCGGGATTGGATACCGCCAGTTTTTGGAGAACGAGGTCTCCGAGTTTGATGTCGGTGGGACACACCTTCTTGTTGTAGAACTTCTCAATCCTTTGTTGGTAGATGCTTCTTCTAATGGCGGACTTCTCCCTGACCTCGTCTATGAGGTCTTAGTCGGCTCGCAGCTGTTTGGAGTTAGCAGCCTCGTCGAAAGCCATGATTCAGGGTGAAGGGATCCCGATCTCCAAGGGAATGACTGCCTCTGCGCTGTATGTCAAATTGAAAGGTGATTCTCCCGTGGGGATTCTCTTTGTTGTCCGGTGGGCCCAGAGAACGCTTGGCAGCTTGTAGACCCATAACCCTTTAAAAGAGTTATCAAGTCGTTTCTTGATGCCGTCGAGGATTTGGCGGTTCACATTCTCGGCCTGACCGTTGGACTGGGGGTGGCATACTGAGGAGAAGCACTGCTGGATTCCGAGGTCTGCGCAGAACTTGCTGAAATGCTTACCCGCAAATTGAGTCCCATTGTCCGTGATGAGCACCTGCAGAATCCTGAACCGACAGACGATGTGTTTCCAGAAAAACAGCTGGGTCTGTCGCTCGGTGATCGTTGCTAATGGCTCTGCCTCGATCCACTTAGTGAAGTAGTCGATCACCATAATGAGGAACTTTCGTTGGCCCGTTGCTTTTGGAAATGGGCCCACCAAATCCATCCCCCACATTGCAAAGGGGGTCGGACTGGCCATTGAGTAGAGGTTTGCCTGTGGAGCCCTCTTCACGGGGGAAAACCGTTGACAGGGGCCGCACTTCTTCACTAGGACGAGGGCGTCTCGCAGCATAGTGGGCCAGTAGTACCCGTGATTTAATACCTTCTGCGCTAGCGAAAGGCTGCCCATGTGGCAACCGCCGATCCCTTCGTGCACTTCCTTGAGGGCATACTTGGCTTCGTCTGGGGTTATGCAGCGGAGGTAGGGTCTGCCATCCATTGTTTTATAGGACCTTTTGAAGAGGATGGCATTGATGACCGCGAATCTTTCAGATCGGACCCGGATCCGCCTCGCTTCAGCCCGGTCTTCGGGGAGCTTTCCCTTGACCAGGAATTTCTTGATCAGAGTGGTCCAGTCATCGGGAGGAGCTCCGTCCTCAATGCAAAGAACCTCCGGGAAGTCTGTGCTTGGCTTCAACAGGATTTCGATCAGGACCGTGCGGTCGAGACCTTAGAAGGATGAGGAAGCTAATTTTGACAGGGCATCATCCTGGGCATTCTGCTCTCGGGGGATCCTCAAGACAGCCGATTCTTCGAAGGACGTTAATAGGCGTTGGACCACGGCCAGGTACCTGATCATCTGATCGTCACGAGCCTCGTACTCCCCGGTGATCTGGTTGACCACGAGCTGGGAGTCACTAAAGGCCCTGATCTGTCTGGCACCGGCCTGATGAGCCAGGGTGAGCCCGGCGATCATGGCCTCGTATTCAGCCTCGTTGTTAGGGGCCAGGAAGTTGAGGCGGAGGCAGTATTGAAGGAGGAAACCATCAGGACCCCTAAGAATGATGCCCGCACCACTCTCCGCATCGCAAAAGGAGTCGTCGACGTAAACTTCCCACGTCTGGTCGACTTCCTGGCTTGTGGGTTGCTCGGAAATGGTGCATTCCGTGATGAACTCGGCGAGGGCCTGCCCTTTGATGGCCGTTCTTGGTTGATAGCCGATGTCGTACTGACTGAGTTCGATCGACCATTTGACTAGTCGACCAGAGCTCTCGGGCTTATAGAGCATGGCCTTCAGGAGTTGATCCGTGAGTACCTGGACCGAATGCGCCTGAAAGTAAGGACGGAGCTTTCGCGCGGCCATGACCAAGGCGTACACTACTTTTTCCATCCTGGAATACCGGGTTTCAACGTCGAGCAGGACCTTGCTCACATAGTACAGGGGTTTTTGGACTCCTACCTCTTCCCGAACAAGGACGGCGTTGAGCACGTTCTCCGAAGCGAAAAGGTATAACCAGAGTGGCTCCCCTGGTTCGGGCTTGCTGAGGAGAGGAGGGTTGGCGAGGTACTCCTTTAACTGGGCGAAGGCCTCTTGCTGCTGAGTACTCCACTCGAACCCTCTGGTGCTGCGCAGCGCCTTGAAGAACGGAAGGGACTTCTCTCCAGACTTGGAGAGGAAACGGCCGATGGCCGCCAGTCTCCCTGTTAGCCTCTGGACTTCTTTGACGTTCCTGGGAGGGGCTATGTCTATTATGGCCTGGATCTCTTCGGGGTTCGCCTCGATGCCGCACTAGCTGACGATGAACCCTAAGAACTTCCCCGAGGAGACGCCGAAGGCACACTTTGCCGGGTTGAGCCTCATGTTGTGGGTTCGAAGGACCCCAAAGGCCTCTTCCAGGTCGGGGAAGTGGTCCTGTCCCTGCTGACTTTTGACAAGCATGTCGTCGACGTATACCTCCATGTTACGTCCGATTTGATCTTTGAAAACTCGATTGACGAGCCTCTGGTAGGTGGCATCGGCATTCTTCAGCCCGAAGGGCATGACCCGGTAGCAGTACAGTCCCCAGTCTGTGACGAAGGACGTCTTGGCGATGTCGAGAGGAAACATCCGGATCTTGGTTATAGCTCGAGAAGGCATCCATAAGGATAAGAGCTCGTGGCCCGAGGTGGCATCGATCAGGGCATCAATGCTGGGGAGAGGGAATGGATCCTTGGGGCATGCCTTGTTGAGGTCGGTGAAATCTATGCAGATCCTTCAACTCCCGCTCGCCTTCTTGACAATGACGACGTTCACCAACCACTCAGGGTAGCTGACCTCTTGTACGAAACGCGCGGACAAGAGCTTGTTCACTTCCGCGTTTACTGCCTTCTGTCGCTCCGGAGTGAACTTGCGTCGTTTTTGGACAACTGGTTTCGACCCGGAAATCACGTTGAGTTTGTGCATGATGAGATCTTCGAAGATCCCGGGCATGTCAAAGGGCTTCCAAGCGAAGAGGTCGATATTGCGGCAAATGCAGCCGATCAGGGCATTCTTGAGGTCGGGCACGAGGGAGCAGCTTACTCGGAAGTGCTTTGACGCATCCCATGTCTCGAATGAGACATCTTCTAGCTCGTCCGCCGGCTCTGATTCCGGCTGGGTCCTTTCGGGCTCCAGCTCGACGGCATCGAGGGAAAATACTCTGCTCCCGATCACCGTCATGTTGCACGAACGGGCTGCTTCTTGATTTTCTCGGACAACTCCGACACCAGTGTTAGTAGGGAATTTCATTTTCTGGTGGTAGGCCGAGGGAACCGCTTGGAGCGAGCAGAGCCCCGGACGGTCGAGTATGGCGTTGTAGGCTGCCTTGATATTCACAACCATGAAGTCCATGGACTCGGTTCTTCTGTTCGGGGTTGTGCCTGCCGTGACGTCTAGGGTGACGATCCCCTCTATTGTCACTGGGACGCCGGAGAATCCGTGTAAGGTGTATCCGGCCGGCTTTAGCTTCTCACGGGAGAGCTTCAAGTTCTCGAATGCTCCCAGAAATAGAATGTTGATCGAGCTCCCGTTGTCCACGAGGATTCGCCGGACCTCAAAATTCGTCATGCTGAGGCTGATGACAAGTGCATCACAGTGAGGGAGTCAGACTCCCTCCAGGTCCTCCCCCGAGAAAGAAACAGGGAGTTGCTGGATTTGGGGGAGAGAGGGCCCTGGACGGTGTTGACATCCCGGACGAATGCCTTGCGGGAAGTGTTGGATTCCCCTCCCATGGGCCCTCCGTGGACGCAATGTAAGATTGCCTGACCTTCAGGCTCCTTGGGCTCCTCGGGTTCCGAATTCTGCTCGAGGCGCTGTCGGGGTGCTCGAGGAGGAGGGGAATCCCTCCTGTTTCTGGTATCCCTCTGTTCCCGGGCGCCTTCCCTTTTGAATTCTCAGAGGTACCCTCGTTGAATGAGGGCCTCAATTTCGTCCTTCAGGGCACGACAATGATCTGTGTCGTGCCCGTTGTCCCGGTGGAAGCGGCAGTAGAACCGCTGGTCCCTCTTCTTGCTGGTGTTATTAGACGGTCAAGGGGGGAACTGCATGAGGTCCCTATCTTTGATCACCAAGAGAATGGTGGATACATTCTGCGTCAGAGGGGTGTACCTCTCGAAGCGAGGGATCGGCGGAACCTTCTTCATGGTGCCCGGGTCTCTTGGAGCCTTTTTTGCTGGCTCGTCCTCTTCGGCCTTCCGTTTTCCCTTCCCGGGAAACTCCCTAGGCACTTCTGGGTTTAGGGCTTCTTTGGCCCGGATGTACTTCTCGACCCGGTTGAGGAGGTCGGGAAAGTCCTCCGGGGGCTTCTTTGCCAGGGAAGCCTTCAACTGTCCGTGCCGGACGTTATGTCGGAAGGCGGCTGAGGCAATGCCGGGGTCGAGGGAAGAGACCGACCTTGCCTCAGCGGTGAATCTCCGGACGAACACTCGGAGCGACTCCCCCTCCTTCTGCCGGAGGCCAAGCAGGGACGCACTTGTCCTTTCGGCCTTTTGGCTGGTGATAAAGTGGGCAAGGAAGTTGCCCTCTAACTGATCGAAGGAGTAGATGGAGCCAGGGGTGAGCTTGGAGAACCATTCCCGGGTCGGACCCCGGAGGGTGGTAGGGAAGGCTCGACACAGGAGGGGATCCGATGCACTGTGAATCATCATGAGGGTCTTGAAGCCCTCCATGTGATCAGCAGGATCACCCTCGCCGTCATAGGTCTCGAACTGGGGAGGACAGAAATTCTGGGGTATCTCCGCCTGTAGGATGAGGGCAGAGAAAGGAGGTCGGACGGGCCTGTACCCCTGAGCTGTCCTTGGGTCGCTGTCGCCGAAGTTGTCGAGTCGGTCTTCCATTTCTTGGAGGCGCTTCAGGAGGTCAATGTCATACTCCGGCTGGTTAGATGGGATGCGAGTCACGCTGGCCTTGGCATCTGACCGGATATGGGAATGGTGGATGTTCTCATCGACAGGGGTCCCCCGGATGGCCTCCAGGATTTCCCTCTGGAAGTCTTGGAACTCCTGGTGAGTGACCAGGGCCCGCTCGGCTCGGTTTGGTTGAGCAGACTGTTGCTGACCAATACGGCTGAGCGCCGGCCCTAGCCCTTGGGACGGAGGTTTTGGACGGTTTGGAGCCATGTTGGAAGCGGCTCCTCCCCTGCTGCGGCTAGCCTGTCGGTTCAGGATTACCCCCCGCAGGTCGGGCTGGACCGGACGGGAGGCACTCGGTTGATGTGGGTGACTGACCCCCGTATGGTTGGATCCCTGAGCGACGGTAGCGATGCCCCGTGGAGGGATGTCCTGCCGACGTGCAGAGGTAACAGCTTTCGTGGCTTTAGGCGCCATGTGAGCTCGGACTGACTGTACACCGTTGACGGTGGAGCTCGGGTCGGCATCTGTAATAGAGAGTTTCCCACAGACGGCGCCAACCTGATGCGGTTTGTTTTTGGGAGGCGTGTGGATGCACCAGGTGTGAGTTCTTACTCGATTTGTATTGATGGAGGAAGCTCCTATGCAGACAACCCTCGGCTGGACGAACGGTGCAAAAGTCGGCTCGGGTTGGGTGGAGGCTAATGCTCGGCTCGGATCGGGGGGCTCGGATCTGAGGTCTCGCGTACCTGCAGACGGTCTAGGAACACCGGGGTTGGTCCCAGTGGCAGACCCTCCGACGATGTAGTCAGTTACTAAGGAAGAGTAACAGTAACTAGGGTTTGAGTGAAAAAGATTTGATTACTTGGACAAAGGGTGGGGGTCTGGTATTTATAGGAGAAGCCAAACGGGTCTGGACCCGGTTGCCTGTGGGGCTGAAGCGGTGGAAACCCGGGCGGTATAGGGCTGACGTGGCAGAGGCCCGGGTGGTTTCTAGGCTTACGTGGCAGAGGACCGGACGGTTTCCAGGCTTACGTGGCAGTGGCCCGGGCGGTTTTTCGATGCTGACGTGGCAGATCCGGATGATCCGGAGGCACACGTTTCCTGAGGGGATCGTGTGGCCCAAGAGGGGCCACGTCATCCGACCCACATCATATATCAAATTCAAGTTTCATTGAAATTCTTGCAAGTAGATCCTTTGTTTATCGTATTATCCATTATTCATATTTTCGTTGGGTCTATTGAGGGTTTACACGAGCTAACCACAATATTCTTGACATCGTGCCACTTTTGACTCTAAGGTTTGGATCTTTCATGAGTGCATATAGAATTGATAATAGGGTTGTTCATATAATCGTCACACAAATAAATTATTGTAGAGACAATTAATAGGTTGTATGTTGTTTGATTGATTGATAATTGATTAATGATAAATTAATGTATGAGCGTGTTATAATTTTATTTATCATGTTTTGACACTCATCATGCTGATTATATAACTTATTGACTAGTAGAATTGATACCCATAATGTTTAATTAATTTATTTTTAAGAAAACTATACAAAACCTGTATATTGCTTGCTGTCCTGTATGTTGAATGCTATTTTAGAACCAGTAAACGATCTTAAAATGAAATACTTTCTGAATAAGAATTGTAGGCTTATTTTTCTAGTTTCCAGAACATCTTGAATTTTCGAATTCCGAGTTTTGTAACAAAAATTATGTCCGTTTTACTATAGCTGTGTTTTTATTTCCAGAATTATACTTTTCAGATTTTCTTGAATTAATTATTCCTATATCATTGTATTGCATGAATTAATGTGTGTATGTTGCATTGCATGATCCTAGTGTCTTATTGTCACCATTCTAATTGTCCTATTTTATTTATCATCCTATTGTTTCCCTATTGATACTATTGTTCATCTAATGTCTCTAGATTGCATATTGTATTGTTGCATTAATAAAATAATTAACAAGCCGGGGTTTAAGGGAATGACTTGAGTAGTGAACAATATAGTGACTGTGTCGGCCAGTGTTTATCAATTGATTGTGAAGCAATGAATACACCACCCCAATCTTTCGTGTCGTGAACCCGTAAACTCGTGAACCCATGAACTCGTGAATCAGTGTATCAGTGTATCTTTATAATGAATTCTGCAACATTCACTACAACACAAACATGATACATCGGCGTTTATTTTGGCCCACACCGGCGTTTTTAAACGCCGGTGTAGACCATACCGGTGTTTATAAAAACGCCGGTGGAAATGCCAGGGAAGAAGGCATCGCAGTAGAAAACAGGTCTACCCCGGCGTTTTTATTAACCGCCGGTAAAGCCCGCTATCTACAACGGCGTTTGGAAAATGCCGCTGTAGGTCCCTTTTTGTTTGCCCTTTTTTCCAGTATAATAGCTATACCGGTGTTTGTAAAACGCCGGTATAGTTTTTTTTTTTGCACTTATTTATATATATGCACAAATATAAGAAGATTCAAAGATATAACATATCAACAACTCGGAATTGAAGAAACAATACAGTATATAAAAAAAATCAGTATATTTAATATATCCTTAGCCAAGTTTAGAGTATCAAGTTGTAGGAATATAAGTACAATATTCGAATATTGTCATATAAAATGAACATGAGTGGTAAAAAAAAAAGAATAAAATGAACTTGAAATTGAGATCAATCTTACAAATAGTTTAAACTACAAATTCTATAAGTATCATTACACAGATACACCCAATCATCTTTAGCTCTTTGCCTCTACTATAGAATGTCCAAGCTGACCTGCAAGTGTATAAACCTCCTCTGTCCTTGGCTTCATGAAGGAGGCAATCTACTATAGACGCTGAATTGTTGCTAATAGGATAAGCTCTTCCATCTTCTTCTGTCTGTGTAAAAGTGGAAAACTCAATGAATGCTTAGCCAATAATACATATATACGGAAAAAGGAAAGTAACATGATTCAGTAATGAAATGGAAAGCATGGTCCCTCACACTTGTATCTGATAATGCATCTTCTCAACAACTCTAAACAAAACTCCCAACTCAACTAACATAGAAAAAATTGGCTCTCATATTTAGTCCCAAATTACTGGTACGAGTGAACGATGATTATGGCAAAAGATCTAGAAAAAGATAAAACGATAAATTAGCTATGGAATATTATATTCAGCTCTCATACACGCATTAAAGCTAAGAGGCAAACAAATAGAACAATACAATCCTTCGAATCACAAGCTTTATATGTAGAATTGGAAAAACACATCAAATCTTTTGAAGAAGTTAAAGCAAATATGAGAATCAAGCAAAAACGGATGACAATTCACCTCCTCTCGAAAATAATTCATCACTCTCTTGAAAGGTATAATATTGCCCTGAACTCTCCTCAGTTGCACCTTATCCTACTTCATTCTCATAATTTGAAATTTTGTAAATCGATGTTGTTTCTCAGAGTTGAACATTCTATAAGTGTTACTAGTGCCGAAGGCCCCAAAACATAGTACTCTACATAATAATTTTCTGTCTAATTAGTGTTAGTGTATTCTTGTTGATGTTTGTTCCATAGCATCTTTGTTGGAATTTTGCTCTTGCAGGTTCAGCAACGGATCCAAAAATTTCCAATTTATCTTTATATCTCTCATCATGGGGGAAAAAATTTCAAAACAAGGGCCTTTGGCCAAAAGTGGAGATGGATCTGATGCGCATCATGATGCTGGACAAGATTCCCATCATAAAATGATCCATTTTGTTTCTAAATTCCATGTTCGTAACATAGTTTCTAGAAGCCGCAGGAGAATGATTGTTGAAGGGTATGATCTGGATTTGTCATACAAAACTCCATCTTTATTGGCTGTCATATCCTGCAGAACACATGCAAGCCATGTATCGAAACCCTATATGGCAAGTTAAAAATGTGCTAGATATGAAACATCATGATCACTACAAGGTAAAATAATATTGTTGGCAAATAAGAGTTTATATATTCTCTTTTGTTCTGTTATATTAGTTTTTTTTTTTTTAAAGAAAAAACTAAGGCTTGGTAGGACAAGGAAGTTTGTTAGGATAACCAGAGGTATTTGGAGGTATCTAACTTACCTCTTGTTATCTTAACTTGACCAGTCATTCATATTGGAGTTACCTCCAATTATCTCACCTCCATAATTGAGATTTTTGAAGGTATCTAACTCCCACTTCAACCTCATTTCTAAAACAATGTATTATGAATGCAAAAGAAGTAGAGTAGAAAGGCATGTTACTACTATCTGGATATGTGAGCCTTCATAAAATTTTTAGAAAGGTACTGGCTAAATGTTTAATTGTAAAACTGAAAGAGTTTTAACGCTTAATTCAGTTAAAATTAAAATACAATGCAAAGTGCTTAACAAAAAGAAAGGTATAAATTTGATATATGGTTAACAAAAAGAAAGGTATAAATTTGAAGAGAACAATACTAACATATGATATTAACTTTAAGCAACATAAGTGATAGTAAAAAACTCCATTGAATTGGAGCTTCATATGTAATATGGGTGTCAGCTTGAGAAGGTGCACTTATTGCCAACATTAGCCTTGAAAAATAGTGTTGAACAAAATCAAAATAATTACCTCCGATATAATCTTGAAAGCAACAACAGCTTTCGGATGTCTGTTCTTATCTGGGTGAAGTTGCAATGCTATATAATTAAGAATAAAACATTAAAAACTATAAACTAAAATATAAAAAAAATTGACAAATTGTATCCAATAAGAAGAATTTCATCGACTTCAATAGAAACAAGTTGGATCCATACCCAGTTTCCGGAATCTCTTTCAAATCAAATCGACCCCTGAATCTTCTTCAACCTATTATGCCCATAAAATTAATTTACAAACTAAACCCACATAACACAAATTTGAGAGAAAAACTATGAAACTACTTACTTTTAGAATGAGATACCAATCAATGAGTCCTTTCTTTTGGGTGGAACTCCGAATATGAGAAAAGAAGTAAACAATGTTGAAATGGAGCAAATCTGTTTCACTAACTGTGCCTTCGACTCGAACTCATCTCCCATACCCTGCTTTCTCATCCTCCCTCTAATTTTTTTTTCTCTTCTCTTAAAAAAAAATAAATTACATGATTAGTCATGTACTTAATTAATATTGGATTTTTTTTTTCATTTTTTTGGATAAAAAGTGGAGTTATTATTGGTGAATAAAGAGAGAGAGGGGAGTATATGAAAGAATTTGGAATGGTTGAAAAGAGAGAAACCCGACCGCACCCGCACTCCGCCTACTCTCCACCACCTTCCCCAAACACGCCGCCACCCCGGCCTGCACCATTAAACTCCCAAAACAAAATTAACCCTAAAACCATAAAATTAATATTAAATTTATTTTTACCAGAATAATCTGAGGTCGTCGATAGTGGGAGACGGCGGGGAACGACAGCGGAGGAGGGAGACAGTGGGGGACGGCGAGGGACGACGGCGGGGGAGGGAGACAGCAAGGGCGATGTTGGTGTCATGGGTTCGGGAATGAGAGGGCCGGAGAGAGATTGAGCAAGGTCGATCGGATGTGGAAGACGGCGGGGGATAGCGGAGGTAGGGTTTCGATTTGAGCGGGAGAGGAATTTTTTTTTGGGGAAACTGAAATATTTTGGGCTGGGTGTGTGTTGATTTTTTGGCTGGCATTTAAGTAGCAAGGTCTGCTACTCCGGCGTTCTTTTAAAACGTCGGGGTAGGTGGGATTTTATTTGTTAACTTAGCCTACTCCGGCGTTTGTACCCAAACGCCGGAGTATAAATGCCGGGTTACTGTGCTTTTGTTGTAGTGATTATTGTATCGTATCAGAGATTAACGTACCGACACATGATCTATAAAATTTACCACTCAGTCTAAACGAAATTGATTGTATGTATCGAATCTGCAGTATGGGATGCAGTAGTACATGCATTAGTTAGGATTAAAATGATTAATAGACATAAGGATTGACTCATCGCATTTTGTTCATCATTGTTCCTATTTGTATCCAATATTGTAGTGTTATTGTTACCGAATATTGCATCATTATTTATAGTCATTGTACCGACCACCGTGTTATTGATTATTGCTATCGTACCATGTTATTGATTTCTATTGATCCATTGACTTCATTGTTATACCGTTATTCCATTGTTCCCTGCTTTTTCTACTTGCTGTCCATGACTTGCTCTGAGATGAAGTGTTTACAGGTATTGATGGAGAATTGCCTGCTGGAATTGAAGAACAAAGATTCTGAAGAATTAATACTTTTTAGTTGCTCATTATATTACTGAACTGTTGTTATTTTATTGTATTGGGCATATGTCCCGAATATTGCTATTTGTTTCCTGATGTTGGAATATCATTGTACTTGGATATTATATATTGCTTCATTTCAAGTATTACTGTTCATGAGATTATTATTATTGTCTGCGCAACTGTTCTGTATTGATTATATTGTTGAGTTAATCGGATAAACATCTTATAGGTGACGGACTTTGAAGTTGCGTCGGATAAACATGCACATTTGCTGCAGTCGTCCAATGCTATTTTATAGCAATTTAAGATAAACAAATATTAGACGAACTTTGAAGTTGCGTCGGAAGGGCGAAACGAATTATTTAATTAATTTTTTAATCTTAGATGGAAAGTGAAGTTGCGTCGGAAGTGGAAAAGAATCAGAAAAGTGACAGACGGAAAGTGAAGTTCCGCCCCACGGTTTTTCTATTTTTTTAATATTTAAAATCGATTTTTAGTTGAAAAAAATAAAATTAATGGCCCCCCACATGGACGGCCCACATGGACGGAAAGTGAAGTTTCGTCCAGGGGGGGATTTTTTTTTTTTTTTTTGGTTTTTAATTACGTTTTATTAATTTTTTTGGTGAGGGACGGAAAGTGAAGTTGCGTCGGAGAATTAAATAATAATTTTTTTCGTCGGACGAAAAGTGAAGTTGCGTCCTGTATAATATGCATTTCTTTCAAATCCACTCTCATTTATTGCAATCTACTGTCGCTATTTATATATTTTTTATGCATAAAATGCATAAATAGCAAACGACTGCAGCTGATCGTTTGCTATAAAATGCATTTTATGCATAAATAGCACACGACTGTGGATGCTCCTAGATCGTGGTACACGATAATCCATGAGAACTGTATCCAATTCGGTATGACTGGCCCACCCGGTAATTAAGCCAAAACCGCAACCCTACCTACATGATAAAAAGAAAGAGAAACTCCAAAACCATCCCCATGAAACATTACCCTCACTGTCGATTCACAACACACCTTCCTTAAATCCTCTAAAGGCATCCACAATGATGTTTCTCATATTTGAGAAAGTGACAAAATAACATATAGCAAAAATTTCAATTTGATGCAGTCGTTATTTACTATAATTTGAGAAAGACGGAATATCTTGTTTCGTCCGTTTTTTTTACCGTTAATTAAGTAATGACTATATATAAAAATAGGTTAATTAAATAAATTAAATATTATAATATATACTAACCTACCTAATCAATACACTAACCTAAACTAACCTAAAGATTAATTATAAGCTAAATCACCATATTGGCTGGACGAGACAACGACAACAACCCGTCCAAGCCAAAAATGGCTTCAAACGGGATAACATGTTCCGTTTGACGATTTTACGATTTTTTTTTCTTTTTTTTTCCCAGACAGTACATGTTGTACCATCTGATCATTAAAAAAAACGTCAGACGAAACAACATATTTCGTTTGATCCCATTAAAAAATTAAAAAAATGGGGACGGTCCCCTATAATCTGAGAATCTTCAATTTCGTTTTTCAAATTTGAAAAACGATTGTAGTATTTTTTGTCAAAATATGGCAAAATAGCAAACTACTGCTGTCACTCATTTCTCATAAAATGAGAAAATGACAAAAATAGCAAACGACGGTGGATGCTCTAATAACCCCAAAATTATTATATCTGATAACGTAACCCGCCACTTATTTAAAACCCACCATTTATATATATGTTAAAAATATTTTATATAACTCTAGCAAGCGAATTGTAAATATTTATCATAGAAAGAGACGCGACAGACCAAGACTCATATCAATGGATACTTTTCAACAGAACCCGACCCAAAATCACAACTCTCTCGGATCAACGAAAATTGTTGTACCAGGTGTGGATTTCGTCCAATCCCCAACCTCTCCATCACTATACTCATCCGCGACCCGCTTTACGCACCATAAATCCTCGGTGCAGGATAGCCTCCTCCAATGTGGCACTCCTTCCCTTAACGGGTCCAAACCCGCCAACTCCGTTGCCACAACCTCGCACCCGCCAGCTTTTGCCATGTTATGCACGTGCTTACACAATGCCCTTACCAACCCAACTGCATTTGGGCCTTGCCCGAAAAGCCCATACATGAAGTAAAACCCGAACGGTTTAAAAAGATCCGGAATCGATGGGATCTGAAAAAAAGGAAAAACCCGATCCACTATCCTACTAATCCAAGCCAACACTTTCCGTACCCGACCCGCTCCCCTCACCTCGAGTCGGAACACCGCCTTGGAATCCCATACGCTCACCACCGCCCAAGATTCGGGCGGGTTAGTTAAAAAGCCGTTAAAACCGTTATAACAGTAATCGGAACAGAAAGCAAGGAATGTTCCAAGTGTGAGCTGGTTGGTCAAAATGGAGTCTATGTCACGTGGGAAAAACTCGGTGGCGGCGAAGAATGAACGGTAGAGATTCTCCGCGTCGGAGGGTGTGATTTGGATGATTGACACGTGGCGTGAGACAGGTCGGCGGTGGGCATAGACGGGTTGGACGAGGATGGACGGTGTTCGGAATTTGGAGTAGCCGCATCGGTGGGTGAAGAGGTGAATCGAGGCCACGTTGTCCACTTCGGTGGCCATGTAGGAGTAATCGGCCCCTTTCGCCTTGAACCATGATTCTAGTTCGTTGACCAGCTTCAAACCAATGCCTATTCGTCTTAAAATATAAAATAAGTTTAATTTGTAACAAAATAATTAATTACAGATTGCAGTGGTACGTGCAGGAGGTAAAAGTTGTACGTACCTGTGGGTTGGTGAGACTCGGAGACCGAGTATGTAGGCAACTTTTGTATAGACTGGTGCACTGGTTGTAGTCATTAGTGTTGTGGTTTTCTGACCGCAGGTAACGATTTTTATGCAGCCTCGGATTAAACCCACTATCTCTTTTTTCGGTCCAACTGCTGTTTCAGCAACCTGTTTCATTAGTGAGTAGTTTTGAGTATTGAATTACTGATCATACGCATTGGAATAGTTAATTAGGGATGTGTACGTACCAGCATTCGGAAGGCGGGGGAGTGGCGGATGCGAGAGACAGGGTCTCCGAGGAGGTCGGTGAAGATCGATAGGGAGCCGATAGGGCCGACTTCGCACATGCCATCGATGGATTCTACTCCGTCTCGATCGCTTTCCGGGTCGAATTCTCTTACCAAGACTTCCATGCTAGTTTGTTCGATCTTCTGTATAGAAACGGATGAGTGATGAGAGTGATGGATGTAAAAGAAAGAGAGGGATCGAGGGAAGTGGTGGTGAACAAGTCACGTGATTGGGAGCAAGCAAAAGGCTAGTTAGTAAAGCATGAGATTTTTGGAGCTTCAGGGGGATCTCAAATTTTGGATGTGATGATTGGCGTGGAAGGCATATATATATATATATAAACGAACATCCCCCGTCTCTTTCTTTCAATAAGAAAATATATGATGTTGTTGTATAATATTTTAAATGGAAGGATAGGTAAACTACACCAAACTCTCGATATATGGAAAGTTGAAGTTCTTACAATATATTTTGATCACCATTTCATTTCAAAATCTGAAATATTGTCACTGAAAATTATTAATGCTAGCTAGCTGAGTTGTGCTTATCTTTTTATATTTTCGTTCCATACTAAAAAAATTGTACAAATAAAATTTCTTGATGACTAGCAAAGAAACTTGCAATCTAAATATGCATAGCGTTATTTAAATTTTGTAACTCTAGAAAAATATAGGCCTTAATTATTTAAATTTTGTAACTCTTTCGAGGTAACGTGACTAGTTTTTTCTTTCTTCCTTCTACAATCCTTACAATTAATCTTCTGTCTATAAAATGGATAATTATATTTTTGAGAAATGATTAAATATAAGAAGTGTAATCTCTGATCTCTATTCTCTAATATCTTTAATCTCCAATCTCTAATTCTCTAATATTATAATGGGAGGGTTATAATTGTGTTATTTATAGACAACTTTAATTTGTAGACAATCAATTATCAAATCTCAACCACTCATTTTTAACTGGGAGTAATATTAACCATCTATTTAGTCAAATATTGTCAGTTATCATAATACCTTCAAAGTTTAAATTTATTTACGATATAATTTTTTACAAAGTTTAATATATATATATATATATATATATATATATATATATATATATATATATATAATTAAGGGGTGCAACTCACATGCAAATTGCTATTATATCTCTACTATTATAATTGGAGAGTTGGGGTTGTCATTTGTAGACAACCAACCATCTAATCATAACCATTTATTTTTAAGTGGAAGTTGTATTATCCATTCATATACTCAATTGTTGTTAGTTACAATAACACCTTCAAAGTTCAAATTTATTTACGACATAATTATTTACAAAAGTGCTACTTATATAAAATAAAAGTTTATATCACTATGAATAATTTATAAAAAGTATGTGATAAGTAAAGAGAAGTCTTAAGTTTGAGAGTATATTATGTTTTAGCATATACTTGAAAGAGAGAAGAAAATATATTATTGGTGCACGTACAGACTATTATTAAAAGAGTCGGATTAATAAAAATTGGCGGCTTTTGAGTGGCTGCGGTATAACATCAATCATTTGTTGAGTTCCCCATATTCGACTCATGTCCACATAATGAAACTGAAGGGTAAATATCTCGGAATCAAACCTGATTTAGGTAAATCACTAACATTAGAATGGAAGAGTTAGGATTATCATTTGTGCATAAATAAATTTGCATATCGTCTCTATATAGTACCAAGTACGAGGTCAAACTAAAGATTCAGTTACAGTATGGCGATACGTAGAACTGGCAATGGATTACGCGCCACAGTTGCTGCTGTGCCAGAATATCAAGATAGCTAAATGAACAGTATAGTTGAGATTTCTCGGCACTGTTTGTGTGGTCCCGCCGGTTTGGAAAGACATCGTCACGTGGCGACCGTGCAGGATAGCTAAGTTGTTCGCGAGGTGGGGCTTAATGGACCGGTAAATGTAACAGTACAGTGGACAATGATGGTAGGCTTTTGTGGAGTAGAATTTTTTCCGTACTGACCCACTTATTGAAAATAACTAAACTGACCTGCTTTTGAAAAATATTTACCCAACTGATCCAGTTTTAGACACGTCAACATCAAATGTTATTAGCAATAACAATATCTGTTATTTTAATATCGTTGTTATCAATAGCAGCACCTGTAAAAAAAAGTTTTCGTTACCACTATTGAAAGTAACGACATCAATACATATCGCATTCACCTATGAGCTCTCCGATTTGGAGAAAAAATTATAAGTGAAAGCCGCTTAGAACTAATTTTAATAACGACATAATTAACCAGATGCCGCTATTGATAATAGCAGTTGATATGGCTAAAATTGGGGTTAAATCGGGACCGTCCAGATCGATCACGAATCCTGAAGCACGGGGGTAAAAAGGTAATTTCACATACAGATGGATCCAAAACGGGTATTGGGCCTTCTTCTCACAGAACCAACCACCCGCGAATAGATCCACTTCAATTGGGTACGGGTCCCTACCCGATACAAGCCCAATCCACCAAGAAGAGAATCAGGCCACTAATTTGGTCAAATCAATAAACCTGATTAGCTCTCACCAGGGAATCAAGGCCTAACTTCCCAAAACAGAATAGGAGGATTTTTCTCCTATTTGTTAGGCAGGAAATTAGGCCCCAAATCGTTCCAAAGGCGACTATAAATACAACCCCTCTACCACCGAGACCAGGTTAATCACTCTTTCACCACTTAAGCTCTTTCTTAATCTTTTCCTGATTACTGACAAGAGCGTCGGAGGGTGCGTCGCCGGAATCAACCCCGGTGTTTCGCACTTCCTTGCAGGTTGTGCCAGGAGCAAGAAGGCCGAGTCAATCGTTCAGGTGTTTCCCGGACTCACAAATTCTATCTGTTTACCCCCACACCGAAATCAGCGGTAACAGATTGGCGCCGTCTGTGGGAAACCACCACACGAACGACCTCAGCGTCTCCTTCCTCGCCTTCCATCGCCACGCCTCCGAAGAAGAACAGATCCAGAGGATCCAACCGGGCGGCCAACCCCGCCGACCCTACAGAGGATACCCCCGTCAATCCAATTCTCCAATCTGGGCTTCCTCCGCCGGCCCAACCGGTCCAGCCTCCTCATCCTCAGCAACAGCCCAACAATGGTCCCGCCGGTCCCAACGGCCAGAAGCTGAAGCAGCCCGTCCAGGACCATGTCTCGGTCCGTAACGGGTCCTCGGACTCGATGGCCTCTCATAACCCCGACCTCGGCTTCACGCTCCAGAACCGCCAGAAGGAGAACGACCTCCGCACGCACCTTGACGAGAGGCGGGCCCGAGCGGGAGCCTCCCGACAGCGTCAGGGTGAGCGGTCACCTCGTCGCCGAGACAGGCGGAGATCTCCGTACCGGAGAGGCCGAGCGGCATCTCCCGAACACCGAAGGAGGAGGCCGCGTTCCCCCGAGGATCGGCATCGTCCGAGGGACCATGAGGTACCTATCAGCCGCGCCGAGTTCCTCCAGTTTCAGGAGACCGTACTGCAGGCCCTGAACGCCCGTGCCAACAACCAAAACCCCCCGAGGATCCCAACACCCCCTCGGATTCCCAGTCCTCACCGCCGGTCACGAAGTCCTCTCCAGGCTCCCAGTCGTCAGCAACAGTACAGTCCCCGCCGATCCGAGGGGTACCGGCGCCGAAGTCCACGCTCTCCCTCTTATGAGGAAGAGTCCGAAGAGTCATACGGTTACCGGCGGGGGGACGATGCCTTTGACCGCCGCCTCCATGAGGTGGAGAGGCGCATTGTCCGTATGGACCGAGAAGAGGAGTCCAGAGCAGGGACAGTTCGCCCGAACAGACCGCCCTTCTCTCGGACAATCATGGAAGCTCGCATACTGAGGGGTTTCAAACCTCCGCAGTTTGAAACGTACTCAGGCGAGTCCGACCCAGTAAATCACGTCGAGAGTTTTAAGACTCTGATGCTGATCCACCAAGTCTCCGACGCCATACTCTGCAGGACCTTCCCGGCCACCCTTCGGGGTTCGGCTCGGGAATGGTATTCCAGGCTTGCCCCCGCCTCCATCTTTTCATTTGAGCAGTTTGAGACACTGTTCATAACTCACTTTGTGAGCAGCCGACGGGCCGAGAAGACGAGTCTCTCCCTTCTGAACCTCCGGCAGGAAAGGGGTGAGAAGCTGCGGGACTATGTGAAGAGGTACACTGCAGAAGTCAGGTCGATCGCCTCCTTAGACCAATCCGTGGCGACAGTGGCGTTCCAGTCGAACGTCCTCAACTCCAACCTCCGCTCGTCCCTAGCAAAGAAGCCGCCTACCAACTTCGCCGACCTCCTACTGAGGTGCGAGAAATACATCCGAGCCGAGGAGGCCGAGTCCCTCCCGAACTTCGGAGGACCATCCTCCGGCTCGAAGAGGAAGGCAACGGAGGAAGAGGGGGCCAAGAAGAGAATGAAGGACGGAGGCGGCCAGCGTCGTCCTCCCCCCAGGTTCGAGAAATTCACGCCCCTCACAACTAATGTCTCCACTATCCTCATGGAGGTAGAGAAGGAGGGGATCCTCCCTCCAGCCCCGAGGATGCACAAACCGGCGAAGAGGAGGGACAAAGACAAGTGGTGTCGGTATCACCGAGACCACGGGCACGAGACGAATGACTGTCGGGCTTTGAGAGATGAGATCGAAGCCCTCATCCGAAGGGGGCAGTTGGCGAAGTTTGTGAAGGCTAACGATCGGACAGATCGGAACTCTCCTCCCCCTCGGGGGGCTAACAAGCGCTCTGAGCGGCGCGAAGTAACACCTGAGTTCGAAGAAGAAAGGGTTCTGCATATGATCCACGGGGGCCCCATGGGCGGCTCCTCTAATACGTCTCGGAAAGCCTTCGTCCGAGAGGTGAACTCGGTCCACAGTGCTCCTCCCCCCAAGGGCTTCGGTGTGCCCGTGTCCTTCTCCGACGCTGATCTCGAAGGAGTCCGAACCCTTCACTGTGATGCCCTCGTCATCGACCTCCGCATGGCCAACTTCAAGGTGCAGAGGATTTTGGTTGACAACGGGAGTTCGGTCAACATCCTATTCCTCTCGGCCTTCCAGGGCCTCCAGCTGTCCCGAGACCGTCTCAAGCCGGCCGGATACACTCTACACGGGTTCACAGGGGTCCCGGTAACCGTCGAAGGGGTGATAACTCTTGACGTTACTGCGGGGAGCACCCCTACTACCCGGACCGAGCCCATGGACTTCATGGTCGTTGACGTCCCGGAAGCATACAATGTCATCCTCGGCCGCCCCGGCCTAGCCGCCCTTGAGGCCGTCCCCTCAGCATACCATTTGAAGATGAAGTTCCCCACTCGGTCGGGAGTAGGGGAAGTCAGGGGAAGCCAGGAAACAGCTCGGAAGTGCTACATGACTTCCACCGGGGGACCAGTGCTCTCGCTCGAGACACTCGAGATCCCCGAGCCGAAGGCTCGCCCAACGTCCGAGCCAGCGGACGAGTTAGAAGAAGTACTCTTCTCCGACGAGGATCCAAGCCAAAAATTCCTCGTCAGCAAGTCCTTGCCGACCGTGCTGTTCTCCGACCTGGTGAGGTGCATCCGAGATAACCGCGACCTATTTGCTTGGTCGGCCGCGGATATGCCCGGCATCTCCGAAGACTTGCTCGTCCACCGCCTAAGCGTCGAACCGGGGTGCAAACCGGTTCAGCAGAAGAGGCGAAAAGTTCGCTCCCGAGCGACAGCAGGCAATCAAGGAGGAAGTGGATAAGCTGCTGAAGGCCAAGTTCATCCAGGAGGTGAATTATCCCGAGTGGCTGTCGAATGTTGTAATGGTCAAGAAGTCCAATGGCTCGTGGAGGATATGCATCGACTTCACCGACCTCAACAAAGCGTGTCCGAAGGATCCCTTCCCTCTCCCGAACATCGATACCCTAATCGACGCCACCTCGGGCCACGAGCTCCTCAGCTTCATGGATGCCTTCTCGGGGTACAACCAAATCCGGATGTTCCCTCCGGACATCCCGAAGACCTCCTTCGTCACCGACCAAGGCCTCTACTGCTACCGAGTAATGCCGTTCGGTTTGAAGAACGCGGGCGCCACCTACCAGCGCCTCGTCAACAAGGTCTTTCAGCATCAGATCGGCCGAAACATGGAGGTGTACGTTGACGACATGCTCGTCAAGAGCATCCGCGGCACCGACCATGTAGCCGACCTCCAAGAGGCTTTCGGCGTGCTGAGGAAGTACAACATGCGGCTGAACCCGAACAAGTGTGCGTTCGGAGTCTCCTCTGGCAAGTTCCTCGGTTTCATGGTGAGCCAGCGGGGGATTGAAGCTAACCCCGAAAAGATCAAAGCCATATTAGACATGGCCCCGCCTCGGAACGTCAAAGAGGTGCAGAAGCTCACCGGTCGGCTCGCGGCCATTGGTCGGTTCCTCTCCAAGTCAGGGGAAAAGTGTCTTCCCTTCTTCAAAGCGCTCCGAGGCGCTAAGGGATTTGAATGGGGCGAGGCACAGCAAGCATCGTTCGACCAGCTGAAAGCCTATCTGGTGAACCCCCCTCTGCTCAGTAAGCCGGTCCCAGGCGAGCCTCTCTTCCTCTACTTGGCAGCCTCCGAGCAGTCCCTGAGCGCTGTCCTGGTCAGAGAAGAGGACCGGACCCAGAGGCCTATTTACTACGTGAGCAAGGTACTTCGGGATGCCGAGCTCCGTTATCCGAGGATAGAAAAAATATCCTACGCCCTCGTCATGGCAGCAAGGAAGCTCCGGCCCTACTTCCAATCTCACTCGGTCGTCGTCCTCACCGACCAACCCCTCAAGCAAGTCCTCCACAAGCCCGAGACCTCGGGTCGGCTGATGAAATGGTCCGTAGAGCTGAGTCAGCACGACATCACTTATCAGCCTCGGACGGCAATTAAGGCTCAGGCTCTCGCCGACTTCATTGTCGAGACCACCATCCCTGAGGTCGGCCACGTCCCAAATGGGCCCCCATTTGGACAGTCTTTGTGGACGGGTCCTCTTGCAGTGAAGGAAGCGGCGCCGGGATTATCTTAAACGGCCCTGACAACTTCGTCTTGCAGTATGCGATCCGCCTGAACTTCAAGGCTTCGAACAACGAGGCGGAATACGAGGCCCTCATAGCTGGCCTCGGACTCGCACGAAGTGCTGGGGCGCAGCGCCTTCGGGTTCACAGTGACTCCCAACTAGTTGTGAATCAGGTCTTGGGCGAGTACGAGGCCCGGGATGAGCGAATGGCTAAGTACCTCGCCAAGGTCCGAGGTCTGATGGGTCGATTCGAAGAAGCCATCATCCAGCGTGTCCCTCGGGAGGAGAACTCATAGGCCGATGCTCTCTCCAAATTGGCTTCGTCTTCTCTGCAAGGACTTGAACAGACCGTGCTGATCGAAGTCCTCTCCAAACCAAGCATCGAAGACGAGACGCCTAGCTCGATGGAGACATTGCCGGTCGCGCTGCAGGACAATTGGATGCAACCACTGGTGGAATTCTTAAGGGATGGAGTTCTGCCTCAAGATCCCAAAGAAGCACGCCGAGTTAGAACCCGAGCCGAGCGCTATGTCTTAATCGAGGGCATCCTATACAAGCGCTCCTTCTCCCAAATAGACGGCCGACCATATCTACGATGCCTCTCTCCGGATCAGGCTGAATATGCCCTACAGGAGCTTCATGAAGGGATCGGCGGGGCACACTCGGGATTTAGGTCCCTGGCCCGAAAAGCTCTAAATTATGGGTACTTCTGGCCGACGCTTCTCCAAGACGCCGAGCGACACGTTCGGTAGTGCGGCTCCTGCCAGAAACACTCCAGCATCCGACGCCTCCCTCAAGCCAACCTCACCTCCCTATCGAGCCCTATCCCCTTCGCGATGTGGGGAATGGACCTGATAGGGCCTTTCCCCCAGCTCCTGGTCAGCTCAAGTTTTTAGTCGTGGCTATCGACTACTTCTCGAAGTGGGTCGAGGCCGAGCCCCTCGCCACGATAACCGAGAACAAAGTGGTGCAGTTCTTCTGGAGGAACATTATATGCAGATTCGGCGTCCCGCGCGTCCTCGTGACAGATAATGGGACCCAGTTCACTGGCTCAGCATTCCGAACCCTGTGCGACGACCTCGTCATTCAACAGCGTTTCTCGTCCGTCTCGCACCCCCAGTCGAACGGACAAGCCGAGAACGCTAATAAGCAGATCCTTGCGGGGCTCAAGAAGAGGTTGGACAGGTGCTCCAAAGGACAGTGGGTCGACCAACTCCCTAATGTGTTGTGGAACTACCGCACAAGCAAGCGGACGCCCACTGGAGAGTCCCCTTTCAGCCTTACTTATGGGGCCGAGGCCGTAATACCCCTCGAGGTCGGAATTCCTTCCCCTCGGCTCATCGCCTATGACGAAGCGCAGAATGCCAGGAAACTCAGAGGAAACTTGGACCTGATAGATGAACTGAGGGAAAGGGCATCGATTCGGCAGCAAAATTACAGAAGGAGAGTCGAGCTAGCCTACAACAAGAAAGTCCGGCCCGCCAACCTCGAGCAAGGAGATCTGGTGTTGAGAAAGCTGGCCATATCCCTCCCCAGTCAGAAGGGCAAGCTAGCTCCGAATTGGGAAGGGCCGTACCGGGTCACAAAAGTTGTTCGGCCTGGGGCATATCGACTTGAGGACATGAATGGTAGAGAGCTCCCGAGGACCTGGAATGCCGATCACCTCCTGAAATACCAAGAGCGCGCCCCGGCGCCTCTCTAAGTAATCCGAGGTGTCGCGCCATTCCTCTCCTTTAACTTGTAACCTGTTCTATGAATTCTACTATGTAAAACGGTTCGCCGTCAAATATCAAATAAAGAAAGCTCCATTTTGCTTTTGAACTTGCCTATTTTTTCCTCCCCTCTTACTATACCGATGGTTCGGAGTCCAACACTCGGCTCGACTTTACCTTCTCGGTTCGTCTCCGGACGAACCAGGGGTAGATCGCCGTTCGGAATTGCTCCCACAGCCGTTGAACTACACCGATGGTTCGGAGTCCAACACTCGGCTCGACTTTACCTCCTCGGTTCGTCTCCGGACAAACCAGGGGTAGATCGCCGTTCGGAATTGCTCCCACAGCCGTTGAACTACACCGATGGTTCGGAGTCCAACACTCGGCTCGACTTTACCTCCTCGGTTCGTCTCCGGACGAACCAGGGGTAGATCGCCGTTCGGAATTGCTCCCACAGCCGTTGAACTACACCGATGGTTCGGAGTCCAACACTCGGCTCGACTTTACCTCCTCGGTTCGTCTCCGGACGAACCAGGGGTAGATCGCCGTTCGGAATTGCTCCCACAGCCGTTGAACTACACCGATGGTTCGGAGTCCAACACTCGGCTCGACTTTACCTCCTTGGTTCGTCTCCGGACGAACCAGGGGTAGATCGCCGTTCGGAATTGCTCCCACAGCCGTTGGACTATGCCTAAGGTCCGGAACATGTATCCCGACCACTCTTGACCGTCGGCCGAGGTCCGAAGGCAAACACATCCGGTCGGCATCCGAGCAAGTGCCTTCCCGAGCTGGTAAACGGGGAAAACACACTTCTCCTCAATTTTCGTGCGTGATCTGGATCAGACGGCTCAGATCGCGCCACTCGCGCAAAACGACAAGATAACGTTTTCTTGGAAAACGAGCCACCTCGAGATCCGTGCCTACATTCAACGGCTCAGATCTCGCCACGTCGAAATAGCACTCTCGAGAACATCGCCGTGTCAGACCCACTAAGCGACAAATCGCCGTACCCCTGGGGATCCATTCGGCTAAATAGACACACTCAGTTCAAATAGTTCGGCACGGTCAACACAGTTATAAACAAAGACAGACGTACAAAACACCAAAAGGGAATTTTATTAAATATCGGCGTACAGTACAAAATAGACCATTACAAAAGTGTCGGCAAACAAAACATACAACCCCCGACCCACTACACTTGTCTTTCATAAAAATGCATCCTCTCCATCTTGTTCGCCCTCCTCGGCAGACGGTTCCTCCGCCTCTCCTCGAAGCTTCGCCATTTCCGCCCGCAGCTGTCCCATCTCCGAGAGCAAGTCGTCCCGTTCGGTAATGAGTTTCGACTGAATGTGCCGAATACTTTTGACCCGAAGAGCATTGCTGAATGCGGTCTGCGAGTCCTCGTCCTCCCCTACGGGGCTCAGCTCGACGATCTTGCTCTCCAAGCGTTGTGTTTCGGCCTCCCGGAGACTGAGAACCAACGAAAGGTGATTCCACTCGCCCTCGGATCGGCGTAGCTTCAGATCGACACTCCTGGGGCTCAGAACCACCGTCCCAGAGGTCGCCTCGGATGCGGAGTCATCATTCGGACGCCCGGAGTCCGATCCATGGATCGCCGCGACAAGCTGAAAAATAGGAAAAACGAACAATGCAGTTTCAATACAGTGCCGAAGACAAACACTTAAAAGTTTTTCAGAATTTTTATGCATTCAGACATAATAGTGTTACAAACGGTCGACCAACCCTACAACTAGGTTATTACAACGGCCAACAGAGATGAAAAGTGGCATAATCAAGTCCTCTTCGGAAGGGGAATGCTTCGGTTTAGGGAGACGCGAGGACGACGAGGCCGACCCTCTGAGCTCGACCCTAAACCAACGAAGCGCGACCCCCCTTCACTGCTAGTCCTAACAGCCGCGCCGACCGATGCCCCGCTCGACGAGACAGCCGCGCTGCTCTGAGCGTCAGTCGGACTCCGCCTGGTCGTTAGCGGGCGCGTCGCGAGTTCATAAAACGTAATCCCCCTCTCACTTTCCTCACGGGTGCACGACGTGCTGCGAACATTAGTCCTCTCCGGCGCAGGTTTAAGCGACGCGATCTCCTCCTCCAGTTCGATAATCCGATCCCTCAAGACGACGTCCTTCGCCAATTTCTTCGATCGAGGGGCCTTCAACGACCCCGAGGCATTGGGACTATCAGTTGCAAGCCGCCGATAGTGGGTGACCTCAATCCTCCTATCTATTGTGATCCTCCTGAGCATGTCGACTTCGGCCAATAGTCTCTTACGCTCGGCCAAAGCCCCCTCCAGCTCGGAGGCCATCTTCTCCCTTTCCGCCGAACGCTCTCTCTCCGATTGCTCCAAGTATTGTACCTCGGCCAAAAGATCGTCGTTCTTCTGCTCGGCGGCTTTAAGCTCCCCACGAAGCCGCTCAATTTCCCCTTCGGAACCAGGACCCTGGGAGCACTTCCGGAGTTGATGCAGCTCGCGACAGTTCCTCCTCAGGACTGCCCTGACCTCCTCCGCCTGGCCGAGCAGGAGAAACCGCCTCTACCGGCTGTCCGAGAGTTCACGCTTCAAATTGGCCAATTCCTTCCGAAGGAAGACCAGCTCCGTGACCGGACCAAACACCACCTGAAAAGCGGAAATAAATCCGAGGCCCAACAGTTGGAAGAATTTACGCCCAAAACGCCCAAAACGCACACTAAGTCCGAGGCTCAACACTTGGACAAGTTTTTGGCCAAACAAAATACTTTTTCATTCAAAACAAAGGCGGTGGTCAGTCCGCAATAAGGCTTACAGAAAGAAAACAAAACCAAAAAGACTGAAAAGTAGGGAGACAACCGAGTCAGGGGTCGACCTTTTTGCCGCTCGGATCCGTCGACCCCTCTGCCTTGTCCTCGCCATCACCCTCGCCCCCGCCTTCGCTCCAGCTCTCCTCCTCGGAGAGTTTCTCCTCCTCGCCCTCGGCTTCGGTCTCCCCGTCACCTTCGGCGGGTTCCGTCTCTCCGTCGGGACCGAGTAGACCCTCGGTGATCCCTTCTTCCCCCTCTACGGGCTCGTAAAAGTCGTAGGAGGACGAGTCGAAGCCCGGGTTCTTCGCGGCTACGTGGGTCAGGGCACGGCCGTAGGCGTCCAGCATATTCTGGATCATGTGCTGCGCGGCCTCCTCTTGCACAGCCTTCTTCACCTTCTTCACCTTCCTCAGGTGGTTGGCCTTGATCCTCTCGGCTCTCTTCCGAGCAGTCTCCCCTTCCGACCGAGCCTTGGCCAGCTCATCCTTCAGCTCGGTAACCTCCTTCTCTGCTCCCGACCGAGCGCTGGCCAGCTCCTCCTTCAGCTCGGCCACCTCCTTCTCAAGCTTGGCCGCCGTATCCTTCGACGATTGGATGGCGTCGGCCAGCTTCTTCTCCAAGTCCTCCACTTCGGCGACTCTCTTCGTCGATAGAAGCAGCTCGGACTCAAGCCGCTTCGCAACCCGAACGCGCTCCGTCCTCTCCTTCTCCTTCTCCTGATCCTTCCTCGCCATCTCCTCGACCAGCCAACTGAAGTGGCAGAGGGTCTGGAAGAGAACGACACGTTAAAATCCGAGCCCAAGAACTTAGGAAAAATTGTCCAAGGAAAAATATGAATGAAGAAGGGCTCGACACACTTACCGACATAGTGCTCCGGGCCATCTGCATCACGTTGTCCCCTGCCATCCCAGCCCTCAGGGTCGCTCGGTCCTTCGGGGTCGGCAGGTGCCTCACTGCCTCCATACAGATGTTCCCGTCGCCCAAAAAGCCGTCGACGTTCATCACCTGCCAGTCAGGGACGAAGATCTGTTTATGACGCTCGGTCAAGATCTTCTCCGCGCCGGGGGTGAGTGGCGGAACCTGGAGGGACAGCGCATCAGCCACTCCGAACTCATTGCTCGACGGACCAGGAGCGTCCGCCTCCGGGGTAGGAGCAGGAGCATCCGAGGCCGAGGGATCGAGGTCCACGACCCCACCCTGCTCGGGGACCGCGACCTTTGCCGGAGGGACAAGGACCTCAACCTCTCCCTCCTTCAGGACCGCAACCTTCGGTTGGTCGGCTGCCTTCACGACCGAGGCCTTCTTCGAAGCTCGGCTGTCCTAAGGCGCTGCCAACGGCCTCTTCTTCTTCTCCTGCTCGGACCTGCCCTTCGCCACCAGGGCCTTGTAATCGAGCTTCATGGTCTCTGCAAGAGTCGAACGAAAAAACTTAGAAAATTGAATGCAAACTTTACGGAGAGAAGTATAAATACCAGAAGCATACGAGGATCGATCGGACTGAGACCCCCACGGAACAGATGCTCTTCGGTGATATCCTTCCAGCTAAGCGTCGGCAGAGCAAGGATCTTCTTCTGGACCTCGGTCTCTGCAGCGTTCAGCGGAACGTCCTTCTTTGTGCGCTTGGGTAGCCCGTCCGCCCAAACTGTCGGTATCACCCATGGCGTCAGATTCCGAACGAGGAAGTATTTGTCCTTCCAGTGTTTGATCGAGTCCAGATTCTCGATCAGTTTCACGCCCGGCCGGGGCGAAAGATAAAACCTCTGCTCGTCTTTTCTCGGCTGGACGGGTCGGAAGAGACTTCGAAAGAGGTACATGGTCGGCTTGGCGCCGATCTCTTGGCATCGGAGGAGGAACGCCACAACTTGCCTCCATGTGTTCGGCATCAGTTGAGCGGGACTCAAACCATACCAAACCAGGACGTCAACCACGAACGGGTGGAGGGGAAAGCGAAGACCGGCAATGAGGGAGTCGACCGGAAAGACGCATATGTCCGGAGAGGACCCAGTGTTGGCTCGGAACCCCGGCCCAGGGAGGAGCAACGTGTACTCGAGAGGGATCTGGAAGCCCTCTCGGACCAGATGAAGGTCCGCTTCGGTAAGAGTCGAGATCTTGCGATCGACCTCGGACAGCTCCCTAGGCTCGTTCTCCTCCACCAGTTTAGCCGTACCTTGGGTAACCTTCTCCAAGATATCCTCAGTATAATCCCGGACTCCTCCCACGCTCGACACGGCGATGGGCTGCCGACCGAACTCCCCCGCTCTCTTCGGCGTCTCCACTATAGTAATTACGGCTTTGCCCTTTCGGGACTCCGCCGCAACTTCTTGGGGCACCTCGGCCACTCCGCCCTCCGCGTCTGGACGAACAACGTCCTGCTCGCTCGGCTCCACTACTCCTTTCTCTTTCTCCCCTCGGCCAACGGCTTGCTCCGAGGCGGGGGTCTCAGCCGAAATCTTAACCATATTTTCCTAAAGAGAGAAGGGAAAGAGACTGACCTTGAAGTGACAGTTACGGTCGGAAACTTCGCCGGAACGAGGAACGCTACTGCGACAGCAAGCGACACCACCAGGGAGCTAAAGACCTCGAAGCGAAGTAAATACGGAAGAGAGAGAGTAAAAGTGAAAAGTGAAGACTTGGTCAAAGGGGGGTAAAGATTTATAGTGAAAATGAGGCGTCTCTTGGACTTCCAGAGCGACTTTTGGGCTACTCTCGAAGCATCTCGAAGGCCCACCACAAAGTCAACCAGCTCGGCAAGATGGGACGAGAATCCGAGCTGCGAGCAAACCGAACGTGGCCGCAATAGAGTCCGCTCGGAATCCGTGCAAGTGCCTTCCCGAGCTGGTAAATGGGGAAAACTCCCTTCTCCCTCAACTTTCGCGCCTGATCTTCATCAGACGGTCCAGATCTCGCCGAGAGCACTAAACGACAAGATAGTGTTTTCTTGGAGAGCGCGCCCATCTCGAGATGCGTGTCAGCATCCGGCGGCTCAGATAGCACCATGTCGTTCGGACGATCGGACCCTCGGACGCCCCGCCTTCGTCTAAAAAGAACCCGGAAAAATTTTTGATTTAGTTTTGAGGCGCCGCCTTCGGCGAACGCCCCCCAGGTCCCGTGCACCAATCGGTATTCTGCCGACCACGGGCCCCGGGCGGGAACAGATCGGTACTCCCCCCATCTCTAACTCCCCCGGGCTGATACCCATCAAAAGCCATCAGCCCGGAAGGAAGACAGAGATGAGAGGAGACCCATCCACACTCAGGAATCGGGAAGAACGCACCATTCCGAGCCAGTTGTTTGCATCTGGAAGGCGCGGCTTGCCAAAGGGCTCTAGCCACAGCGCCTTCACAGTTGCAAACAACAGGCTCGGACGGTCCAAAAGCCCGAGCTGCTACTGATGATGAAATGGACCAAGAGACCGGCATCGGACATGGATCGTCACTCTCTCACCAAGACCTCCGCTCTCTCCGACGCTCGCTTCGGAGCCACCAAAGAAAGCCGAAGATCTTGGTGAGAGAACGACCACCCGTCCTTCCGAAGAAGTCCACGCCCCGGGACAGGACTATTGCCGTCGACCTTACTGTCTTATTGCTCCCCACTCCTGACACCACCTTTTCGGAGCAGAGAGGAATAGGGAAACAACAAGACAACAAGGCGACCGCCCGTCCTTCCGAAGTAACTTATCCCTCGGATCCGGACCACGGTCGCCGCCGCTACTACCTCGTCCCCCCTCGCTCCTAACATCCACTTTGGGGCTGTCAGGAACGAAGGGAAAACCAGGCAGAAGAGCGACCACCTCTCCGGACCTCAAGAAAAAAGCTACCCGAGGCAGACGCCTCCGAGGTCTGGAACTCGATTTGGTTGTGACGAAAACGACAAAGGGAATGGAGTACTTATAGTCTGCCCCCAAGAACCAGCCATTACTACCCTCGGAAACTGAAGCGCCGCGTCTTAATTGAGGGAATTACTGATCCTCAGAAGTTGAAATGCCACGCATTAATTAAAGGGATTATTCCTAATGACCTGGGAAAAGGGGAATGCCGCACAAACCCCGAGCGTCATTAATACCCTTGGAAGCGAGATCACCTCCGAACAGATAGCACCACGGCGCAGCCGAACCCTTCCTCCGGTCGGCTGCCGAGCAGAGGCCTTCCCGAACTGGTAAATGGAGAAAAAAAGGCACCGAGCTATCTCAGCCGTCGGATCTCCCAGAAATTCACGCTCCCAATGGCGAACGGCTCAGATTGCGCCACGTGCGCTAAAAGACAAGATAGCGTTTTCTTGGGAACCGTTCCCGTCTCGAGATGCGTGCCAACATCCAACGGCCCAGATTACGCCACGTCACTCAAGCCTTCGGTCGGCTGCCGAACCCCCCATGCCTTCGGTCGGCTGCCGAGCAGAGGCCTTCCCGAACTGGTAAACGGAGAAAAATGCTGCCGAGCAGCAGCAGCCGTCAGATCTTTCCGAAGTTCGCGCCCATCTGCGATCAGCGGCTCAGATCGAGCCACGCCATAAATCGGTATTTAAATCATTTTTTATCTATTTAATTTGTTTTATTTGTTTAAAAATTGCGAGAAAATTGTTAAAAATTCGGGAAAATTGGCCAAAAATTCTGGAGAATAATTGAGATTTAGGGGGCACGTTTTCGAACCCCTGAACGAACAATTATCGCCCAGAATGTACGATTAAGGCCCCCGAATGATTAGCAAACGTGTCGCAAAATTAAACAAGTAGTCCGAAAAAATAGATAAGAACTCTTGAACACCCGATGTGACCAGAGAACTGCCAGCGGCATCAAAAGTTGCCTCACTACCCCCTTTCTAGATTCAAAATCCCACGTCTGGACTCCAATACAACTCCATCAGCCACTAAAACAGCTAAACTACTCCTCAAAGTCTGATCACACTCAGTCTTTAGGAGTGGGGGGCTCGTGATATGGCTAAAATTGGGGTTAAATCGGGACCGTCCAGATCGATCACGAATCCTGAAGCACGGGGGTAAAAAGGTAATTTCACATACAGATGGATCCAAAACGGGTATTGGGCCTTCTTCTCACAGAACCAACCACCCGCGAATAGATCCACTTCAATTGGGTACGGGTCCCTACCCGATACAAGCCCAATCCACCAAGAAGAGAATCAGGCCACTAATTTGGTCAAATCAATAAACCTGATTAGCTCTCACCAGGAATCAAGGCCTAACTTCCCAAAACAGAATAGGAGGATTTTTCTCCTATTTGTTAGGCAGGAAATTAGGCCCCAAATCGTTCCAAAGGCGACTATAAATACAACCCCTCTACCACCGAGACCAGGTTAATCACTCTTTCACCACTTAAGCTCTTTCTTAATCTTTTCCTGATTACTGACAAGAGCGTCGGAGGGTGCGTCGCCGGAATCAACCCCGGTGTTTCGCACTTCCTTGCAGGTTGTGCCAGGAGCAAGAAGGCCGAGTCAATCGTTCAGGTGTTTCCCGGACTCACAAATTCTATCTGTTTACCCCCACACCGAAATCAGCGGTAACAGTAGTATCAGTACAATCCACAAATGTACTCTAAATTCCATGCAGGTGCATCAATTTCAAGCTCAATTTCGACCTTGATCCAGCCAGTATTTCTCAAAACTCAAAACATAAAAGAGTTTTTTCTTGATGTTTCATATAGCATTTTGAATCATCTCAATCCGAGTTCGGATGATAAAGTTATGATCAGATTACGTAGCGATGTCGAAAATGCCCAGGCAATGTGGAATACACTGTGGATTATATTGATGCCGTTATTGTTAATAGCGGTATCAGGTTAATTATGCTGTTATTGCGAATAGCAGCATCAGTTATAAGCGATTTTCACTTACAATTGTTTTCTCAAGTCAATAAACTCTTGAGTGAATGTGAGATATACTAATATCGTTACTTCCAATAGCGGTAACAAAATTTTTTAATTACAGATACCACTATTGACATCAACAATATCAAAATAACAGATGTCCTTATTGCTAATAGCATTTTATGCTGCCGTGTCAAAAACCGAGTCAGTTTGGTAAATATTTTCAAAAGTGGGTTGGTACTGAATTTTATATGTTTCGGACTGTAACCGTTGTTTGTGGGTCCCTCGTAAAATGTTTGGGGCACTTAACAGGGTTTTCGATTTGGTAGACATATAATATCTTTCTAATTAATAAAAACGTATGCAAGAAAACCATCTGAAGTACATACAATGTCTAGAATTATCCAGCCATAGGTCCCCCTTTTTAAGTGGAAGAATTGCAGAAAGGTATCTTCTAACACTGTAACAGTGTTCAACTTGAAATGCAAGTGTAAGTGTGGTTGCATGTGTCCGTCGAAGTTTGATAGTATGGAATTTTTTGCCGTACAGACCCACTTTTTGGAAATATTTGACATTTTGATCCACTTTCGAAAATAATTAGCGGATTGATCCAGTTTTGAACACGCCAGCAAAAGCCGTTCTTAAAAAAAAACGGCATTGATTATTTACAAGCCGTTTTTCCTAATAACGACATCTATTTTTAAAAAAATGTCTTGCCGTTTTTTAGAGTAACGGCATAGGTTATTTTGATTTTCGACAGCTTGTATTTTTCATTTTGAGAAAAAATGGCAAGTGTGAAAACCTTATAACATATGTCGTTCTGTCAAAAAATGGCATTCTCAATACTGATGGCGTTATTTTGAATAACGATATCAGTTTTTTACTTTGTTTGCCTATAAACAGTGGCCCCTTCTTCTCACTTCCCCTTTCTCAATCGATCTGATATCTCTCTCACACTCCCGAAACCCACAAACCCTAGATTCTTAAAACCAAAAATTCCAAGTATTGGAGTGGTCTCAAACTTCATATATCCTATCTCTTCACTCTCACTCTCATCTCATTCCTAATCTACGACGTAATTTCAAGCTATCCAAGATACGGTCTAATTTGAAGGTATTATTATAACCATATATATGTTTGATATGTATTCATAGATTAAGCTTATGAATAGTTAATGACTTGAATATATTTGAATCTTTATATTTAGGTAAAGAATATGATATCCCTATTTGGTTATATTTTCGGGGTGAAATAATTAAACATCCGAATATTGGATATTATTATAACGATTTTGAACCGGTTATTAGTTGGGCTCCCTGGAACTTTATATACTCACAACTAATAGATAAGATATTTGAAGTCACTAATTGAGATAGAGGTGAATTGAGTGTCAAAATCAAAGCCCGTTACGCTGCTGGTAAAGGAGAAGGGCAATATTTCATGGTGGTTCCCATAGATAATGATAATTCTCTGAGGTCCATGATTGATAGGACACTTGATCCAACTTGTAGTTGAAATGTATCGGAGTTATATATTGACCAAATGAGGCTTCCAAATACTAGGTAAGTTGTTATTGAAAGTCCAAGGCGCACCCCGAGTTTGAAACCATCTGCCGAGTCACATGCAAGAATACCAAATACAGAAAAAGACCTTAGCACAACTTCAACAGAACCTATTACCACCGAATATGAACAGGTACATCCGTTGACCTTGACATAAAATATTATCCGCACAGACATGGTATTGCAAGACTTTGACAACATCGTTGATGAGGAGTAGGATGCCGATGAAGCTCTGGTTAATGATGTCAATGTTGATGTGCCAATTAACAATGTGGTTTTGCCAAATCAGTCCATTAGAGTAACTGTACATGAGGTTCAATTGAGTGAATGGATGTCTCATGCGACCATACATGAACAAGCACAATCTTCCGTGGACTCTTCCAACACGGATCAACTCTACATAGGTCAAAGATTTCCAACTAAAAATTCTATACAATATCAAGTGAAGATGTACTCCGTAAAGAACCATCGAGAATTCGTGATGGCAAAATCGACCCCCGATTTATACTATGTCAAATGTAAATACGCACCCATCAACCATTCAGCCGAGATGATTACAGAAAATCCGCCACTTCTAAATGTAGTGGGTTGTCCTGGGCGATTGCGTGCACTTGTTCCAAAAGGCCGTACTTGTTTCGTGGTAAAGAAGCTTGAAGGTACGCACACATGTGTGAATCCTACATTGAATTAAGATCACAGAAAAATTGATTCTACAATTGTATCGATGGTCATATTGAATGTTGTGAAGGCACAACTAGAAATAACACCAAGAGCCATAATTGAGATAGTCAAGCTTCAGTTCAATTACACAATTTCATACTGGAAAGCTTGGAAAGCAAAACATAAAGCAATTGAGCGATTATACGGTTCCTTCGAAAAAGCATACACTAAATTACCCTATATTCTCAATGCAATTCAAGCATCAAATCCGGGGACGACCGTATATTGGGTCATGATTGTGACCGGTCCGGCCGAAGAAACTTTTAAAGGTGTTTTTTTGGTCATTCGGACCTTCCATCGAGGGTTTTAAGGCATGCATACCCGTTATATGTGTAGACGGAACTCATTTGTACAGAAAATACAAAGGTTGTTTGTTGATTGATGTTTCACCGGATGCAAACGGTCGGTTGTTTCCATTTGCGTTTGCAATATATAGTTGATGGTGAGAGCATAAAAACGTGGATATGGTTCATAAACTGTATTCGGTGCTTTGTCACAAATCGTGTAGATCTATGTGTCATTTTTGATCGTCATGTAGGCATATGATCAATAATGGAAAATGAGTTCGGAACTTGGAAGGAACCACTTGCTTATCATCGTTATTGTATGCGACATGTTGCTATTAATTTCCACCAAAAAATTGGTTACAAGTTTATGATGAACAAGCTGAAGGTGATCGCATGTCAGAATCAGTTGAAGAAGTTTGAGGAAAAGATGACACAACTTGAAGCGGCTAATATTGATGGGACTAAGAGCATCCACAGTCGTTTGCTTTATTGCCATTTTTTCCATTTTTTTCTACTGTAGCGCTCACAGTCGTTTGCTATTTTGCCATTTTTTGGCAAAAGCGCTACAGTAGATACGGAGATATAGCAATCGAAATAGCAAAATGCATATTATAGCGGACGAAGCATGATGTTTCGTCTGGATTATTTTATTATATTCTTAATTGATCGGATGAAACATGATGTTTCGTCCGAATTAAAATAAATTAAAAAACCGCATAATACAAGTTTAAATAATGGGAATAAACATGATGTTTCGTCCCATTTGGGACGAAACATGATGTTTCGTCCCATTCTATATATATAAAAAAAATTTTAATAAAAACCAATCAGTATGAAGGTGGTGCTCTCGGTATGAAGGCATACTATATAGAAATATCTCAAAGGCCACCCTAAACCTGAAGTAGACAATCCACAAGCCAAGAATAACTTTGAAAAAAAAAAAATTAAAGCTAAACGAATCCACCAAGAGCCAGACGACACACCATGACTCGTCTGGCTTATTCTTTTGATTTTTTTTTAAAGCTAAATGGAATCCCCTTAAACCGGACGACACATCATGTGTCGTCCCACCCATATTTTTGACTTTTTTTTTTAATGTCGGAATGAACATCATGCTTCGTCTCGTTTATTTTTTTATATTTTTTTTTGGGACGAAACATCATGTTTCGTCCCGTATTTTTTATTAATATTTTCTAACTTTCGGCCCGTATAAATTAATTTTTTAGTATGAAACGAACCATCATGCTTCGTCTGATTATTTTTTAACTAACTTATGCATTTTATATCATTTCAACGACTGCAGCAAAAAGAAGAAATGGATCGCTATAAAATGCATTTTGCCATTTTCTCCGTTCAACGACTGTGGATGCTCTAATTGGTTGAAGGAGAAACCGAATGAGAAGTGAACACTTTCCACCGATGAAGGTCGTAGATATGGTATAATGACAACAAATCTATCATAAATTTTTAATTCGGTTCTAAAAGGTGTGCGTAGCTTGCCCGTCACCGCAATTGTTGAAATAATTTTTTTCCGTCTCAACATGTACTTCTATGATCGTCGTGAAGCGGTGCAGAACCTTATCAGTGAAGTAAAATTATGATTGTGTAGGATCTATTTATATCTGCGAACATAAAAAATAATGTGTCAAGAACTATATTAATAAATGATGATGTATGGAGATAATCAAATTTGTAAGTCATATTTCTTCAACAGAATTAATAATCGATGTTTGAAGATAACATCAACTTCTCAATACTCGTATCGAATTACTACTCATAACAATCACCACCACAACATCTCCACACACTATATATCTATATATAAACAAATCTCATATCAATATCCATTCATACATACCGAACTATGAATATAATGATTAGAAATATAGTAATTCTAATGTATGACTATTTATCCATCAATGTCTAATATACAACATTGCCATTTTTAGACTACATCATCGACGACAATCCTTAGATACCAATATAGCTCATCCACATCTCACATAGATAAATCTCATTTCACATATCTAATACTTTGATGAATCAAATCCACATCTATTATACTATACCAATAACATAGCTCTTATTCATCAAAATGAATATTTCACACATCATCAACAACAATCCTTAAGTACATTTCACAACTTTGCTGCTTAGATGAATCTAATCTACATCTCTTGTACTATGCTACCAATATATATAGCTCTCATTCATCAAAATGAACATTTTAAAATAATTTTAGGGATTTACAATACTGACCACAATTTCGGATTTCGGAAGAGTTGTAAAGGAAATGACAGAATCACAATTAGGATTTATGTATGAGTATTTAATTGTTTGTTTCGGGAAGAGCACTCTAATACTTGGAATTTTTGGTTTTAGGGATCTAGGGCTTGTGGATTTCGGGAGAGAGAGAGAGCGGATCGATTGAGAAAGGGAAAGTGAGAAGAGGGGGCCACTGTTTATAGGCAAACAAAGTAAATAACTGATGCCGTTATTCAAAATAACGGCATCAGTATTGAGATTGTCGTTTCTGGAAAGAACGACATATGTTATAGAATTTTCACAAGCGTCATTTTTTCTCACAATTGCGACTATATGCTTCTTCGATTAAAAGTAATCTATGCCGTTACTCTAAAAAACGGCTTGCAAATAATCTATGCCGTTTTTTTCATTTACGTTTGTTACTGACGTGTTCAAAATAGGATCAGATCGCTAATTATTTTCAAAAGTAGGTCTGAGCGTTAAATATTTTCAAAAAGTAAGTCAGTACGGACAAAAAATTCGATAGTATGCCCTACATTGATTAGCCTAGTTAAAGTTTGTTGTATCTCTACTACTATAATGGGAGAACCCCTTAGTCCTTAACCCAACCCGTGTAGCGCACGTGTTGGGTTATGGACTAACTTTGGTAAATATTTTCGGCAGTGGACCAGTTTGGTAAATATTTTCAAAAGTGGGTCAGTTTGGAAATTATTTTCTTTTTACCCTTTTCATTATTCCTTCAATTTTTTCCACGTGCACGTGTGCACGTGTATGATACTAGTTTTAAGAATTAGGAGATTTAAGTTAGTTTATGCTAACAAAATTTTGAGGGAACTTCCATGACAAAGACATGAATCATAAGATAATGAATATTCACGCGGTGTATACGCGGTTTTCCACATATTATATGTAGTCAAAGAATAATATAAAAGGAAGAATCATGAAGCTCAGAGAAGAATTGGGGGGGAAAAACTAGTGAAAATATTAATTAAGGGGAACAATATGAATAAGATATATATAGAAAACCAATACCAAGTTCCAAGTCGATATCAGTAGCAAAATAAAAGATTATTTGAATCACGGTAACTAACCGTACGCATGCATGGTTGGTATTATTTGCATTCAAACACATAAACAAAATTAAAGTCTCTTTCAAATGGATTATGGATGAAAACTTTATTTTAATCCCTTGATTATAGCACTGTCACATTTACCTGATATCCGAATCCAATTTGAACTCGGTATTGGACCGGAACCGACCTGATCTATATGGGTCCAGGTCCTAAAATATAACCTGATGTACTTTCGGCTCTGGGTCCGGATTCGCTCAAAATAAAATCGACCCGGACCCGGACCCGGACCCGGACCCGTTACAAAATACCCCTAACCATATAGAATTTGAATAATAGAGTTATAGGAATATACATATAAAAGTAATTGTTGATGATAAATGTGTAAATATAATACTAATTCATGTACTTAAGTGCTAAAATTTTTAGAATCATAGGGTATCGAGTGCAAAAATACTTAAGTGCAAATAATTATTCTCTACTATCAGACTCGACGGGTAAATTTTTTTTTAACTATGACCCAGACCTGGTTTTTGCAAGTCCGGACCCGGGTCCAATTGTTGGACCTGTGAGGTACCGGGTCCGGGTTCGGGTAGTGCAGGACCCGACCCGATAGGACACGATACCAGCTCTACTTGATTATAGCTTCATTTTCTTGCGTAAAACTGAGCTTTGGTAGGTGACCGACCAACTTCACTGAGTTTACAATTACAAGTACACGAGGATTAGAGTCCGATTCCGTTGTGCACTAGGCCTCCGTGTGCACTCGGCCTTCTCGTCTTTGTATTAATGATTAGAGCCATTCACGTTGATCTACACATCTAAATTAATCTAAATATATAAAATCAAATTATTTGAAATTTATTTGTCCATCCATTAAAGTGTTAAAAAATTGCATGGCTGAAAATCATTGGTTTTAATAGTCACGTGATAGATGGACAAATGAATTAAATTAATTTGATTTTAAATATTTAGAACAATTTAGATGTGTAGATCAATGTGAATGGTTCGGATCGTTAATACAAAGGTGGGATGGCCGAGTGCACACGGAGACCTAGTGCACATGAGTACACACGGAGTCCTAGTTTACAACGAAAAAGGACTCTCTTGATGGATATTTTATATACACTTAAGAACATGCATAAACATTAAAACAACCTAAAACATATTTCTATGAATCTAGATCTTAATCATGTTGCAAAAGTGCTTTAATGTAAAATTCTAAATCATGAAACTATAGATCTTTGCTAAATCAAAAGAAGAACAACATTAAAAGCGGAAGCACTAACCTGAAGCCATTGATGGAGATTGCGCAGAGGGTTTGGATCTTCCTATATGATACACACTTCTATGAGATGTCCTCTCTCTATTCTTCTGTTGATGGGATGACAGATGGAATAAGAAGATGCGTATATATAGGGGACCATAACCCTAATTGATAATTATTGATTTCCAATTTTGTCCATCACAAAAATAAGAAATCTACTTTACGGTCTCTATACGTATTATATCACACTTCAAATTATATGCTTTTAACCCATTACTTAATCTTGATTAGATCACTTTAATTTGGGTTAGACTTTAGAATAGCATTTATACATTTAGTCACATATGTAAGCCAACATAGATTATTTTCCAACAATCTCCCACTTGGGCCACATATGTTACTCCTTATAAATGTACATACTTTATGAGCTCAAAATTTTGCTATCATAACCAAAAGCATAGCCAAACAATCTCGTCCATTAATCATGTAAATATAGGATCAAAGCAATTTTCGTTACATTTATCGTTATTAGTCATCAGTGTTGTGGTTTTCTGACCGCAGGTAATGATTTTTATGCAGCCTCGAATCAAACCCACTATCTCTTTTTTGGGTCTAACTGCTGTTTCAGCAACCTGTTTCATTAATGAGTAGTTTTCAGTATTGAATTACTGATCGTACGCATTGGAATAGTTAGGGATGTGTACGTACCAGCATTCGGAATGCGGGGGAGTGGCGGATGCGAGAGACAGGGTCACCGAGGAGGTCGGTGAAGATCGATAGGGAGCCGATAGGGCCGACTTCGCACATGCCATCGATGGATTCTACTCCGTCTCGATCGCTTTCCGGGTCGAATTCTCTTACCAAGACTTCCATGTTAGTTTGTTCGATCTTCAGTATAGAAACGGATGAGTGATGAGAGTGATGGATGTAAAAGAAAGAGAGGGATCGAGGGAAGTGGTGGTGAACGAGTCACGTGATTGGGAGCAAGCAAAAGGCTAGTTAGTAAAGCATGAGATTTTTGGAGCTTCAGGGGGATCTCAAATTATGGATGTGATGATTGGCGTGGAAGGCATATATATATAAACAAACATCCCCCCTCTCTTTCTTTCAATAAGAAAATATATGATGTTGTTGTATAATATTTTAAATGGAAGGATAGGTAAACTACACCAAACTCTCGATATATGGAAAGTTGAAGTTCTTACAATATATTTTGATCACCATTTCATTTCAAAATCTGAAATATTGTCACTGAAAATTATTAATGCTAGCTGAGTTGTGCTTATCTTTTTATATTTTCGTTCCATACTAAAAAAATTGTACAAATAAAATTTCTTGATGACTAGCAAAGAAACTTGCAATCTAAAATGTATAGCGTTATTTAAATTTTGTAACTCTAGAAAAATATAGGCCTTATTTAAATTTTGTAATTCTTTCGAGGTAACGTGACTAGTTTTTTCTTTCTTCCTTCTACAATCCTTCCGATTAATCTTCTGTCTATAAAATGGATAATTATATTTTTGAGAAATGATTAAATATAAGAAGTGTAATCTCTGATCTCTATTCTCTAATATCTTTAATCTCTAATCTCTAATTCTCTAATATTATAATGGGAGGGTTATAATTGTGTTATTTATAGACAATTTTAATTTGTAGACAATCAATTATCAAATCTCAACCACTCATTTTTAACTGAGAGTAATATTAACCATCTATTTAGTCAAATGTTGTCAGTTACCATAATACCTTCAAAGTTCAAATTTATTTATGATATAATTTTCTACAACGTTTAATATATATATATATATATATATATATATATATATATATATATATATATATATATATATATATAATTAAGGCGCGCAACTCACATGCAAATTGCTATTATATCTCTAATATTATAATTGGAGAGTTGGGGTTGTCATTTGTAGACAACCAACCATCTAATCATAACCATTTATTTTTAAGTGGAAGTTGTATTATCCATTTATATACTCAATTGTTGTTAGTTACAATAATACTCTCAAAGTTTAAATTTACTTACGATATAATTATTTACAAAAGTGCTTCTTATATAAAATAAAAGTTTATATCACTATGAATAATTTGTAAAGAGTATTTGATAAGTTAAAAAAAGTATTAGGTTTGAGAGTATATTATGTATTAGCATTTACTTGAAAGAGAGAAGAAAAAATATTATTGGTGCACCTACAGACTATTATTAAGAGAGTCGCCGCTTTTGAGTGGCTGCAGTAAAACATCAATCATTTGTTGAGCTCCCATATTCAACTCATGTCCACATAATGAAACTGAAGGGTAAATATCTCGGAATCAAACCTGACAGATTTAGGTAAATCACTAATATTAGAATGGAAGAGTTAGGATTATCATCTGTGCATAAATAAATTTGCATATCGTCTCTATATACTACCAAGTACGAGGTCAAACTAAAGATTCAGTTACAGTATGGCGATAGGTAGAACTGGCAATGGATTACGCGCCACAGTTGCTGCTGTGCCAGAGTATCAAGATAGCTAAATGAACAGTATAGTTGAGATTTATCGGCACTGTTTGTGTGGTCCCGCCGGTTTGGAAAGACATCGTCACGTGGCGACAGTGCAGGATAGCTAAGTTGTTCGCGAGGTGGGGCTTAATGGACCGGTAAATGCAACAGTTCAGTGGACAATGATGGTAGGCTTTTGTGGAGTAGAATTTTTTCCGTACTGACCCACTTATTGAAAATAATAGAGTTGGCATTCGGGTCGACCGGACCGGGCCGGACAGGATCCATCCGGGTTGAACGTTGACTTGGGTGGGTTCGGAACGAGTCGGGCCGGGTCGAAAATTGAAAATGACGACCCGCCCAACTCGTGAACCCTTTCAGGTCCAACCCGGGTCGGGTCGGGTCGACCCGTGGGTTGGCCCGTGTTTAGATAGAGAGGTTTTTTTTTTAAATTTTAAACTTAAAATAATAATAATAATAAACATTAAAAATCGTAATAATAATAGTAAGATTAAAAGAGTGAAATTGGCAAAAAATATTGAAATATTATTCATATGAATTTAAGTTATACAAGTTTAACAATTTCTAATGAAACGAAGAATTCAATTCACAAATATATTTTATACACTAACGTATTTCTTATATACAATTTCAATTTACTTCAGTTTTTCTAATTTGAAATAACAAGCACAGAAATAATATAATTTTTTTAATCTATTTACAATTGTCTTGAAGTTGATGGCCTTGAATTTGTTGTTGTTGGTCTTGAATTCTTCATTTTGGTTGCTATTGTTGTTGTTGTTGTTGTTGTTGTTGTTGTTGTTGTTCCGGCGAGTTGCTCCCACTTGTGGACGTTGATAATGTTTTCCCTTGTGTCCTATCTTCAGCATTCAGCCAGTCATTTGTGCAAACGAGCATCTCTAACGTGTCGGGCTTCAAGCGATTCCTATAATCAGTTAGAACTTTGCCACTTGAAGAAAATGAACTTTCAGAAGCAACTGTAGGTACTCTTCGGCGGGCTCACTAATAGGGACAATTGGTGGCCTACGGAAAGTGCCGGTGGAATCTTGCCCACTTTGGCTACGACCACTACCGCGTGATCTAGACATAATGTAGTAATGTATGTAAAAAAAAAAACTACACAATGTCGGAGCGATGAGTTATAAAAAAAATCGAGAAAACAAGAGGGTTGAGATAAAGAAGATCAAAAAACCAACAAAAATTAAATAGGAAGAGAGGTATGAAATTTTGATACCGTTCACCATGGATACGCGTATATAAAAAATTCCGTAAAAGTAAGAATAGAAGTAGAAGTAGAAATAAGCGATTCTGAAATTGAAGAGTTGAGGAGAGCTTGAAGGAGAGTTGAAGACTTGATCACTTGGAGTTGGACGAGAGTTCAAGAGTTGATGACGTTGTTGAATTTTGATTTCGATACAATCAGAATTTGATCGTGTATATGCCTTGAAGACTTGCTTGTTGAATACTTCAATTGTTCAAAAATTCCTTTAAAATGAGTTATAATAGTAGAGAGAGCAAGAGAGTTTTTTGTGAATTTTTTGATAAGGTTTTGGGTGGTATTTATAGGCTTAAAATTAAATAAATAAATATAAAATAAATAAATAAATAAATAAAAAACCCACAAAAAACCACCAAAACGGCTATAAGAGCTGTTGAGTGGCTCTGTGCTACAGTACCCAGGCCAACGGCCTTGCGACCTGTTGGACCCATTCGGGTCAACGGTCGACCCGGGGCGGGTCGAACGTTTGACCCGTTCGCATCAAACGGTTCGCAACCCGCGGGTCGACCCGCAGGTTGGAGGGCAGGTTGGCGAATTTTAACCGGGTTCGCGGGCCGGGTTAGGCAGGTTGGATCCGATAAATTGGCGATCCAGGTCGACCTATTACTGTTCACGGGTTCGACCCGAACCCGAACCGCAGTTTCGCTGGCCGGGTTATACGGGCGGGTCGCGGGTGGGTTGGCGGTTGACCCGGCCCACTTGACATCCCTAAAAATAACTAAACTGACCTGCTTTCGAAAATATTTACCAAACTGATCCAGGTTTAGACACGCCAGCATCAAACACTATTGACAATAACAATATCTGTTATTTTAATATCATTGTTATCAATAGCAGCATCTGTAAAAAAGGGTTTTCGTTACCACTATTGGAAGTAATGGCATTAATACATATCGCATTCACTTATGAGCTCTCTGACTTAAAGAAAAAATTATCAGTGAAAGTCGCTTATAACTGATGCTGCTATTTTCAATAACGACATAATTAATCAGATGCCGCAATTGATAATAGCAGCATCAGTACAATCCACAAATGTACTCTAAATTCTGTGCAGGTGCATCAACTTCAAGCCCAATTTCGATCTTGATGCAGCTAGTATCTCTTAAAACTCAAAACATGAAAGAGTTTTTTCTTGATGTTCCATATAGCATTTTGAATCATCTCAATCCGAGTTCGGATGATAAAGTTATGATCAGATTACGTAGCGATGTCGAAAATGTCCAGACAATGTGGAGTACACTGTGGATTATATTGATGCCGTTATTGCTAATAGCGGTATCAAGTTAATTATGTTGTTATTGCGAATAGCGGCATCAGTTATAAACGATTTTCACTTACAATTGTTTTATCAAGTCAGTAAACTCTTAAGTGAATGTGAGAAATGCTAATGTCATTACTCCCAATAGCGGGAACAAATTTTTTTAATTACAGGTGCCACTATTGACATCAACAATATCAAAATATCAGATGCTGTTTGTTACCGCTGATTTCGGTGTGGGGATAAGCAGATGAGATTTGTGAGTTCGAGAAAACCTGAACAGCAGATCCAAGCCTTCTGATTCCTGCAGCAACCTGCAAGGAAGTGCGAGACACCGGGGTTGATTCCGGCGATGCACCCTCCGACGCTCTTGTCAGTAACCAGTGGTGATTAAAGAAATAGCTTAAGGTGGAAAAAGAGTAATTACCTGGTCACTGTGGCAGAGGGGAGGTATTTATAGTCGCCAGGAGAGTGATTAGGGACTTAATTCCTTGTGTAACTACCAGGAGTAAAATCCTCACAGTCTGTTTAGGAAACTACCCCCTGATTCCCGGTGAGAGCAAATCAGGCCCGTTGACTTGGTCAAGTCAGTGGCCCTGATTTGTCTTTTGTTGGTCTGGGTTTGCCCCGGATCGGGACCCGTACCCAATTGGTGTGGATCCGTTTGTGGGCTATTGGATCTGTGCGGAGGAGATTCAGTACCCGCTTTGGATCCATTTGTATGTGAAATTACCGTTTTACCCCCGAGCTTCAAGATTCGCGCCCAATCTGGACGGTTCCGATTTAATCTCATTTTTAGCCATATCACGAGCCCCCCACTCCTAAAGACTGAGTGTGGTCAGCCTTTGAGGAGTAGTTTAACTGTTTTGGTGGCTAGTGGAGTTGTATCGGAGTCTAGATGGATGAGTTTGAATCTCGAAGGGGGTAGCAAGGTGATTTTTTGATGCCATGTGTTGTTCTCTAGTCATATCGAGTATTTGGCGGCTTTTATTTATTTTTTCGGACTATTTATTTAATTTTGCGGTGTGTTTGCTAATTGTTCGGGGACCTTAACAGTACATTCTAGGCAATAATTGTTCGTTCAGGGGTTCAAAAATATACCCCTGAATTTTTAATTATTTCCTAAAATTTTTAGTTATTTTTCTCGAATTTTTAGCAATTTTCTCGCAATTTTTAAATAAATAAAACGATTTAAATAAATAAAAAATGATTTTAAATACCGATTTATGACGTGGCTCAATTTGGGCCGTTGATCATGGACGGGCTCGAATTTTTGAGAAATCCAACGGTTGTTATCGCTCGGAAGCTTTTTTCTCCGTTTGCGAGCTCGGGAAGGCCCTTGCTCGGCCGCCGACCGGAGGGATAGGGGTTCGGCAGGCCGAGCAACGTGGCACAATTTGAGCCGTCGGTTGATGGTGTGAATCCCAAGAAAACGCTATCTTGTCTTTGAGCGCACGTGGCGCAATCTGAACCGTTCATCATTTGAAGCACGAATTTCTGAGAGATCCAACGGTCTTAGTTGCTCGGTGTCTTTTTCCTCCGTTTGCAGGATCGGAAAGGCACTTGCTCGGCAGCCGACCGAAGGCATGGCGCTTCGGCAGTCTGAGCGACGTGGCGCAATCTGAGCCGTTGGATGGCGATGCGCATCTCGAGACGGGCACATTTCTCGAGAAAACACTATCTTGTCGTTTAGTGTCCTCGGCGAGATCTGGGCCGTCTGATCGAGATCTGACACGAAAGTTGAGGAGAAAGTGAGTTTTCTCCGTTTGCGGGATCGGAAAGGCACTTGTTCGGCAGCCGACCGAAGGCATGGGGTTTCGGCAGTCCGAGTGACGTGGCGAAACGAGTTTCGAGACGGTCCTGTTCCCAAGGGTATTAATGGTCCCCCAGGGTTTGTGCGGCGTTCCATCTTCCCGGGGTCATTAAGAATGGTTCCCTCAATTAATGCGTGGCGTTTCAACTTTCGAGGGTCATAATGGCCAGATCTTGGAGGAGAGCTTATAAGTATCTCACTCCCTTTGTCATTTCAATCGCAACAATGTAGAGTTTTAGCCCTCGGAGGCATCTGCTTCGGGTGGTTGCTCTTTGGAAGGACGGGTGGTCGTTCTTCCACCATGGTCTTCTCCTAACTCTGACGGCCCCGAAGTGGATGTCAGGGTCGGGGGAGATCATTGTTGAAGAAGTGATGATCAAAGTCCGGATTCGAGGGACCATGTGTTTCGGAAGGACGGGGAGTCGCTCTTCCGCCAAGATCTTCTCCTGACTCTGACGGCCCGGGTGGAGGTGTCAGGGTCAGGGGAGATCTTGGCAGAAGGGTTGACTACCGAAGTCCAGATCCGAGGAGCGGTGTTCCTCGACAGGACGGGTGGTCGTTCTTCTACAATGATCTTCTCCCGATTCTGAGTGCTCCGATCTGGGTGTCAGGGTCGGGGAAGGTCATGGTAGAAGAGGTGATGACCCAAGTCCGGAACCGAGGGACGAGTTTGCTTCGGGAGGACGGGTGGTCGTTCTTCCACCATGATCTTCTCCCGATTCTGAGTGCTCCAATGTGGGTGTCAGGATCAGGGAAGGTCATGGTAGAAGAGGTGATGACCCAAGTCCGTATCCGAGGGACTGCAGTAGCTTCGGAATGATGGGTCTCTTCCCATCTCTGTCTTCCTTCCGGGCTGACGGCTTCCGATGGTTGCCAGCCCGAAGGAGTTAGAGATGGGGGGTGTGCCGATCTGCTTTTGACCGGGCCCCATGGGTCGGCGGAACACCGACCGAGACCTGGGGCCTGGGGGGCTCGCCGAGGGCGGTGCCTTAAAACTTTGAATCTAAATTTTTTCTGGCTCCTTCAGATAGACTTGGGACGCCCGAGGGTACGATTATCCGAGCGACGTGGCGCAATCTTAGTCGTTAGATGTTGCGGAGAATCTCGAGGCGGGCTCAGTTCCCAAGAAAACGCTATCTTGTCATTTAGTGTCGCTGGTGAGATCTGAGCCGTCTGATCGAGATCCTACACGAAAGTTGAGGAGAAAGTGAGTTTTCCCCGTTTGCAGGCTCGGAATGGCACCTGCTCGGTCGCGCGACCGGGCTCTTTGAGGCTGGGCTCGGATCGCATGTGATTCGGATTTAGACCCCGTGGTGCCGAACTACTTGACTTGGTGGGAGGACAAAGTCGTGTTGGGCCTTCGCGACGTTTCGAGAGCGGCCCAAAAAGTCGCGCCCTTACGTTTGGAAGTTCAAGGGACGTTCCTCTTTTACTATAAATCTTCACCCCCCTTAACCCAAGTCTCATTATTCACTTTTACTCTCTCTCTCCAGTTTTTACTTTCACCTTCGAAGTTTTCAGCTCCTTGGTGGTGGTGCTAGCTGTCGCGGCGAGGCGTTCTCTGTCTCTGGTGAACTTTTTCTACCGTAGCTGTCACTTCAAGGTCAGTCTCATTCCCCTTTCTTTAGAAAATGGTTAAGATTACTTCCTCGGATGAGACCCCCTCCTCGGAGCAAGCCGTAGGCCGAGCGGGCAAAGAAAAGGAGATAGTGGAGCCGACCGATCAGAGTGTCGTTCGGCCGGACAGAGAGGGTGAAGTAGCCGAACTACCTCAGGAGGTCGCGGCGACGTCTCAAAAGGGTAAAACGGTAGTCACGATCGTCGAGACGCCGAAGACGGCGGGGGCATTCGGTCGGCAGCCCATTGCCCTGTCGAGCGTAGGAGGCGTTCGGGACTATGCTGAGGATATCTTGGAGAAGGTGACCCAAGGCACAGCCAAGTCGGTGGAGGAGAATGAACCGAGAGAGCTGTCCGAGGTGGACCATACCATCTCGTCTCTTACGGAGGCCGATCTACATCTGATCCGAAAGGGATTCCGGATCCCCGCCGAGTACGGGCTGCTCCTCCCCGGGCCAGGCTTCCGAGCCAATACGAAGTCTTCGACAGATGTGTGCGTCTTTCCTGTCGACTCTCTCATCGCCGGACTCCGCTTTCCCCTACATCCGTTCGTAGTTGACGTTTTGAACTGGTACGGTTTGAGCCCCGCCCAGCTGATGCCGAACACCTGGAGGCACGTCATGGTGTTTGTCCTCCGGTGCCAAGAGGTCGGTGCTACGCCGAGCATGTTTCTCTTTCGGAGCCTCTACCGACCTTGTCAGCTAAGCCGAAACGAACAGAGTTTCTATCTTTCGCCACGGACGGGCGTGAAGTTGGTCGAGAACCCGGACTCGATCAAACACTGGAAGGAGAAGTATTTTATCATCCGAGCCCCCACGCCGTGGACGATACCGATAGTTTGGGCGAAGGATGGGCTGCCCAAACGAGCCAAGAAGGAGCCGGTGCTGAATGACGAGGAAACAGAGGTCCACAAGAAGCTCCTCGCTCTGCCAGCACTAAGCTGGAAAGATATTACCGAGGAGGCTCTGTTCCGAGGGGGTCTCAGTCCGATCGACCCTAGTACGCTTCTGGTATTTATATTCTTTGCTTAAAGTTCATGAAAAATTTTCTAAGTCTTTTCATTCGGCTTGTGCAGAGACAATGAAGCTGGATTACAAGGCTTTGATGGCGAAGGCCAGGGCGACGGAGCAGGAGACGAGGAAGAAGAGGCCTTCGGCAGGGCCTCAGGGTGGCCGAGCCTCGAAGATGCCGTCGCTCAGGAAGAAAAGCAACCCGCAAGAGGCCGTTGCCCTGGGGACCGGCCCCGAGCAGGAGAAGTCCGCGGCTGCGGATCCGCCAGCTTCCGATGCGCCGGCGCCAACGGTGGAGGTGGATGCGGCCGGCTCGTCGAGCGGTGCGTTCGGCATGAAGGAGGTGTTGTCCCTCCAAGTTCCACCTCTCACTTCCGAGGCGGAGAAGATCTTGACCGAGCGGCATAAGCAGATCTTCGTCCCCGACTGGCAGGTGATGAATGTCGACGGCTTCTTGGGCGACGGCAATATCTGCATGGAGGCGGTGAGGCACCTGCCGACCCCGAAGGATCGAGCGGCCCTAAAGGCCGGGCTGGGAGGGGACGCCGCGATGCAGATCGCTCGGAACACAATGTCGGTAAGTGGACCGAACTCTTTCTCATCGAAACTTTTTCTGGTTTTTTCTAAGTTCTTGGGTTCGGATTCTGATGGGTTGTTCTCTTTTCAGACCCTCTGCCACTTCAACTTCCTGCTCGAGGAGTTTGCGAGCAAGGAACATGAGTATGAGCGGGAGAGAGTGGAGCGGGTCAAGGCCACGAAGCTGCTTGATGCCGAGCAACTCCTCTCGGCAAAAAGGGGTGCCGAAGTGGCCGGGCTGGAGAAGCAGCTAGCCGACACCATTCAGTTGTCGAAGGACACAGCGGCCAAGCTCGAGGCTTCGGAGAAGGAAGCTGCCGAACTGAAGGAGAAGCTGGCCAATGCTCGGTCGGAAGCAGAAAGGGCTCGGAAGAGGGCCGAGAAGATCATGGCCAAAAACCGGAGGAAGGTGAAGAAGGTGAAGAAGGCCGTGCAGGAGGAGGCCGTGCAACACATGTTCAAGAACATGGAGGACGCATACGGTCGAGCCTTGCTCCACGTCGCTGCCAGGAATTCGGGTTTCGACACGTCCTCCTACCATTTCTACGACCCCGTGGAGGGGGAGGAGGAGGTTCCCCCGGGGATGCTCGACCCCGAGGGACAGACGGACGGTGTCGAAGGCCCGGGCGGGACCGAGGCCGAGGACGGGGAGGATGGCGACTCCGAGGAGGAGAGTGGGAGTGAAGACGAAGACGAGGACGAGGACAAGGCCGAGGGGTCGACGGACCCGAACGACAAAAAGGTCGACCCCTGACTCGGTTGCCTCTTTAGTTTTTTGTTGTTTTGTTTCTTTCTGCAAGCCTAACTGCGGACTGGCCACCGCTCTTGTAAAACTTTCTTCTTGGTTTTGAATGAAAACAGTTTGTTTGGCCAAAATTTATCCAAGTGTTGAGTCTCGGATTTTGTGTTTGATTTGGCATAGAATTCTCCAAGCGTTGGGTCTCGGATTTATCTCTGATTTTCAGGTAAAGTTCGGTCCGATTACGGAGGTTGCACACCTTCGTAAGGAGCTGGCCAAAACGAAGGGTGAGCTCTCGAATAGCCGACAGAGGCGGTTTCTCATGCTCTTGAAGCTAGAGGAGACGAAGGCAGCGGTGCGGAAGTATTGTCGCGAGTTGTGGCAACTGCGGAAGCAACTCCAAGCTCCTTGTCCCGAAGGTGAGGTCGAGCGGCTTCGTAGAGAGCTTGCCGTCGCTGAGCAGAAGAATGACGAGCTTTTGGCCGAGATCCGACACTTGGAGTTAGCGGATAGAGAACGCTCGTCGGCGGAAGAGAAGCTCGCTTCCGAGCTGGAGAAGGCATCGTCCGAGCGCAAGAGGTTGTTGGCCGAGGTTGACAGGCTTAGGAGGATCACGATAGATAGGGGGATCGAGGTCACCCACTTCCGACGGCTCGCTACTGATAGTGCCAACATTTCGGGCTCGTCAAGGCCTCCTCGTTTGAAAAAGTTGGCGAAGGACGACGCTTTGAGAGACCGAATCATTGAATTGGAGGAAGAGGTCGCATCACTCAAGCCTCTGCCAGAGAGGGCGAATGTCCGCAGTACATCGTGCACTCGCGAAGAGAGCGATAGGGGAATTTCCTTTTACGAACTCGCGACACGTTTGCCCGTGGCTAGGCGGAGCCCTGCCGACGCCCAGAGTAGTGCGGCCGTCTCGTCGAGCGGTGCCTCGGTCGGCGCCACAGTCAGGGTCAGCGGAAAAGGGGGGTCACGCTTCGTTGGCTTGGAATCGAGCTCGGAGGTCAGGCCTCGTCGTCCGCGCATTTTCTTGAACCGAAGCGTTCCCCTTCCGAAGAGGCCTTGACCCAGTCGTGTTTTGTTCCTTCTGACTGTTGTAAAACTTTATTGTAGGGTCGGTCTTGTTGTATGTAGAACTATTATAACTGAATGCAAATCTGAGAGTTTTGATTGGAAAATTCTTCAAGTGTTGGACTTCGGAAGTGTATTGAAATTTTGCCATTCGTTTTCCCTTTTTTCAGCCCGAGGTGGCGGCCCAATACAATGATTCCGACGGTCTGGACGATGAAGCTGAAACCGAGGTAACCTCCGGGACGACGAAGTCGCGCTCGACGAAGTGCCGAGAGCGGCTTCATGGTGTCGAGCTGAAGTTACGTCGAGCCGAGAGCGAGCGGGCCCACCTTTAGTCCGTCCTCGGCCAGCGAGAAGCCGAGATCCAACGTCTGGAGAGTAGGATCGTCAAAGCGACCCCTGTGGGGGAGGACGAAGACTCGCAGACCACTTTTAGCAACGCTCTTCGGGTTCAGTGTATTCGGCATAACCAGTCGAAAATATTAGCCGAGCGGGACGATTTGCTCTCCGAGATCCATCACTTGCTGACCGTGGAGGCCAAGCTTCGGAAGGAGGCGGGAGAGCTATCAGCTGAAGTGGATGGACTGGCGACCGAACGGAACAGTGAAGACACTTCTGTTTGAGGGCCAAGAGTAGCGGGTTGGCACTGTATTTTTGTTTTCTAATACTTTGTAACCATGGAAAGATTGCTTTGTATCGTGTCCCAATCATTAATAAAATTTCTTTTAAGTGTTAGCATCTTTCGTTGCTCTGCGTATCTAATTTGCTTGTAAGTGTGTTGGTCGTGCCGAGATTCACGAGTCGAGCGCATAGTGCCGTCGGCAAGAATCTCGAGGCGAACCAGTTTGTACGGGAACGCTATCTTGTCGTTAGCGGCGCTGACAAGATCTGGGCCGTTAGATTCTGGCACGAATCTCGAGACGGCTCTGTGCCCAAGAAAACGCTATCTTGTCGTCTAGCGTCGCTGGCAAGATCTTGGCCGTCTGATCGGGATCCTATGCGAAAATTTAGGAGAAAGTGAGTTTTCTCCGTTTGCAGGATCGGAATGGCACTTGCTCGGCACCCGACCGGAATGGCGTTTGATCGGCATGGCACCTGCGGGGTCGACGGGTGAGCCGAGCTCTTTTTCTTGGTGAAGTTCGCCGGTCATGGCGAATGTTCGATGGTTGTGGGAGCAGTTCCGAACGGCGATCTACCCCTGGCTCGTCCGGGGGTGAGCCGAGGAGATAAAGTCGAGCCGAGTGTTGGACTCCGAACTATCGGTGTAGTTCAACGGTTGTGGGAGCAGTTCCGAACGGCGATCTACCCCTGGCTCGTCCGGGGACGAGCCGAGGAGATAAAGTCGAGCCGAGTGTTGGACTCCGAACCATCGGTGTAGTTCAACGGTTGTGGGAGCAGTTCCGAACGGCGATCTACCCCTGGCTCGTCCGGGGATGAGCCGAGGAGGTAAAGTCGAGCCGAGTGTTGGACTCCGAACCATCGGTGTAGTTCAACAGTTGTGGGAGCAGTTCAGAACGGCGATCTACCCCTGGCTCGTCCGGGGACGAGCCGAGGAGATAAAGTCGAGCCGAGTGTTGGACTCCGAACCATCGGTGTAGTTCAACGGTTGTGGGAGCAGTTCCGAACGGCGATCTACCCCTGGCTCGTCCGGGGACGAGCCGAGGAGGTAAAGTCGAGCCGGACATTGGACTCCGAACCAGAGGTTGAAATCAAATTAAAAACAGATGATAAGGGCAGAGAGAGGTATGCAAATTTATAAGTATGAAAGAGCATTCTTCATTGATAATCGACGGCGAACCGTTTTACATATTACAACTAATGAAAATAGATTTACAAGTTAGAGGAGAGGAATGGCTCGATATCCTGTGATACTTAGAGTGACGCTGGGGCACTTTCTTGGTATTTCAGGAGGTGGTCGGCATTCCAAGTCCTCGGAATCTCTTTGCCCTCTAGATCTTCCAGACGATATGCTCCGGGCTAAACTACCCTTGTGATCTTGTAAGGCCCTTCTCAGTTCGGCGCCAGCTTGCTCTTCTGATTGGGGAAGGATATGGCCAGTTTTCTCAAGACCAAATCTCCTTGCTTAAGGTTGGTGGGCCGGACCTTCTTGTTGTATGCCAACTCGACCCTTCTTCGGTAATTCTGTTGCCGAATTGACGCCCTTTCCCTCAGCTCATCTACCAGATCCAAGTTTGCCCTGAGGTCTCCGGCATTCTGTTCCTCATTGTAGGCTGCGAGGCGGGGGGACGGTATGCCGACCTCGAGGGGTATCACCGCCTCGGACCCGTAGGTGAGGTTGAATGGGGATTCTCCTGTAGGGGTCCGCTTGCTCGTGCGGTAGTTCCATAGGACGTTGGGGAGTTGGTCGACCCATAAGCCTTTGGAGCATTTGTCCAGCCTTTTCTTGATGCCTGCGAGGATCTGCCGATTAGCATTTTCAGCCTGTCCGTTCGACTGAGGGTGGGAGACGGACGAGAAGCGCTGCTGGATGGCAAGGTCGTCGCACAGAGCTCGGAATGCTGCGCCAGTGAACTGAGTCCCGTTGTCCGTCACAAGGACACGGGGGACGCCGAACCTGCAGATGATGTTTTTCCAGAAGAATTGGACCACCTTGTTCTCGGTTATAGTGGCGAGGGGCTCCGCCTCGATCCACTTCGAGAAGTAGTCGATGGCTACGACCAAGAACTTGAACTGGCCCGGAGCTGGAGGGAAGGGCCCTAGTAAATCCATCCCCCACATTGCGAAGGGGATAGGACTTGATAGGAGGCGAGGTTGGCTTGAGGGAGGCGACGAATGCTGGAGTGTTTCTGGCAAGAGTCACATTGCCGAACGTGATGCTCGGTGTCTTGTATTAGAGTCGGCCAGAAGTACCCATAATTCAAGGCTTTCCGAGCTAAGGACCTCGACCCTGAGTGAGCTCCGCCGATACCCTCGTGGAGCTCTTGCAGAGCATAGTCGGCCTGTTCTGGAGAGAGGAACCTTAGGTACGGTCGGCCATCAACCTGAGAGAAGGAACGCTTGTACAAGATTCCCTCGATCAAGACATACCACTCGGCCTGGGTCCGGACTCGGCGTGCTTCTTTGGGGTGTTCGGGTAGAAGCCCGTCCCGTAAGAACTCCACCAACGGCGTCATCCAATTATCCTGCAACATGACTGGCAACGTCTCCACCGAGCCGGATGTCTCGTCTTCAATGCTCGGCTTAGAAAGGACCTCGATCAGAACGGTCTGTTCAAGACCTTGTAGGGATGATGAGGCCAACTTGGAGAGGGCGTCGGCCTGCGAATTTTCCTCACGAGGGACCCGTTGGATGAGTGCCTCTTTGAACCGGCCCATGAGGGCCCGGACCTTAGCGAGGTACTTCGCCATCCGCTCGTCTCGGGCCTCGTACTCGCCCGAGACTTGGTTCACGATAAGCTGGGAGTCGCTATGGATTCGGAGGCGCCGCGCCCCAGCACTTCGGGCAAGTCCGAGGCCTGCGATGAGTGCTTCGTACTCCGCCTCATTGTTCGAGACCTTGAAGTTCATACGGATCGCATACTGGAGGACGAAGTCGTCAGGGCTGTTCAGGATGACACCGGCGCCGCTTCCTTCGTTACAGGAAGGGCCATCTACGAAGACTGTCCAAACGGGGGGTCCATTCGGGATGTGGCTAACTTCAGGGATGGTGGACTCCACGATGAAGTCGGCGAGGGCCTGTGCTTTAATTGCTGTCTGAGGTTGGTACGAGATGTCATGTTGGCTCAGCTCTATGGACCACTTCATCAGCCGACCCGAAGTCTCAGGCTTGTGGAGGATCTGCTTTAGAGGTTGGTCGATGAGGACAACGACCGAGTGGGATTGAAAGTACGGACGGAGCTTCCTTGCCGCCGTGACCAGGGTGTAGGCCATCTTTTCAATCTTCGGATAACGGAGCTCGGCGTCCCGAAGTACCTTGCTCACGTAGTATATGGGCCTCTGAGCCCGGTCTTCCTCTCTCACCAAAACAGCACTTAGCGTCTGCTCGGAAGCGGCTAAGTAGATGAAGAGGGGTTCTCCCGGAACGGGCTTGCTGAGCAGAGGGGGGTTCACTAAGTAAGCCTTCAGTTGGTCGAACGATTCCTGTTGTGCTTGGCCCCATTCAAAACCCTTAGCCCCCCTGAGTGCCTTAAAGAAGGGGAGGCACTTTCTCCAGACTTCGAGAGGAACCGGCCGATCGCGGCGAGCCGACCCGTTAGCTTCTGCACCTCCTTGACGTTCCGGGGTGGGGCCATGTCCAATATGGCCTTGATCTTCTCGGGATTGGCTTCGATCCCTCGTTGGCTCACCATGAAGCCGAGGAACTTTCCCGAAGAGACCCCGAACGCACACTTGTTCGGGTTCAGCCGCATGTTGTGCCTCCTCAACACGCCGAATGCCTCCTGGAGGTCGGCCACGTGGTCAGTGCCCCGGATGCTCTTGATGAGCATGTCGTCCACGTACACTTCCATGTTCCGGCCAATCTGGCTCTGGAAAATCTTGTTGACGAGGCGCTGGTAGGTGGCGCCTGCGTTCTTCAACCCGAACAGCATGACCCGGTAGCAGTAGAGGCCCTGATCGGTGATGAAGGAGGTCTTCGAAATGTCCGGAGGGAACATTTGGATCTGATTATAGCCGGAGAAGGCGTCCATGAAGCTGAGGAGCTTATGGCCCGAGGTGGCATCAATGAGGGTGTCGATGTTTGGGAGAGGGAATGGGTCCTTCGGACACGCCTTATTCAGGTCGGTGAAGTCGATGCATATTCTCCAAGAACCGTTGGACTTCTTGACCATTACAACATTGGAGAGCCACTCGGGATAGTTTACCTCCTGTATGAACTTAGCCTTCAAAAGTTTATCCACCTCCTCCTTGATGGCCTGCTGTCGCTCGGGAGCGAATTTTCGTCTCTTCTGCTGAACCGGTTTGCACCCCGGTTCGACACTTAGGCGGTGGACTAGCAGCTCCTCGGAGATGCCGGGCATGTCTGCGGATGACCAAGCAAACAGGTCGCAGTTATCCCGGATGCACTTAACCAAGTCAGAGCATAGCGCAGTCGGCAGGGACTTGCTGATGAGGAACTTTCGGCTCGGGTCCTCATCTGAGAAAAGCACTTCTTCCAGCTCGTCCGCCGGCTCGGACGTGGGTCGGAATTTCGGCTCGGGGATTTCTAGTGTCTCGAGGGAGAGCACCGGTCCCCCAGTGGAAGTCATGTAGCACTTCCAAGCCGTCTTTTGGCTTCCCCTGACTTCCCCTACTCCCGACCGGGTAGGGAACTTCATTTTAAGGTGGTACGCTGAGGGGACAGCTTCCAGGGCAGCTAGGCCGGGTCGGCCTAGAATGACATTATACGCGGTCGGGACGTCGACGACCATAAAGTCCATCGGCTCGGTCCGGGTAGTAGGAGTCTTTCCAGCAGTTACGTCTAGGGTTATCACTCTCTCGACAGTTACTGGGACCCCCGTGAACCCGTGGAGTGTGTAACCGGCCGGCTTGAGACGGTCCCGAGATAGCTGCAGCCCTCGGAAGGCCGAGAGGAAGAGAATGTTCACCGAGCTCCCGTTATCTACCAGGACCCTCTGCACCTTGAAGTTTGCGAGCTCCCGTTATCTACCAGGACCCTCTGCACCTTGAAGTTTGCCATGCGAAGGTCGATGACGAGGGCGTCACAGTGGGGAGTTCGGACCCCCTCGAGGTCTTCGTCGGAGAAAGTCACCGGGACTCCGAGGCCTTTGGGAGGAGGGGCGCTGTGAACCGAGTTGACCTCTCGGACGAAGGCCTTCCGAGAGGAGTTGGAGGAGCCCCCCATAGGCCCTCCGTGGATGAGGTGCAGGACCCGTTCTTCTTCAAACTCGGGCGTCTCCTCGCGCCGCTCGGAGTGCTTGTTAGCCCCCGAAGGCGGAGGAGTACTGCGATCTACCCGATCGTTTGCCTTTACAAATTTGGCCAGTTGCCCTCTCTGGATGAGGGCCTCTATTTCATTTTTCAACGCTCGGCAGTCGTTGGTGTCATGGCCGTGGTCCCGGTGGTAACGACACCATTTCTCCTTATTCCTCCTCTTGGCCGGGGTGTTCATCCTCGAAGCTGGAGGGATGACCCCCTCTTTCTCCACTTCCATCAGGATGGTGGAGACATTGGTGGTGAGGGGAGTGAACTTCTCGAACCTAGGGGGAGGGCGGCGCTGACCGCCGTTGTCCTTCTACATCTTCTTCGACCCCTCCTCCTCTGTCGCCTTCCTCTTTGATCCGGAGGCCGATCCTCCGAAGTTGGGGAGGCTCTCGGCCTCTTCCGCCCGAATATACTTCTCGCACCTTAGGAGAAGGTCGGCGAAGTTGTGCGGGGGCTTCTTGGTGAGGGATGACCGGAGGTTGGAGTTGAGGACGTTCGACTGGAACGCAACAGTCGCCACTGACTGGTCTAAGGAGGATATAGACCTGACTTCTGCGGTGAACCTCTTCACGTAGTCCCTCAGCTTCTCTCCCCTTTCTTGCCGCAGGTTGAGTAGGGAGAGGCTCGTCTTCTCGGCTCGCCTGCTGCTCACAAAGTAAGTTATGAACAGGGTTTCGAACTGCTCGAACGAGAAGATGGAAAAGGGGGCGAGCCTGGAATACCATTCCCGAGCCGATCCTCTGAGGGTGGCGGGAAAGGTCTTGCAGAGCATGGCGTCGGAAGCTTGATGGATCAGCATTAAGGTTTTGAAGCTTTCAACGTGATCAACTGGGTCGGACTCCCCTGAGTACGTTTCAAACTGCGGAGGTTTGAAACCCCTCGGTATGGGGGTCTCCATGATCGTCCGAGAGAAGGGAGGTCTGCTGGGACGGACGGTCCCTGCCCTGGACTCCTCCTCTCTGTCCATGCGTCTGATGCGCCTCTCCACCTCATGGAGGCGGCGGTTGAGGGCATCGTCCCTCCGCTGATAATCGAATGATCCCCTGGATTCTTCTTCATAGGAAGGGGAGCGAGGACTGCGACGCTGGGAGTCCTGGGATCGGCGGGGACTATAGTGCTGCTGCTGGTGACTGGGAGCCGGGAGAGGACTTCTGGATCGGCAGCGAGGACTGGGAACCTGCAGGGGTGTCGGAACCCTCTGGGCATTTTGGTTGTTGGGGCGAAGGTTAAGGGCCTGCAGCACGGTCTCCTGAAATTGTAGGAACTCGGCACGAGTGATAGGTGCCTCATTGTTCCTCGGATGATGCCGATCCGCGAGAGAATGCGGCCTCCTCCTTCGGCGCTCGGGAGATGCTGCTCGGCCCCTTCGGTCCGGAGACCTTCTACTGTCTCGGCGGTGAGGAGACCGCTCACCATGATGCTGGCGGGAGGCTCCCTCTCAGGCCCGCCTCTCATCTAGGTGGGTGCGAAGGTCCTTATCTTTTTGGCGGTTCAGGACTATGTTGCGGAGGTCGAGGTGATGAGAAGCCATCGAATCTGAGGATTTGTTATGAACCGAGACATGGTCCGGGTTGAGGGGCTGCTTCTGCCTCCGACCGTTATGATCGAAAGGGCCATTGGGGGGTTGCTGTTTGGGAAGAGGAGGTTGGCCCTGCTGGGCCGGGGGAGGAAGTTCGGGCTGTGGAACAGGATTAACAGGGACTTCCTCTGTCGGATCGGCGGGATTGGGCCCGCGGTTGGACCCTCTAGATCTGACCTTCTTTGGAGGCATGGTTGGAGAATACGACAAGGAAGAGGCTGAGGCTGTTCGTGTGGTTCTTCCCACAGACGGCGCCAATCTGTTACCGCTGATTTCGGTGTGGGGGTAAGCAGATGAGATTTGTGAGTTCGAGAAAACCTGAATAGCAGATCCAAGCCTTCTGATTCCTGCCGCAACCTGCAAGGAAGTGCGAGACACCGGGGTTGATTCCGGCGACGCACCCTCTGACGCTCTTGTCAGTAACCAGGGGTGATTAAAGAAAGAGCTTAAGGTGGAAAAAGAGTGATTACCTGGTCACTGTGGCAGAGGGGAGGTATTTATAGTCGCCAGGGGAGTGATTAGGGACTTAATTCCTTGTGTAACTGCCAGGAGTATAATCCTGACAGTCTGTTTAGGAAACTACCCCCTGATTCCCGGTGAGAGAAAATCAGGTCCGTTGACTTGGTCAAGTCAGTGGCCCTGATTGGTCTCTTGTTGGTCTGGGTTTGCCCCGGGTCGGGACCCGTACCCAATTGGTGTGGATCCGTTTGTGGGCTATTGGATCTGTGCGGAGGAGATTCAGTACCTGCTTTGGATCCATTTGTATGTGAAATTACCGTTTTACCCCCGAACTTCAAGATTCGCGCCCAATCTGGACGGTTCCGATTTAACCCCATTTTTAGCCATATCACCGTTATTGTCAATAGCATTTTATGCTGACGTGTCTGAAACTGAGTCAGGTTGGTAAATATTTTCAAAAGTGGGTTGGTACTGAATTTTGTATGTTCCGGACAGTAACCGTTGTTTGTGGGTCCCTCATAAAATGTTTGGGGCACTTGAACAGGGTTTTCGATTTGGTAGACATCTAATATCTTTCTAATTAATAAAAAGGTATGCAAGAAAACGATATGAAGTACATACAATGTCTATAATTATCGAGCTATTGGTCTACCTTTTTAAGTGGAAGAATTGCAGATAGGTTCCTTCTAACACTGTAACAGTGTTCAACTTGAAATGCAAGTGTAAGTGTGGTTGCATGTGTACGTCGAAGTTTGATAGTATGGAATTTTTGCCGTACGGACGGACCCACTTTTTAAAAATATTTAGCGTTTCTGATCCACTTTCGAAAATAATTAGCGGACTGACCCAATTTTGAACACGACAACAAAAGCCGTTATTAAAAAAAAAGGCATAGGTTATTTATAAGCCGTCTCCCCCAATAACGCCATATATTTTTTGAAAACATGTCGTGTCGTTTTTTAGAGTAACGGCATAGGTTATTTTAATTTTCGACGGCTTGTATTTTTCATTTTGAGAAAAAATGGCAAGTGTGAAAACCTTATAACATATGTTATTCTTTCAAAAAACGGCATTCTCAATACTAATGCCGTTATTTTGAATAACGACATCAGTTATTTACTTTATTTGCTTATAAACAGTGGCCCCCTCTTCTCACTTCCCTTTTCTCAATCGATCTGCTATCTCTCTCTCACTCTCGAAACCCACAAACTCTAGATCCCTAAAACCAAAACTAAGTATTGGAGTGCTCTCAAACTTCATATATTCTACCTCCTCACTCTCACTCTCATCACATTCCTAATCCACGACGTAATTTCAAGCTATTCAAGATACAGTCTAATTTGAAGGTATTATTATAACCATATGTTTGATATGTATTCATAGGTTATGCTTATGAGTATTTAATGAGTTGAATATGTTTGAATCTTTATATTTAGGTATGGAATATGATATCTCTATTTGGTTATATTTTAGGGGTGAAATAATTAAACATCCGAATATTGGATATTGTTATAGCGATGTTGAACCGGTCATTATTTGGGCTCCCCGCAACTTTATATACCACAACTAATAGATAAGATATTTGTTTATATACTCACAACTAATAGATAAGATATTTGAAGTCACTAATTGAGATAAAGGTGAATTTAGTGTTAAAATCAAAACCCGTTATGCTGTTGGTAAAGGGGAAGGGCAATATTTCATGGTGGTTCCCGTAAATAATGATAATTCTCTGAGGTCCATGATTGATAGGACACTTGATCCAAATTGTAGTTGAAATATACTGGAGTTATATATTGAACAAATGAGACTTCCAAATACTAGGCAAGTTGTTATTGAAAGTCCCAGGCGTGCCCCGAGTTTGAAACCATCTGCCGAGTCATATGCAAGAATACCAAATACAGAAGAAGACTTTAGCACAACATCAACAGAACCTATTACCACCGAATATGAGTAGGTACATCCGTTGACCTTGACACAAAATATTGTCCGCACTGGGTATCGTAAAACTTTGACAACGCCGTTGATGAGGAGGAGGATGCCGATGATGTTCCGGTTAATGATGTCAACGTCGATGTGCCGATTAACAATGTGGTGTTGCCAAATCAGTCCATTAGAGCAACTGTACATGAGGTTCAATCGAGTGAATAGATGTCTCCTGCGACCACACATGAACATGTACAGTCTTCCGTCGACTCATCCAATACGAATCAACTCTACATAGGTCAAAGATTTCCAACTAAAGATTCTATACAACATCAAGTGAAGATGTACTCCGTAGAGAACCATCGAGAATTCGTGACGGTAAAATCGACCCCCAATTTATACTGTGTCAAATGTAAATACGCAACCATCAACCATTCAGCCGAGGAGATTGCAGAAAATTCGGCACTTCTAAATGTGGTGGGTTGTCCTTGGCGATTGCGTGCACTTGTTCCAAAAGGCCGTACTTATTTCGTGGTAAAGAAGCTTGAAGGTCCACACACATGTGTGAATCCTACATTGAATTAAGATCACAGAAAAATTGATTCTACGATTGTATCGACGGTCATATTGAATGTGTGAAGGCACAACTAGGAATAATACCAAGAACCATAATTGAGATAGTCATCAAGCTTCTGTTCAATTACACAATTTGAAACTGGAAAGCTTGGAAGGTAAAACATAAAGAAATTGAGCGATTATATGGTTCCTTCAAAAAAACATACACTAAATTGCCCTATATTCTCAATGCAATTCAAACATCAAATTCAGGGACGACCATACATTGGGCCAAAATTGTGACCAGTCCGGCCAAAGAAACTTTTAAAGGTGTTTTTTGGTCGTTTGGGCCTTCCATCGAGGGTTTTAAGGCATGCATACAAGTTATAAATGTAGACGGAACTCATTTGTATGGAAAATACAAAGATTGTTTGTTGATTGCTGTTTCACCTGATGCAAACGGTCGGTTGTTTCCATTTGCGTTTGCAATTGTTGATGGTGAGAGCATAGAAACGTGGACATGGTTCATGAACTGTATTCGGTGCTTTGTCACAGATTGTACCGGTCTATGTATCATTTCTGATCGTTATGCAGGCATTTTATCAATAATAAAAAATGAGTTCGGAACATGGAAGGAACCACTTGCTTATCATTTTTATTGTATGCAAAATGTTGCAAGTTTATGATGAACAAGCTGAAGGTGATCGCGTGTCAGAATCAGTTGAAGAAATTTAAGGAAAAGATGGCACACAACTTGAAGCGGCTAATATTGATGGGGCTAATTGGTTGAAGGAGAAACCGAATGAGAAGTGAGCACTTTCTGCCAATGAAGGTCGTAGATATAGTATAATGACAATAAATCTATTATAAATTTTCAATTCGGTTCTAAAAGGTGTGCGTAGCTTGTCCGTCACCGCAATTGTTGAAATAATTTTTTTCCGTCTCAACATGTACTTCAATGACCGTCGTGAAGCGGTGCAGAACCTTATCAGTGAAGGAAAATTATGACTATGTAGGATCCATTTATCTGTGAACATCAAAAATAATGTGTCAAGAACTATATTAATAAACGATGATGTATGGAGATAATAAAATTTGTAAGCCATGTTTCTTCAACAAAATTAATAATCGATGTTTGAAGATAACAACAACTTCTCAATACTCGTATCAAATTACGTACTACTCATAACAATCACCACCACAACATCTCCACACACTACATATCTATGTATATAAACAAATCTCATATCAATATCCATTCATACATACCGAACTATGAATATAATGATTAGAAATATAGCAATTCTAATATATAACCATTTATCCATCAATGTCTAATATACAACATTGCCATTTTTAGACATCATCGACAACAATCCTTAGATATCAATATAGCTCATCCACATCTCATATAGATGAATCTCATTTCACATATCTAATACTTAGATGAATCTAATCTATATCTATTATATTATACTGCCAACATAGCTCTCATTCATCAAAATGAACATTTCACACATCACCAACAATAATCCTTAAGTACATTTCACAAATTTACTACTTAGATGAATCTAATCTACATCTCGTGTACTATGCTACCAATATATATAGCTCTCATTCAGCAAAATGAACATTTTAAAATAATTTTAGGGATTTACAATCCTGACCACAATTTCGGATTTCGGAAGAGCTGTAAAGGAAATGAGGGAATCACAATTAAGGTTTATGTATGAGTATTTAATTGTTTTGTTTCGGAAGAGCACTCTAATGTTAGAAAATGAGTGTTTTATACACTATTTTCGAACCGATTTTTGAGCAATTTTTTGAGTAAGATCCTCAATGAATTATTGAGAGATCTTGATTGATTTGTGTTCTCCTTCGTGAGTAGATCAAAATCATATATTGGTTCGCTAAAATCGGTTAAGGGGTGAATGAGAAATTGTCTCTCAAAGTGAGACGTTTTCATTCTTGAAAATGGGTTAAGGGAACATAGTCCCACATCGGAAATAACAAGGGAAATAGAAGAGAATATATAGTAATCTCCTTCTAAGCATTGTAAGATGGCTAGAAGAGAGGCTCTCTCTCGCGCGCGCAGGGGGGGTGCAAATCATGGACCGGATTAACAACATGCGACTTGTGTGCGCCCGCACGACCTGCGGACACGAATGCCGGACCGATTTGATCCCACCCCGCGCAGAGCCACTTTTTGCTACAGTTTTCTTTTTGTAACGGCTGAAATGAATGCAGAAACGGTTCTGTCTGCCGTTTCAGTGCTGTATTTAATATTTTGTCTGCCGTTATGCTGAAGGCATTCAACTCACTGTCTGCCGTTACAGTGAAGGCTGTTAAAGGCAGTTAATGCCTTGTCTGCCGTTACAGTGAAGGCTGTTAATGCCTTGTCTGCCGTTACAGTAAAGGCTGTTAAATGCCTTGTCTGCCGTTACTGAATAACCCAGTCTCTATAAATAGAGGCCTCCCCTTCACAGTTCTTCCCTGCAAAAACAATATCCTATTATCTCCTTCTCTTCTGTACTGTTCGTCCGTCCTGCTGTTGTTGGTAAGTCAGGTGATAGGTTCAAGCGCTTGTGATCAGTTCGGGAGTGGTACGTGGTGCCTACGGGATCGCTCCAAGCCGTTGCATCCTGGGAAACAGACGCCTCCGTTCAATCCAGCAACCGGAGAGAGGCGAAATCTGTTTTAAGGACACTGTGTGATACACAGGCCTCGGCTTTTTGGGAGTTGTACTTTTCATTTGCTTATTGTAAGTTGTTTAATTTATTTTCCTTCTCTTTTTCTTTCGGATTACCCTCCTCTGTTCCCTTCTCGGTTTTCCTGTGCCTCTCTATCTTTCTTTGTAAAAGGAATTTTGTAAACATTATTTAGAAACAAACTTAAAACAGATTTCGATTTCTTTCATTTTCGATTTTGAGGCACGGTTTTTCTTTTTATTTCTTTTATCTGAAAAACTTACACTCGTGTTGTGTAAATTTCAGATTCACGATGACTACTGCATTGGACAATGCTGTTGTATCTGAAACGGTTTATGTGCCAGTTGTTGATACAACACAAGAACCGATTGCTGCTGCGGCACGAGTGCCAATGCCCACCGTTGTACCTGTCTCAGTCTCCCATGGGGAGAAACCTGAGAAGTTCAACGGGCAGAACTTTAAGAGGTGGCAACAGAAGATGATGTTCTATCTGACCACACTGAATCTTGCAAGGTTCTTGAACGAAGATGCTCCAGATCTTAAGAAAGATGAGCAGGATAACCAAGTCATTACCGCTGTGGATGCTTGGAAAAATGCTGATTACTTGTGTAGAAATTACATAATGAACGGATTAGCCGACTCTTTGTATAATGTTTACATTGATAAAAGAACAACTAAAAAACTTTGGGAATCACTAGAACATAAATATAAAACTGAGGATGCCGGCACCAAGAAATTCATTGTGGGCCGCTTCCTAGACTATAAAATGGTAGATTCTAAAACAGTAATCAGTCAAGTTCAAGAACTACAACTAATCTTGCATGAGATTCATGCTGAAGGTATGAACTTAAGTGAAAGTTTCCAAGTGGCTTGTATAATTGAAAAGTTACCACAAGGTTGGAAAGACTTTAAGAATTACCTAAAGCATAAGCGAAAAGAAATGGGCATTTAAGATCTCATTGTCAGGCTTCGTATTGAAGAAGACAATAGGGGATCTGAAAAAGTTAGACTCATCAGCCATGCAGCAAAGGCAAATGTAATGGAACATAAACAACGTTCCAACAAGCACAACAACAAGGGTCCGAAGTTGGGGCCTAAGGGAGGAATCTCTAAGAAGCCGAAGTTTCAAGGCAAGTGCTTCAATTGTGACAAAATGGGTCACAAGTCCACTGAATGCAGACTTCCCAAGAGGAACAGGAACAGAGAAGCAAACTTGGTTCAAGGAATTGCTCAAGATGTCTCCGATATCAACCTCTCAGCTGTGATATCAGAAGTGAATATGTTAGGTTCAAATCCGAAGGAATGGTGGATTGACACTGGAGCTACTCGACATGTGTGCTCCAATAGAAGTATGTTCTCCACTTTCGAACCATTAGAGAATGGGGAGAAAATGTTTATGGGGAACTCGGCTACATCAGAAATAAAGGGCCAAGGCAAGGTGATCTTGAAGATGACTTCTGGAAAGGAACTGACTCTGAACAATGTTGCATATGTTCCAGAAATCCGTAAGAACCTGGTATCTGGTTCGTTGCTTAATAACCACGGTTTTCGTTTAGTGTTCGAGTCAAACAAATTTGTTTTGTCTAAAAGTGGAATGTATGTTGGTAGAGGATATATGAGTGGTGGAATGTTCAAACTCAATGTAATGACCATGGTCAATAATATGAATAAAGCTAGCTCTTCTACTTATTTGCTTGAGTCTTCCAATTTATGGCATGGTAGACTAGGACATGTTAATTATGATACTTTGCGAAGACTAATTAACTTGAATCACATACCAACGTTCCAAATTGATTCCAAACACAAATGTGAAACTTGTGTTGAGGCAAAACTAACAAGATCATCATTTAAAAGTGTTGAAAGAAACACCGAACCACTTGATCTAATTCACACTGATATTTGTGATTTGAAAATGATACAAACAAGAGGTGGTAATAAATATTTTATTACCTTCATAGATGATAGCACAAAATATTGCTATGTATACTTGCTTAAAAGCAAAGATGAAGCTATAGAGAAATTTGTTCTCTATAAAAATGAGGTTGAAAATCAACTCAATAAGAAAATTAAGGCGCTAAGAAGCGACCGAGGTGGAGAGTATGAATCGCCATTTGCTGACACATGTGCTAAGCATGGGATTATACATGAAACCACAGCGCCTTATTCTCCTCAGTCCAACGGTATTGCTGAGAGAAAAAATCGTACATTGAAAGAAATGATGAATGCGATGTTAATAAGTTCTGGTTTACCACCAAACTTGTGGGGAGAAGCTATTCTTTCAGCTAACTACCTTTTGAATAAGGTGCCCAAAAGGAAAGAAGAAAAAACTCCATATGAATTATGGAAAGGAAGAAAGCCATCCTACAATTACTTGCGAATGTGGGGATGTCTTGCCAAGGTGGTAGTACCCCCACCTAAGAAAATGAAAATAGGACCAAAAACAGTTGATTGTATTTTCATTGGTTATGCACTTAACAGTAGTGCCTATCGGTTCTTGGTGTACAAATCCGATATCACTGAGATATCAAAGAACACGATAATGGAATCTAGAAATGCATCGTTCTTTGAAGATGTATTTCCATGTAAGTCAAAGGAGGAACCAAGTTCCTCCAAACGAACACATGAGACTATCAGTGAAGATAGTGAAGACCAAAATGAAGAAGTTGAGGAGGAACCTCGACGCAGTAAAAGAACAAGAACGGAAAAATCTTTTGGTCCGGATTTCTTGACTTTTATGCTTGAAGGAGAACCCCAAACCTTCAAGGAAGCGGTGAACTCTAGTGATGGTCCTCAATGGAAAGAAGCCATCAAGAGTGAGATTGATTCTATCTTGCAAAATCATACTTGGGAACTAGTGGATCTTCCACCGGGTAGTAAACCTTTAGGTTTCAAGTGGATCTTCAAGAGAAAAATAAAACCTGATGGATCAATTGATAAATACAAGGCAAGACTTGTAATTAAAGGTTATAAACAAAAGGAAGGTCTTGATTACTTTGACACATATTCTCCTGTGACGAGAATAAATTTCATTAGGATGGTACTTGCCGTAGCAGCTCTACGCAATCTTGAAGTACATCAAATGGATGTAAAAAACAGCTTTTCTTAATGGAGATTTAGATGAAGAAATCTACATGGAACAACCTGAGGGTTTTTCATCTCCAGGACATGAAAAGAAAGTGTGTAAACTGGTGAAGTCATTATATGGCTTGAAACAAGCTCCAAAACAGTGGCATGAAAAAATTGACAATGTCATGATGACAAATGGCTTCAAGATCAATGAATGTGACAAATGTGTATATGTCAAAGACACAGAAGATGGATATGTCATTATATGTTTGTATGTAGATGACATGCTTATTATTGGAAGCAATGATCAGATAATTAAATCTGTTAAAAACATGTTAAACTCGAGGTTTGACATGAAAGACATGGGACTAGCTGATGTTATATTGGGAATTAAAATCACAAGAACATCAGACGAGCTTATTTTAAGCCAGTCACATTATGTTGGCAATATTCTTGGAAAATTTGATAAAGATAATTCTCGAATTGCGAGAACTCCAATAGATCCAACCTTACATTTATCCAAAAATAAAGGGGAGAGTATTTCTCAAGTAGAATACTCTAGAATCATAGGCAGTCTAATGTACTTAATGAGTTGTACAAGACCAGACATAGCCTATGCAGTAAGTAAACTAAGCAGATACACGAGTAATCCTGGAAGCGAGCATTGGCAAGCAATTATAAGAGTACTGAAGTACTTGCGTTTTACTCGTAACTACGGGCTGCACTATACGAGATACCCAGCTGTACTTGAAGGATACAGTGATGCGAACTGGATATCGAGTGATAATTCAAAATCCACTAGTGGCTATGTGTTTATACTAGGTGGTGCAGCAGTTTCTTGGAAATCCTCGAAACAAACAGTGATCGCTAAATCCACGATGGAATCAAAATTTATCGCATTAGATAAATGTGGGGAAGAGGCTGAATGGTTACGCCACTTCCTTGAAGATATTCCAAGGTGGACGAAGCCTGTGCCTCCAATCTGCATACATTCAGATAGTCAATCTGCAATTTGTAGAGCACAGAGCAATATGTATAATGGTAAATCTAGACATATTCGTCGAAGACATAATACCATTAGACAACTACTCTCTACTGGGGTTATCTCTGTGGACTATGTAAAGTCAAAAGATAACATTGCAGATCCACTAACCAAAGGGTTAAACAGAGAGTTAGTTGATAAATCATCGAGGGGAATGGGACTAAAGCCCATGAAAGAATAAGTCGATACAATGGAAACCCAACCTAGTTGACTGGAGATCCCAAGATCTAGGTTCAAAGGGACAACTAAATTGTAAAGACCAAGTTAGATCACTGTGGGGATTTTTCATGTCCATTCCCATGATGAAACAGTGATGCCCGCAAGGTAACAGGTTAAACTAGGCTTTTAATGATTCTTATGCGTCGGATATCCGAGCAGAGTAATGCGGGTTACTCTTAAGTAAGAAATCACCTATGTAAGATGGAAGAAGGGCCGCTTCCAAAGGAATAATATAGGGCAATATTCCTGTTAAAATCTTGCAGAACCAGGCGTATGTTCATGGCCAAAACGAACATAACAGTGAGAACTGAAAAAGCGTTAGAAAGATTTCTGTGTGAGATATGTCATCGTTTACACAAATGGCAGAACAGTTCAAAGACATCGCGTCTACTGTTTAGTTAGTAAAGTAAACATATTTTCATAAGGGAAGGTTCAAAGGGTAATACCTACCTATCCTATGCAGAAATCAATCGTTGAATTCTATCACCAAGTCTGTCGGGTCAGTCCGTCGTGTCAGTCTGTCCTGTCTGTGGTCGTCAATTTTCATTCATGTGGGGATTGTTAGAAAATGAGTGTTTTATACACTATTTTCGAACCGATTTTTGAGCAATTTTTTGAGTAAGATCCTCAATAAATTATTGAGAGATCTTGATTGATTTGTGTTCTCCTTCGTGAGTAGATCAAAATCATATATTGGTTCGCTAAAATCGGTTAAGGGGTGAATGAGAAATTGTCTCTCAAAGTGAGACGTTTTCATTCTTGAAAATGGGTTAAGGGAACATAGTCCCACATCGGAAATAACAAGGGAAATAGAAGAGGATATATAGTAATCTCCTTCTAAGCATTGTAAGATGGCTAGAAGAGAGGCTCTCTCTCGCGCGCGCAGGGGGGGGGGGTGCAAATCACGGACCGGATTAACAAGCGACTTGTGTGCGCCCGCACGACCTGCGGACACGAATGCCGGACCGATTTGATCCCACCCCGCGCAGAGCCACTTTTTGCTACAGTTTTTTTTTTGTAACGGCTGAAATGAATGCAGAAATGGTTCTGTCTGCCGTTACAGTGAAGGCTGTTAAAGGCAGTTAATGCCTTGTCTGCCGTTACAGTGAAGGCTGATCAGTTCGGGAGTGGTACGTGGTGCCTACGGGATCGCTCCAAGCCATTGCATCCTGGGAGACAGACGCCTCCGTTCAATCCAGCAACCGGAGAGAGGCGAAATCTGTTTTAAGGACACTGTGTGATACACAGGCCTCGGCTTTTTGGGAGTTGTACTTTTCATTTGCTTATTGTAAGTTGTTTAATTTATTTTCCTTCTCTTTTTCTTTCGGATTACCCTCCTCTGTTCCCTTCTCGGTTTTCCTGTGCCTCTCTATCTTTCTTTGTAAAAGGAATTTTGTAAACATTATTTAGAAACATCTAATACTTGAGATTTTTTGTTTTAGGGATCTAGGATTTGTGGGTTTCGGAAGTGAGAGAGAGAGCAGGTAGATTGAGAAAGGGGAAGTGAGAAGAGGGGGCCACTGTTTATAGGCAAACAAAGTAAATAACTGATGCCTTTATTCAAAATAACGGCATCAGTATTGAGAATGCCGATTCTGAAAGAACGACATATGTTATAGGATTTTCACAAGTGCCATTTTTTATCACAATTGAGATTATATGCTTCTTCGATTAAAAGTAATTTATGCCATTACTCCAAAAAAGAGTTTGCAAATAACGTATGTCTTTTTTTTCCAATAACCAATACCAAGTTCCAAGTCCATATATATAGATAACCAATACCAAGTTCCAAGTCGATATCAATAGCAAAATAAAAGATTATTTGAATCACGGTAACTAACCATACGCATGCATGGTTGGTATTATTTGCATTAAAACACATAAACAAAATTAAAGCTTCTTTCAAATGGATTATGGATGAAAACTTTATTTTAAGGAGAGAGGCGAAATCTGTTTTAAGGACACTGTGTGATACACAGGCCTCGGCTTTTTGGGAGTTGTACTTTTCATTTGCTTATTGTAAGTTGTTTAATTTATTTTCCTTCTCTTTTTCTTTCGGATTACCCTCCTCTGTTCCCTTTTCGGTTTTCCTGTGCCTCTCTATCTTTCTTTGTAAAAGGAATTTTGTAAACATTATTTAGAAACATCTAATACTTGAGATTTTTTGTTTTAGGGATCTAGGGTTTGTGGGTTTCGGAAGTGAGAGAGAGAGCAGGTAGATTGAGAAAGGGGAAGTGAGAAGAGGGGGCCACTGTTTATAGGCAAACAAAGTAAATAACTGATGCCTTTATTCAAAATAACGGCATCAGTATTGAGAATGCCGATTCTGAAAGAACGACATATGTTATAGGATTTTCACAAGTGCCATTTTTTCTCACAATTGAGATTATATGCTTCTTCGATTAAAAGTAATTTATGCCATTACTCCAAAAAAGAGTTTGCAAATAACGTATGTCTTTTTTTTCCAATAACCAATACCAAGTTCCAAGTCGATATATATAGATAACCAATACCAAGTTCCAAGTCGATATCAATAGCAAAATAAAAGATTATTTGAATCACGGTAACTAACCATACGCATGCATGGTTGGTATTATTTGCATTAAAACACATAAACAAAATTAAAGCTTCTTTCAAATGGATTATGGATGAAAACTTTATTTTAATGCCTTGATTATTGCACTGTCACATTTACCTGATGTCCGGATTCGATCCGGACCCGATATTAGACCAGAACCGATCCGATCTATACGGGTCAGGGTCCTAAAATAAAACCTGATGTACTTTCGGGCCTGGGTCCGAATTTGTTCAAAATAAAACCGACCCGGACCCAGACCCCTTAAAAAATATCCCCAACCATATAGAATTTGAATAATAGAGTTATAGGAATATATATATAAAAGTAATTGTTGATGAAAGATGTGTAAATATAATACTAATTCATGTACTTAAGTGCTAAAATTGTTAGAATCATAGGGTATCGAGTGCAAAAATACTTAAGTGCAAATAATTATTCTCTACTACCAGACCCGACGGGTAATTTTTTTTAACTAGGACCAAGACCTGGTTCTTACAAGTTCGGACTCGGATCCAATTTTTGGACCCGTGAGGTACCGGGTCCGGGTAGTGGAGGACCTGACCCGATAGTACACGATACCAGCTCTACTTGATTATAGCTTCATTTTCTTGCGTAAAACTGAGCTTTGGTTGGTGACCTACCAACTTCACTGAGTTTACAATTACAAGTACACGGGGATTAGAGTCCGATTCCGTTGTGCACTAGACCTCCGTGTGCACTCGTATGCACTCGGCCTTCTCGTCTTCGTATTAACGATCCGAGCAATTCACATTGATCTACACATCTAAATTAGTCTAAATATTCAAAATCAAATTATTTGAATTTCATTTATCCATCCATTGAAGTGTTACAAAATTGCATGACTGAAAATCGTTGTTTTTAATAGTCACGTGATAGATGGGCAAATAAATTAAATTAATTTGATTTTACATATTTAAACTAATTTAGATGTGTAGATCAATATGAACGGTTCAGATCGTTAAAACAAAGGTGGGAAGGCCGAGTGCACACGGAGACCTAGTGCACACGAGTGCACACAGAGGCCTAGTTCACAACGGAAAAGGACTCTCTCTCTCTCTCTCTATCTCTAATATTATAATGGGAGAGTTGGAGTTGTAATGTTGTCAACATACAAACACGTGTGTTGCACGTGCAACTCCAACTCTCCCATTAATTACAACAAAAACAATCAAATAAAAAAATTCACCTATTTAAAACGTGCAACGCACGTGCAAAACAATTTTACAATTTTTTTTAACACTAAACATACACATATGTTGCACGTACAACTCAAATTCTACTTATAAACACGTGTATTGTACGTACAAATTGTAGCTTTTTCTTCAAAATATTTTTACCAATTACATGCAATGCATGTCCAACTCCAAAATTATTTCTTAATACGTAAATCGCACGTAACAATTCTCCAACTCCTATCAAAACGTACATCGCACTTGAAAAATACTAGTATATATAATTACACAATTGTTGATGAATATGAATTTTCCGCTTCCTATATAAATAGGACAGAGCATCTAGGTAGAACATCAACCCGGAAATTACAATGAAATAAAAGAATGAAGATACCGTCGCATGAATAATGTGGACAGATTCGAATATGAGAATCTTGAATGGTTTCATCGAAGAAGAATTCTTCCCCGATAATACAATACAATTAGTTAAACATCAAAAAGTTAATTACCATTAGTACTCTAAAGTTGGTTAATCACATTGCAGGAATATCCACATATTTGTCTTATGTATTTGTTCAATGACAACAACTTTAGTTCAAATTATTAGCTTTAATCTTTTAGCCAAGTATTAACAAAAAGAGAAAAAGGGGTATGAGCTCATTTAGTAAATAAACAATTGATGATGTGGCATATATGTGATTGAAAAATTCTTAAAAAGGTTAGTTGTCCAATGTATCACATGCATGCCACATAATCAATTGCTCGTTTACTAAATGAGCAAGTTGCTCATATCCCTTGTACCCATTAACAAAAACAATTAATCGTTACTTGTTACTAGCATGGGAGTAAGAGTGTACACTATCGTTGGAAAAAAAATCCAAAAATCTCAAAATATAGCCAATGAGCATTTGCACTCGTTGGCCGAATACCCAAAAAATAGGTTAGAAAGGTGATGCTGGTTGTTTTTGGGGTGTGGAGGCAACATGGGTGAGTTCTTGTAATTTGTGTAGCGAAAGATGTGGTAATGGCGTCGAACCGATCCATGGCTGTAGGGTCGGCTCGGGAGTAGCAGGAGAGGGGCGAAGGCCGAGTGCTCGGCTCGGATCCAGTAGCTCGGCTCGGATCTAGTAGCTCGGCTCGGTCTTTTGTACCTGCACACTTTCTAGAAACACCGTGAGAAGTTATGGTGACAGGCCCTCCGACGATCTAGTCAGTCACTGATAAAGTAAGGTTCAGGCGGGGAAAAGTTAATTACCTTTAGAAGTGAGGAGGGGGTCTGGTATTTATATGCAGGGGCAAACGGGTCTGAGACCCTAACGGACCAGGTTGGACCCGTTTGCCTGTGGGCCTGAATGGGCTGAAGCCGGTTTGACTTGTTTGACTTGATGATCACAGGGGAGCGAAGTCTGGGGAGATCTGGTGGCCCAGATGGGGCCACATTACTTACTCCATATCAGGAGCCCCCCACTCCTAGAGGGTGGTGTAAGCCAGCCGTGGAGGAGTAGTATGTCCCCGTTGGAAGAGTAGAGCGGTGTGTCTAAACAGTATGACTTGTAGCTTATTGGAGTGGTAAGTGGGGTAGGATGAAGGAGATCTTCTGAAGGAGAGAGGCGTCGAAGGCCGGGGACCGATGGTTGGGAGCCGATAGTCGAGCGCCGAACCGAATCTGTGGGAGCCAGGAATTTGGCTCGAAGCTTATGAATGATGCTTCGAAGACCGAGCGTCGAGTCCCCCTATGCGCTCGGATGCCGAGGCTTACTGCCGAGCGTTGATCCCCAAAGCTAGTAGTGAAAACTAGAGAGTGGCTCGGGGTTACTACCGAGCGTCGAGCCCCACAGCTCGCTGTAAAAGCTATGGTATGGCTCGGAATCGCTGCCGAGCGTCGAGCCCCAAGCTTGTTGTAAAAGCTAGGGGGTGGTTCGAGGTCACTGCCGAGTGTTGAGCCCCGAACGCACTCGGATGCCGAGGCTTACTGCCGAGCGTCGAGCCCCCCAGCTCGCTGAAAAAGCTAAGGGGTGGCTCAGAATTGTTGCCGAAGGTCGAGCCCCAAGCTTGTTGTAAAAGCTAGGGGGTGGCTCGAGGTTACTGCCGTGCATCGAGCCCCCTTGCTTGCTGTGAAAGATAGGGGATGGCTCGGAACCGCTACCGAGCATCGAGCCCCCCAGCTTGCTGTAAAAGCTAAGAGATGGCTCAAGGTCACTGCCGAGCGTCGAGCCCCCCAACTCGCTGAAAAATCTAGGGGGTGGCTCGAAATCGCTACCGAGCGTCGAGCGCCAAGCTTGCTGTAAAAGTTAGAGGGTGGCTCGAGGTCACTGCCGAGCGTCGAGTCCCCTAGCTTGCTGAAAAAGATAGTGGGTGGCTCAGAATTGCTGCCGAGCGTCGAGCCCCAAGCTTCCTGTAAAAGCTAGGGGCTGGCTCGAGGTCACTGCCGAGCGTCCAGCTCCTATACTTGCTGTAAAAGCTAGGGGATGGCTCGAGGTTACTACCGAGCATCGAACCCCCTTGCTTGATGTAAAAGCTAGGGGATGGATGGCTCGGGATCCCTACCGAGCGTCGAGCCTCCATGCTTGTTGTAAAAGCTAGGGGATGGCTCGGAATCGCTACCAGGCATCGAGCCCCCCAGCTTGCTGTAAAAGTTAGGGGATGGCTAGAGGTCACTGCCGAGCGTCGAGCCCCCTTGCTTGTTGTAAAAACTAGGGGATGGCTCGAGGTCATTGACGAGCGCCTAGACCAAAAAGCCTGAGAAAGCTAGGGTGTGGCTCGAGGTCAATGCTGATTGTTGAGCTCCCGTGCTTTGTAAAAGAGCTAGGGTATGGCTCGGGGTCATTGCCGAGCGCCTTTCCCAGCTAGGGTACGACTCGAGATCAATGTCGAGTGTCGAGCTCCCGTGCTCTGTAAAAGAGCTAGAGTGTGGCTCGGGGTCATTGACAAGCGCCTAGCCAAAAAAGTTTGAGAAAGCTAGGATATGGCTCGAGGTCAATGCCGAATGTTGAACTCCTGTGCTCTGTAAAAGAGCTAGGGTGTGGCTCGGGGTCTTGAGGCATTGAGTCTCCTTGCACAAAATTAGAACAAGAAAGGAAAGAAATAGGGTTACACATTTTATTTACACACAAAAAGAGAGGGGCACGTGGTGCCGGTGCCGACTACCTGAGTTTTTGTTACAAAAGGAGTTTAGTTGTTGCCTTCGAGGAACTTGATGAGGTGTTCTACGTTCTAGATCCTCTTTACGATCCTGCCCCCCAGGTCTGTGAGTCGGTATGTGCTAGGACGTACCACTTCGAAGACCTTATACGGGCCCTCCCAATTAGGGGCCAATTTTCTCTTTTTACCGGGGTCGGATACCGCTAGCTTCCTGAGCACGAGGTTACCTAGCTTGATGTTGGTGGGGCGGACCTTCTTGTTCTAAAATTCTCGATCCGTTGTTGGTATATGCTTCTTCTGATGGCAGATTTTTTTCTGACCTCGTCGATTAGATCCAAGTTGGCTCTGAGGCCCGTTGAGTTGTTCTCCTCGTCGAATGCCATGATCCTGAGCAAAGGGAGCCCGATCTCTAGGGGATAACCGCCTCTGTGCCGTAGGTTAGGTTGAACGGTGACTCGTCCGTGAGGATTCTCTTCGTCGTCCGGTGCGCCCAGAGTACGCTTGGCAACTCGTCGACCCACAATTCCTTTGATGAATTATCCAACCGCTTCTTGAGGCCGTGAAGGATTTGACGGTTCGCGTTCTCGGCTTGGCCGTTTGACTGGGGGTGACATATTGATGAGAAGCGTTGCTGGACGCCGATGTCTTCCTAGAACTTCTGAAAGTTCTGACCTGCGAATAGGGTCCCGTTGTCTGTGATAAGTACCTGGGGGAGCCCGAACCGGCAGATGATGTTCTTCCAGAAGAATTGCTGGGTTTGGTGCTCGGTGATCGTGGCCAGGGGCTCTAGGTCGATCCATTTCGTAAAGTAGTCGATGGCCACCACGAGGAACTTCCTTTGGTCCGTTGCTTTTGGAAAAGGACCGACCAAATCCATCCCCCACATAGCAAATGGGATTGGACTCGCCAGGGAGCGGAGGTTGGCTTATGGAAGCCTTTTCACCAAGGAGAATCTTTGGTAAGGGCCGCATCTTTTGACGAGGTCCTGGGCGTCTTATAACATGGTCGGCCGGTAGTACCCGTGGTTTAGGGCTTTTCTTGCGAGCGACCTGCTCCCCATGTGACACCCTCCGATTCGTTCATGTATTTCCTTCAGAGCATACTTAGCCTCATCGGAGGCCAGACAGCAAAGATAGGGTCTGCCGTCTGTTGTTGTGTACGAGCATTTGAAGGGTGTCTCGTTGATTATGATGAACCTCTCTGAACGGACTCTGGTCCTTCTAGCCTCGGCCCGATCTTGAGGAAGCTCGCCCTCGGCCAGAAACTTCATGATGGGAGTCATCCAATTGTGTGGTTGAGGTTCGGTGGCGAGGCAGAGGACTTCTGGGAGGTCGATGCTAGGACTGAGGAGAACTTCGATCAGGACGGTACTGTCTAGCCCTTCGAAGGATGACAAGGCCAGTTTTAACAGGGAATTAACCTGAGCGTTTTGCTCCCTAGGAATTCGTTCCACCGAAGAGAAGTCGAAGGTTGCCAGGAATTACAGGACTACCGCCAAATATCCGACCATCCGAGTGTCACGAGCCTCGTACTCTCCGGTGATAAGGTTGACCACGAGCTGGGAGTCGCTAAAAGCCCTGATTTGTCTGGCCCCTACCTTGTGCACCCGAGTGTGCCTAGCGATTATAGCCTCGTACTCTGCCTCGTTGTTTGAGGCCAAAAAGTTCGGGCAGAGGGAATACTGGAGAATAAAGTTGTCGGGATCTTTGAGGATGACTCCCGTGCCGCTTCCCACTTCGCAAGATGAGCCATCGACATAAACTTCCCAGATTGGATTTGCCTCTTGAGTGTTGGATGGCCAGGAGATAGTGCACCCGTGATAAATTTGGCGAGGGTCTGCCCTTTTATGGCTGTCCTGGGCTGGTAGCTGATGTCGTACTGGCTTAGTTCGATCGACCACTTGACTAAGCAACCGGAACATTCGTACTTGTGGAGGACAACCTTGAGAGGCTGGTCCGTACGGACCTGGATAGAGTGGGCCTGAAAGTAAGGGCAGAGCATTCGCGTGACTATTACCAGGGTGTATGCCACCTTTTTCATCTTCGCATATCTCGGCTCGGCCGAGAGCAAGATTTTGCTCACATAGTAGAGATGCTTCTGAACACCCTCTTCTTCTCGGACGAGCACGACACTGAAGGCTAACAGCCCGGTTCGAGTTTGCTCATGTTGTGGAGGATTGGTGAGGTAGGACTTCAACTGTTCGAATGCATGTTGCTGGGGATCGCCCGATTCAAAGCCTTTCATCCCTCGCAGAGCCTTAAAGAAGGGGAGGGACTTCTCTCCAGACATGGAGAGGAAGTGGCTGATGGCCGCCAGTGTCCCCGTGAGCCGCTGAACCTCCTTAATACTTCTGGGAGGGGCCATGTCAATTATAGCCTGGATCTTCTCAGAATTTGCCTCAATGCTGCACTGGCTGACGACGAATCCAAGAAATTTTCCCGATGAGACGCCGAAGGCACACTTGGTGGGGTTGAGCCTCATGTTGTGGGAACGGAGGACGCCAAAGGCTTCTTCAAGGTCGATGACATGGTCCTACCCCCGACGGCTCTTGACGAGCATGCCATGACGTATACCTCCATGTTACGACCAAGCTGATTTTTGAAAACTCGGTTGACAAGTCTCTGGTAGGTGGCTCCGGCGTTCTTGAGCCCGAAGGACATGACCCGATAACAGTAGAGACCTTAGTCGGTAACAAAAGACATTTTGGTGATATCCGGAGGAAACATCCAGATCTGATTATAGCCTGAAAAGTCATCCATGAATGTCAGGAGCTCGTGGCCAGACGCATCGATCAGAGCGTCAATGCTCGAGAGGGGGAAAGGATCTTTGGGGCACGCCCTGTCGAGATCCGTGAAGTCTATGCAGATCCTTCCGCTCCCGTTGGCCTTCTTGACCATCACGGCGTTAGCCCGCCACTCGGGGTAGCTGACCTCCTGAATGAACCGGGCAGACAACAGTTTTTCCACCTCTGATTTTACTACTTGTTGGCTCTCCGGAGCGAACTTGCTCCGCTTCTGATGGATCGGCTTGGAGCCTGGGGCGACAATCAGTCGGTGTATGATTAGGTCCTCAAAAATCCTGGACATGTCGGACGGGGTCCAGGCGAAGAGGTCGATATTGCGGCGAACGCAATCAATCAGTCCTGGCTTCAGGTCGGGGGAAAAGGTGCGGCTCACACGGAACCACTTGGATTTTTCTTCCGTCTCGAATGAGACCTCTTCCAATTTTTCTGCAGGTTCCAACTCGGGCTGGCTTCTTGCTGGCGGAAGCTCGACTGCATCGAGTGGGAACACCCCACCTCCGATCGCGGTCATGTAGCACGAACGTGTAGACTCCTGATTTCCTCTATCAACGCCGACTCCGAAGTCAGTAAGGAATTTTAGCTTCAAGTGGTAGGCCGAGGAAATGGCCTGGAACGAGCAGAGGCCGGGTCGACCGAGGATGGCATTGTATGCCGCCCTGATATTGACCACCATAAAGTCCATTGATTCATTCTGTGTGATGGGGATTGTGCCGGCTATTTCACCCAGCATTATGATTCCTTCATCTTGTACTAGGACGCCCGAGAACCCATGCAGGGTGTACCCGGCCGGCTTTAGCTTATCTCAGGGGAGCATGAGGTTCTCAAATTCTTCTAAGAAGAGGATGTTGGCTGAGCTCCCGTTGTCCACGAGAATTCGGCGGACTTTGGAATTTGCCATTGTGAGGCTGATGACGAGGGCGTCGCAGTGTGGGAGCCAGACTCCTTCCATGTCTTCTCTGGAAAAGGATACCGGTCGTTGTTGAATCCAGGGGGGGTGGATGGTCTCGGATGAAGGCCTTACGGAAGGTATTAGATTCCCCTCCCATGGGTCCACCATGGACGCAGTGTAGTATGGCTTGCCCTCCGGTCTCCTCGGGCACGGGGTCTCGCTCGGGCTGGCGGTTGATCGTTCGAGGAGGAGGCAAAGGCCTCAAATTCCTCGGATCCCTCCGGTCTCTTGGATTATCCCGGGTGAACTCTCTCAAGTACCCTCGCTGGATGAGGGCCTCGATCTCGTCTTTAAGGGCACGACAGTTGTCCGTCCCGTGCACATTGTCTCGGTGGAAGTGGTAGTAGAATCTCTGGTCCCGCTTCTTGTTGTTGCTTGGTCGGGGAGGGAGTCAGGCGAACCCTTTATCCTCGATCTCTATCAGGATTTTCGAGATGTTCTGGGTAAGCTACGTATACCTCTCAAATAGGGGAACCGGAGGAACTCTTTTGAGATTGAGTGTCTCTTTTGTGATTTTCTTGACGGGTTCGACATCGTCGACCTTCCGCTTCCCCTTGGCAACAGCTTCTTTGGTGCCCTCCGGATTTAGGGCCTCTTCCGCTCGAATGTACTTCTCGACCCTGTTAAGTAGGTCAGGAAAGTCGATGGGTGGTTTTTGGCCAATGAAGCCTTCAGCTGACGGTGTCGAACGTTGAGTCGGAAAGTCACCGAAGCGACATCCGCGTCAAGAGAGGGGGCCAATCTTGCCTCGGCGGTGAACTTCCGAACGAAATCGCAGAGTGACTCCCCTTCCTTCTGCCTGAGGTCCAGAAGGGTTGCGCTCGTCTTCTCGACCTTTCTGCTGATCACGAAGTGGGTTAGGAAGTTTGCTTCCAGCTGGTCGAACGAGAAGGCTGAGCTGAGAGTGAGTTTTGAGAACCATTTCCGAGCCGGACAGCAAATCGTAGAGGGGAAGGCGCGACATAGGAGGGGAATCGCAGCGCAGTGAATTATCATGAGGGTCTTAAACCCCTCCATGTGATCAGCGGGATCACCCTCGCCGTTGCATGTCTCGAATTGGGGAGGCCTGAAATTTTGGGGGATCTCGGCTTCCAAGATTTGGGGGGATAATGGGGTTGGGTCGATCGATGACCATGAATCGGTATTGGTCCGCCCTCGTCGAGATAGGCGAACCAGTTCTCCATCTCCTGTAAATGTCGGAGGACGGCGCCTTCTTGTTCCTGTAGGCGGGCCGATCCGTAGGATTCGCCACCCCTTGCTCTTGACTGAGGGTCGGAGTTGTTGCAGACCTCGGTTCTCGGGCCACCTCAGATTGCTTGGAGGACATTGCCCCGGAAGTTTTGGAACTTAGCCCTCGTGACGGGGGTTTGCCCTACAGGGTCCTACAAGGGCGAAGATCCGGGAGAGCGACTGTGTCCTGGATCGCGCTCTAGGGATGGCCGTCTGCAATGGTTCGAGACCGAGTTGGAAGCGGCCTCTCCCCTTGTCCGGTTGGCCTGTCGATTCAAGATGACGCGCCCAAATCAATCGCATTCGAGTGTCCGGCCGCACCGTTGACTCGAGGTTGGTTGGAACCTTGGGCATCCACGCGACTGTGATGTGGGGGGTCTGGATATCGTGCCGAGGTAACGGCCCTTCTGGCTTTTGGAGCCACGGAAGAGCTCGTACTTGAGGTGACATCCCTGGCTGGGCTCGGTCTGGCGACAGTACTTTAGTGCTTCCCACAGACGGTGCCAACCTGAGACTATTTGTTTTGGGGGTGTAAAGGCAACAGGTGTGAGTTCTTGAAATTTGTGTAGCGGAAGATGTGGTACTGGCATGGAACCGATCCTGGGCCGTAGGGTCAGCTCGGGAGTAGCAGGAGAGGGGCAGAGGCCGGGTGCTCGGCTTGGATCCAGTAGCTCGGCTCGGTCTTTTGTACCTGCACACTGCGTAGAAACATCGGGAGAAGTCCCGACGACAGGCCCTCGACAATGTAGTCAGTCACTGAGAAAGCAACAGTAGCTAGGGTTCAGGTGGGAAAAAGTTTATTACATTTATAAGTTAGGAGGGGGTCTGTGTTTATAGGCAGGGGCAAACGGGGCTGAGACCCTAACGGACCGGGTCGGATCCGTTTGCATGTGGGCCTGAACTTGCTGAAGCCCGTTTAACTTGTTTGACTTGATGATCACAAGGGAGTGAAGTCTGGGGAGATCTGGTGGCCCAGATGGGGCCACGTCACTTACCCCATATCAAAATGAACAATAGCATGCTAAATTTGGCATCGCTAATGGAGATTTTCAAATTATAGGAAATGAAAGAATATGTTTTGTCTGAAATTTTTATTATTTTCTAATAAGAAGGGATGGAACAATTTATTCTGTCCATCCATCCCAAATACATATTAGTTGAGGGAAGGAAGATAATCTTCCATCCCTCAACTTTTTCAATTTTTTAAAAAAATACTAAAGCACCAGTGAAAAAATATTAAAACGCTATTTTAAATTTTTGTCAATTACTTTTTTTCTTTTATAATAAAATGTGAAAAACGGAAGAACTTCTTCCCTCCGTCACATTGAAAGAAAAATACAACGGACAGAAGAAGCTCTTCTGTCCGTGTTTTTTTAAATTTTCTTAATTAAAATTTTGGCTTCAACAATTGCAACCTACTTCAAAATTCATTTATCTTTATCTAAACTTTAGGTATTTGACAAAAACGATAGTGGATGCTCTAAGAGAAGAGAGAGCGTCAAGATAAACTTGTTCACCCTTCATATACTAATTAGTTAAGGAGCTACGTAGTTACAAAGCATATGCTCCAAAAATTAAGACGTGCATTATTCTCATTTTTCATGCATCCATTCTACCTAATTTCTAGTAAGGCTATATTTAATATATAAAAAAACTACTGAACTTTGGGCTATTTTAAAAAAAAACATCACTAAGTTTTTTTTATTATAAAAAACCGCACAAAATTTTAGTTTTAAAAAACTCACTTTAACGGAGTTAGGTTTCCGTTAAGCTAAATCTAAAAAAACCACTTTCATCTTTCATTTGTGTTTAAAAAAATAACTTTCATCTTTCATTTGTGTTTAAAAAAACCCCCATGAACTAACCCTAACCCTAACTCTGTCAGTGTGTATTTTTTTAAACTAAAGTTTTGTGCGGTTAAAAAAAAAAAAAACTTAGTGCGATTTTTTGTTGTTGATAAGAATAGGATAGAGTGGACGAATCCAGCCCTTAAATAAATTAAACACAAAGAGATACAAAGTCCATAGTACAAAAGCCACAAACAGGTGGAAAAAAACAGGCAGTTTACAAGGCAGAAACTGACTGCCAACATACAAACTCGACGACAGGATAAAATTAACAAAACTCCGAGATACTGAGGTAGTATCTTCAGAAAAAGCCATCGGGCAAAGATCAAAAACCACCCAAATGTCATCGCAATCAAGCCGCCACAACGATGGACCAAAGACCGGGAGCACAACAAAAGAAAACAACAACACTGAAGGGCCAAAAAGAAATCACAGCCCATCGAGCATTCCATCGACCATCCAACCTGCACAGCGCATATAAAAAACAGAAACACAGAACAAAATCCAGAAAATAAGAGCATGCATAGGCCTGCAGACATACCACAAAGAGAGTGGGGGGAACGTCTAACCAGCACAACAAAAGAAATACAGCAGCCACAAGAAAATGCCACACTGCACCGCAGCAAACAACCACAAACGCAATAGGACCAGAACAACAAAACCACACAGCAAGCACATCCATAACAGCAGCAAGTAGAAGCATAAAAGACATGGGAGATAAGGAGCTCCCACACAGGCCGGAAGTGGGGCTAGAGAAGGCCACCACTACCACGACAGGGAGAGAATGAAACACAAAACTCAGAAGAAGAAAAAAAGGGAGTTAGACATCCCCAAAATTAATAGCTCGCAAAATCAAAACTGCCCCACAGGCCACCAGGCAGCAAAAAGCCGTCCCACTACAACCTGCAAACAAAAGAGCGGATGCTGCAGAAATAGCATAAAAAACATAGATGACAGGACGCAACCTGAAACTCTAAGACCAAAAAGCAGACTAATAACCACCAAAAAATAGTAAGGCACTCCTAACTTTATTTCTGCGCAAGAAGAAGAGAAGAGTACATAAGTAGTATGCCAAAGACACGCAAAAAGAAATAGGTAGTCAGAAAGAGACAGTAACAAAGATAAGATTAAAGGAAATTAATCAGGAGAAGAGGGAAAACCATGCTGATTGAAAAAACACAAAGCATTATCGATATGGTTCAGCTGCAGTTTAAGTAACTTAGCGGGATTGAGCAATGATGCCCAAAATTTTGTGTAGAAAAGGAGATCGTCGACCAATGAATTAATAGGATGCGAAGAGTTCGAGAAAATTCTATCATTTCTCTCCTTCCAGACAATCCAAATTAATGCCATCAAGGATAAATCCCATGAGGCACGCAGAGAAAGATTAACCTGATTGGTTCTCCAGGAAGACCACCACGCTGGGAAGGACCTGGGTCTCCCACACACATTCAAAGCTCTTTTACAGAGTGCCCGAAGAGGAAGGATAAAAGGACAGTTAATAAACAGATGCAACCTGTCTTCATGCTGAGTAAGACAGAGCACATTTTTGATCCCACGCAATGTTCCTTTTGTTGAGCACATCAACAGTCAGAAGTTTATCATGGATAGCTAGCCAAACAAGGATCTTGACTTTAAGCGGTGCAGCACCCTTCCAGATGAGCTTGTGATAGGAGGAAACAACTTTACCTGAATTCCGAAAATTATAGCAAGATTTAACCGAGTAAACTCCAGATTCGTTCCAACGCCAAGAAATGGCATCACGGGTGGACCAGTTGTAGGAACAAAATAAGGAAAGGAGGTTATGATACTGGGAAAAAAGTGACAGGGGAAGAGCCATTTTAAAGGGAATACGCCATTCCCGACGATCACCGACAGTAGTGAAGTAATTAGCTACAGTGGCCTGGGGATTCTGGGCTAGGGAAAATAATTGAGGAAAATTAAAAGCGATCTTGTTGTTATCAATCCAGAGATCGGTCCAAAATTTTACCGTCGATCCTTCGCCACAATGTTTACACACTCCACATTTAAAAGGCTGAACCACCTTCCAAATGCCCATCCAAAAAGGGGAAGCGGAGGGGGAGATCATGGGGAATAATTCTCAGATTTTGTGCCTTTTATGGTAACAGTGCGATATAATATTGGCCCAGGCTGAGTCTGGTTGATAGAGGGCCTTCCAAATCCATTTTCCAAGTACGGCAAGGTTTTGGTGCCTCAGATTAAGGACACCAAGACCGCCTTCGCATTTGGATTTGCACACCAAATCCCACTTGCAGAGGTGTTTGCCCTTATGATAGTTAGGAGAGCCAGACCAGAAGAAATTTCTGCGTATCTGGTCAATACGTTTAATGACCCAGGAGGGCAAGTAGAAGAACGACATCATATACAGCGGTATGGCAGACAGGACCGGGTTACCATCACCAATCTACCACCGTGAAAAAGGTGCCGTCCTGACCAGGAATTAAGTCTCATTTCCACTTTATCAATCATAGGGGACCAATTGTTCCTATGGAGTCTGCCCAATCTCAGAGGGATACCGAGGTAGGACAAGGGAAAAGAGCCCGAAGCACAATTAAAGAATTGTGAAACCTCGAGTTGGCGCTTATCGGAGCCACCAAGCCAAAATACAGAAGTTTTATTGAAGTTAATGGAGAGACCCGATGCTCGCTAAAAAATATAGAGCATGAGCTTGAGATTACGGAGAGAGATACCATTTGGTTTAGCAAAAATGATAGTGTCGTCCGCATATTGCAGATTGAGAACACCCCGGAAACCTTGAAAACCACCCAAGCCTTCAATCACATCAGCTTGCCACGCCCTCGATAGTAGCTTGCTAAAGACATCAGCTACCAGGGAGAAGAAGCGGGGAGATCGGGTCTCCTTGACCAAGACCCCTTTTACACAAGAATTTTTTTCCCTTCCGAGCCATTGATGATGATGGAAGAAGTACCAGAAATCAGACTAGATCTGATCCAAGCGATCCACTTCGGGCCAAAGCCGCGATTAGAAAAGATATCAAAGAAGAAGTCTCAGTCCACTTTGTCATAAGCTTTCTCGAAGTCTAATTTTAAGAGAATCCCTTCAGACTTAGATCGGTGATAACCAGAAATAATCTCCTGCGCAGCGGCAATGCTGTCTAAAATGAATCTATCGTGAATGAAACCCGATTGGGCCGCATCAATTAAAAGGGAAAGGACAATTTTGAAACGGTTAGACAACACTTTCATAACAATTTTAAAGAGGGAATTAAAGAGACTAATCGGTCTGAAAGCAGACACCCGATCAGCACCATTCAATTTGAGAATAAGGACAATGTGAGCGTAATTGATACGTTCAAAAGACAATTGCCCATTGTAAAGGTCCTCAAACATCAAAAGGAGGTCATCCTTAAAAAGGTCCCAAAATCTTTGGAAGAAGAATGTCGGGAAACTGTCCGGTCCAGGGGCAACATCACTGCGAGAGGAGAAGACTGCCCGTTTAATCTCCTCTACGGAGAACGGAGCTTCGAGGGAAGAAAGGTCATGATGCTCATCCCCATACAGTTGATTCCAATCAAGCTGTATGGAGCGATTACCATGGGAGCCCAACAGATTTTAAAGAAGGAAAAAAAGGCAGAGTGAAATTCAGAGTCCGAGGTCAAAAGGACATTGTTTTCGACAATTGAAGAGATACAATTACATCATTGGCGATGAGAGGCAAAGTTATGGAAAAAAGAGGTATTCGCATCACACCCTTAAGAAGCCAATTGCACTTAGCTCGTTGGGCCCATTTGATATGATCTTGTTGGAGCAGAGAGTTATACTCTCTTTTACATTCACTTCTGTGAGATCTCTCCTGGGCTCCAATCAATCCAGTCTCTTCCCGCTGGTCAATGGCATGAATAGAGGATAAGAGAAGATTTTTGAGGGAATGGGAATTGGAGAACCTCTCCTTCCTCCACACGTTACAACCTCGCTTAACGGAATGCAGTTTAAGTAAGATACTCCCAAAGCCAAAAGATCCCACAATCGAAGAGAGGCATTGGAGGATCCGATTGATAAAAATCTGATCCTCCAGCCAAAATTTCTCAAACCGAAATTTGTATGGTTTGGCGAAGTTGAAATTAGAGTGAAGAGTGATAGGGACATGATCAGAACATGGATTAGGGAGGGCCTGAACAAAAGAGTTATGAAAAGAGGAAATCCAATCCTGGGACACCAGAAAACGGTCTAATTTGGCCATAGAGGGTGATAGTCTCATGTTAGACTAGGTAAATGCTCTACTATTAATGGGTAGGTCAACAAGCTCTAAGGAGTGAATACAATCATTAAAGTTGAGGGAGTCACAGAGACTAGCTGCATTACCCAATCTCTCGTTAGAAAAACGAGTAACATTGAAATCACCACAAAAATTCCAGAGCCCAGAAATGCTACCAACAAAAGACATGAATTCTGACCAGAATTCCTGCCGAAGATCCATCTTGGAAGGGCTATGACAGATACCACAGTAACGGGACGGTTAAATTCAAACCAGTGCAGTGTAGAAACAAGAAAGAATTTAAGACGACAGACCCGATATAAGTTTGTAGGAAGAAGGTTTGAAACCCAAAAGAATATCCCCACAAGTGTGGTTAGCATCGAGGCTGACCTAGTGGGTAATCAAACGCCTACCCAATGAGCAATTGATAGCGGGAGAGAAGGAATCTAGCTTAGATTCTTGAATAGAGATTAAGTCACCTTGGATAGAAGAGATCAATTGGAGGATAGCTTCTTTTTTGTAGGTGCTACCTAACCCAAGGATATTCCAAGAGACGTTAATCATTACGAGATTGGAACTTATAAGCTCTAGCAATATCTAAGGATCTGATTTCATCAAAGATCTCAGGTCTGGACGGGTCAAAAATGACACCCATACGGGAGGATAAATCCAACATGTCATCGTTAGAAAGAGAGTCAAAGTGGATTTGATAGACCGAACCCAGATCAATACTATCAACACTGCTTTTCGAGGCCGCATGGAAGTAGTGAATTTCCAAGTTGCGGACCTGGGCCGCAAGAGAAGCTTTGCAGGAAGACAATAAGTGGGTATCGTTCTTAGCTCGTAAACGAGCACTCGAACGAATAAAGGGGGAGGTGTTACTCGCTTGCGTTGATTTTCTTTTAACAGGACGAGGAGGAGAGTGCACCTTAAGACATAAATCGTCCAGGCCAGAAGAAACCATGGGAGATTTCCTCCCCGGCATCAGAATAGACACCGACTATGGGGATAGAATAGGAGAAAGGGGAGTGGGGGTAAAATAAGAATTGGACCTCAGCGACAGGCTAGTGATAACACTAGTGTCTTTGGTCAAAATAATGCCATGATATTGCACTTCGAAATAACGAAAGCAATGAGCACAGAGGTAATTAACAGCAGGAAAAAAAGCACAATAGGAATCCAAATATTTGAAAAGCTCAGCCGGCGTGAAAATGAGATTAACAGTGCGAAAATAATATAAAAGGGAGGGGGTTACCTTGGGGTCAGCCTGGAGAGATGAGAGATCTCTCATTTCTTCGGGGAGTAGGTCGTCATTCTCAATCCAGTCCGCCGGGGACTGTTTGGAAGAAGACGGGAAATTGAATTCCTGAACAGCAGCATCAGCGACAGCATTGAACAAATTGTGCCCTTTATTTACCGAAGCAAGGGAGCTCTTGGGATAAGAGAACAGAGCAGAGAACTTCGGGGCAGTCTTAGTGCGATTTTCTAAAAATGACCCAACTTCAGTGGGGTTTTTAAAATTCAGCCTTCTAGTAATTCTACAGTTTCTTATCCTATCACCTTAGCATGTTGCATTTTAGTAAGTTAGTTGCCACTTAATTCCAAAAGAGAGCTTTATTAAGACAAAATTTTGCCAAGCTGGACATGCTACATGTTTTTTTCTTTTTCGAGGAAATGGACATGCTACATGTTAACATCGTGTACATCACGGTGACTGTATTTTATACTTTTTCTATGGAAAAAAATATTGTATAAATCAAAAGCAAGCTCAAGAGAGATTAAACTTGACTAGTACAGTAGATGTGCAATGCATGCTTAAAAAAAATATAGTCATCAGATTAAGTGAATATATATATCGAAAATGAAAAAAATAGTTTATATATGAATGTTTGGCCTACACATGCAGTGCACACTTATATTTGTTAGATTTAGTTTGAATATGTATTGCAAGAGAGATTAAACTTGACTATTATAAAGTTAGTTTGTTTGATTACAAACCGTCGTTATCCGGTTATAATATTAGATTAGGTTAGATTATAAATTAGAAGTTGACCGTAGAAAGTTTGAGCTAGCTTGTGGAGTGTCTCGAGATACCGAAAGAATTTTTTTGATGAAACGGATAGAGTCCAAGGACTCCAGCCATGCATTAATAACCATGATAATTACAATAGAGAGGTTTTACAAGATGTAAAACAATCAAAAAAGAAACTCTACTACTAAAAACAATATAAATGAGTCGATACGGACTCAAGCAAGCAGCAAAATACAACATTCTAGGACATACAATAACAACTCTATCGCCGAGAGAGCCAGCCAACAAACGCCAGAACTCAGAGCAGCTCACGAAGCAGTCCCGAACGAAAGGAACAGGGGAGTAGAAACTACCCGACGTCGGGGTGGAGAATGCTTCTCCGCGTCCAAGACCTTGTCAATAAGGATACAGTGGCGATCCGTCGACCACAAGGAGGTCGAGAGGATCCAGTGCACTGTATCAGCGCCTAGGACCGCAAGCTCCCCAACTACAGTCACTATCGTCAGTATACCGATAGAAACAAGCTGGAAAAATAAACAAAACATAGAACATGGCACTCCGCCACAAGCTGATGGCACCCTCAGCGACTAACGCTAAAGAGAGGTTTTACAGCAAGCCAACCAGAACAGGAAACTAGATCTCGCACAAGCATAATAACCAATTAGACTAATAAAACATTAACAAGATAAGAGAGCGATAAGAATAACACTCTCAATATCAAAGACCGACAGAACAAGTTATCATCAAGCAGATAGAACGATTCAGAATTCCATAACAGTCTTAAAGCACAAGTACACAGAGAAGTCCCCATCGGAGCCACATGAAACATAACAGTAACCACAACCGACACTAGACGCAAGGAAATACATCAGGTGTGCCCAACTGGAGGAGAATAACATTGAAAATACGTCTAAATATAACAATTTAAACACCTGAGGATAGACCAAGCAGTCCCAGACCGAGCTTCAACAACGCAAGCAAAAATAGGAACGCCAGAACTAAGGTTCCATCATGTTAGAAAGAAAAGAGGATGGCAGTCCCAAAAACGATAAGATCTTCATATAATTCAGAACAAAAGCCACACCTGCCTAAAAAGACTATGAACATGTTGCCAAAAGCATTATAAGGGTAGGTGATCCTACCCTTTAATCCTGCAACCAAAAAATCCAAGGGAATAGAGATAAGCCACAGTACAAAACTCGAAGCATAAGTACTAATATGGATAGAATGAGCTGCAATAATACACAAAGAAATACAGATGCATAAATAGAACGTGAGCTTCAATAAAGAGGAGCTGAGTACATTAAATAGCATTGAGGTTTATGAGACAACGAACAGCTTTTTCTAGCCTATCAATCCTCATGGCTTCTCTAGCTTCCGTTTTTAAAGAAGAAGACCAAAATTGAATAAAAATAATAAATCGTTTGATAATGAACGAGGTGAATTAAAAATCTGACTGAATATTCTGTGATTTCTTTCCTTCCATATTAACCATAAAATAATTTGGAAGGAGAGGATCCATGATTTATGGAAAGCAGCGTTAGGAGGACGTTTCGTCCAGCAATCGACCACACTAACTGGAGTGTTAGACTCTTTCCAAGCCAGAACGATGATTTTCCAGAGAGAAAGAGCGAATTCGCATTCTACGAATAAGTGATTAACATCCTCCGATGCAGAGTTGCACAGGGGACATAATTGTCCCCAAGCTTGATTTCTCTTGTTGAGCAACTCAACGGTAAGGAGTTTATTGTTGAGTGCTAACCAGACAAGGATTTTCACCTTCAACGGAGCACAAGACTTCCAAACAAGACCGTAGTATGGCGAACGAATCCCTCTAAAATTAAGAAAGAGGTAGAAAGAACGATCTGAGAAGTTCTTTGACGAATTCCATCGCCAAAAGAATTCCTCTTTATCGTGCCAAACCGCGTTGTTTAGATCCTTGAGCATGTTATCAAGCAAGGGGGTTAATTGGGATGTAAGATTAGGAGAAAGGGGAATCGACCATTCCCTTTGACCGTCGTTGTTGCTATAGTACTCTGACACCAAGGCCAGAGGATTTGTGGCAAGACGGAATAACTCAGGATAAGCGGACGCTAAAGAAGAGTTACCGATCCAGATATCAGTCCAGAATCTGGTCATGGATCCATCGATACATCCGTGGCTAAGACCACAATGGAAAGCCGCTGCCGCTTTCCAAATACCTTTCCAGAAAGGTGAGGCTTGCCTATGAGGATGTTCAGGGAAACTCCACCATTCATAGGCCACGAAGTAATTGGCTTTGATACATTTGATCCAGGGGAGATCTACCAACTTGAGGAATCTCCAAAGCCATTTGCCAAGTAAAGCGAGGTTTTGATGTCTGAGGTCTAAAACCCCTAAACCACCAGCCAATTTCGGAGTGCAAATGAGTTTCCAGTTACAGAGATGAGATCCGGGATTGTAGATAGATGATCCTGACCAGAGGAAATTACTTCTGATCTGGTCGATTCTTTTGATCACCCAGGAAGGGATGTAGTAGAAGGACATCATGTATAGGGGGGTCGAGGAAAGAACTGAATTAAGCAGAATTAATCTGCCTCCACAGGATAACTGCCTCCCAGACCAAACTGACAGTCTGGATTCTACCTTATCAATCATTGGAGACCAATCCGATCTATGAAGTTTACCCCCACCTCAGTGGAATTCCTAAATACGTGATTGGAAAAGAAGCGACCGGGTAGTTAAAAAAAGCAGAAATTTCATCCTGTCTATTAGGCGATCCTCCCAGCCAAACGACAGACGATTTCTGAAAGTTAATAGTAAGACCAGAGGCTAGCTCAAAACAATAGAGAAGCAGTTTCATATTTCTGAGGGTATGAGAGTTAGGTTTGGCCAGGATGATGGTGTCATCGGCGTACTGAAGGTTCAGAACTCCATTGAAGGAACGGGACTCCCCCAGTCCTTCGATGACCCTGGCATCCCAAGCATTACGGAGAAGCTTACTGAACACATCCACGACTAGCGAGAATAAAAGAGAGGAAAGAGAGTCACCTTGCCTGAGACCGCATTTGATTTTAAATTTGTGACCCTCCGAGCCATTAATGAGAATGGAGGAGGTACCCACAAATAGGCTGGATTTGATCCAAGCAATCCATTTGGGACCAAAACCCCTATTGATTAAAATATCGAAGAGGAACTCCTAACAAACGTTATCATAAGCTTTTTGAAAATCGAGTTTGAGAAGGATACCCTCCGTTTTGGAGTTATGACAGTAGGAAATGATTTCTTGGGCCGAGGCCACGCTATCAAGAATAAAGCAATCCTTAATGAAACCCGATTGTGCCGGATCGATAAGAGGGGAAATCACCTCTCCAAGCCTAGTCGATAGGACCTTCATAATAATTTTGAATGTGGAATTGATAAGACTAATCGGCCTAAAATTCACCACGGTATTCGCTCCACAAATTTTAGGGATGAGGACAATATGCGCATAGTTGATGCGGTCAAAGGAGAATGAACCACGATGAAGATCAGCGAACATCCGGAAAAGGTCATCTTTCAACCAATTCCAGAACTTTTGAAAAAAGAAAGCGGGGAAACCGTCTGGACCCAGCGCAACATCGCTTTTTAAGGCGAATACTTCCATTTTGATTTCTTCCATGGAAAACGGAGCTTCAAGAGAAGAAAGGTTGTTAGTGGCCTCTCCGTACAATTGATTCTAATCCAGACTCAGCGTCCCCGGTTTAGAAGAACCAAGGAGATTTTTATAGAACAGGAGGAAGGATTGGTGAATATCATCGTTAGAAGAACGTTCATTCCCCTCGTGAACAATAGAAGAGATGTGATAACATCTTTGTCTGTGGGAAGCAAAGTTATGAAAGAAAGCCATATTGCAATCTCCTTCTTTGAGCCATCGAAATTTGGCTCTTTGAGCCCATTTCACATGGTCTTGATGCAGAATATCTGCGAAATCCAGTTTGCAAGACTGCCGCTTGTTGAAAAGCTCAACCGAGATCAGGCCCCGCTCCTCCATTTTATCAATAGATTCAATGGTGGAGAGATAAAACTTTTGAAGGAAATTAGTGTTAAATTGCCTTTCATTGCGCCAAATTTTACATCCGAACTTAATCGCGTGGAGTTTAAGAAGAATGGATCCTAAATCGGAAGATCCTGATATCGCCGATAGGCATTTTGTTACGAGGTTAACAAATACTTGGTCTTGCAACCAATATTTTTCGAATCTGAATTGATGATGGCGAGGGAATTGATAGTCGGAATGAAATGCAATAGGAACATGGTCAGAGGAAGGATTAGGTAGTGCTAGAGCAAAAGAGTTGTGAAAACGGTCTATCCATACATTGGATACCAAGAAACGGTCGAGCTTCGCCATCGAGGGATGATGGCGGAGGTTCGACCAAGTAAAGGATCTACCCGATAATGGAATGTCGGTTAGTTGTAATAATCGAATGCACTCGTTGAATCGATGATTGCCAAGCGAAGCTTGGTTAGATCTTTCGGTGGCAATTCTAGTGACATTAAAGTCGCCACAAAAAATACACAAGCCGATAGAGTGGGGGAGAAGAGATTGGAATTCGCTCCAAAATAAAGGTCGTCCTTCAGAAGAGGACGGACCGTACACGGAAATAACCGTGAGGTTGGTGTTAAGAGGCATCCAATAAAGTTGAACAATGAGAAAGAAATTGAGATGCTTAATCGACACTATAGAGAAGATGGACTCTTTGTAACCAAAGAGTATACCTCCCCTTGATCCTATTGCGTCTAGAGAAATCCATATAGAGATGATGGAACCTCTGATCGACCTAAGAATCGTGGGAGAGGGGGACTCAAGTTTAGATTCTTGGATGGATATGAGATCGCAGTGAGAAGAAGAAATCATGTGATAAATCGATCTTTGTTTATCGGGACAATTAAGTCCCCTAATGTTCCAGGATACCGTAATCATTAAACACCTTTGAACTCCCTAACTCTTGAACGATCTTTATCTCTAATGGTGAGAGCCACAGCCGAGGGGGATGCTGCAGGTATAAAACCTAATTCCGACGATAAAGACATGAGCTCACTATCTGAGAAAAAATCAAATTGAAGGTGAAATATAGAACCTAAAGGTGACGTTATATGATCGGACCTGGAGGTGTACGGACTAGTACCTGATAGAGGCAGAGAGGCCAGAGCTGCAGATCTAGCTCATAAACGAGCACTAGATCGGATCAGACGGGGGTTGGATTTAGAAACCGCAGAAGAGGTTTCCCTGGATTGAATAATGATCGGATATAACGACTGGCATGGGCTTGGCAGCCGGAACAGCCAAGGTCGAAAGGCCATTAGATATAGACAACGGCATTGGGTATTTATTAGAGAAATGGTCGATAAACTGTTCCGAGGGAAGGAACAAGCCAGAATAGAAATTAGCACTGAATTTGGGGAAAAAAGCACCTAATGTAGAGTGCATCGCAGTCTTAATGACTGGAGACATGGAACAATACTCTCCCAAAACCAGAACAAGAGAGAGGAAGAGGCGCGGGTGGTGAGGCACCCGGCCGAAGAATACACTAGAAAACACCAATCTCAAGGCAATAGATTGCAAACAGACATAATCAAAAATGGAATAAACATTATAATAAAAGTAAAAGCTAACCTTTCGATTGGCTAGATCCCGCTTTTGATCTTCTTCTTCATCCTCCAACAAATTGTCAAGATCAGTCCAGCCAGGGGCTAGAGAGGCCTTATCGATTTTGGTCTTAATAAGGGGTAAAGCAGGGTCAGCTGACGTAATAGAGGAAAAGTGAGCTTGCTTTTGAAAAAGTTGCCAATCGGATTCGAAATGCGGGTTGACTTCTCACTTGGGCCATAGAGAATCAGACATTGAACGCTTGGTGTTAGAAGGATCCTCCTCAGAAGTTAGTTGAACGGAAGGAGGCAAGAGCTTAACATCACGAGTTCCAGCTGATACGGCTGAAGCAGTCGGGGGAACGTACGGAGGAACCGAAGGTTTGGACGCTGCCTTGTTCGATTGACTAGACGGAAGGTTCGGATTGATCCAAACCAGATTTGGAGGTTTGGCAGGAGAGCTCTTCACCTTGCTGGAGGGAATAGGAGAATTGTTTGGCGCTTGGAATTTTTTCTTAGTAGGGGCTTTAAAAGGTGCCTTCCATTGGGATTTGGAAGAAGAAGCTGCTCCGGGGTGGAAAGACGAAGGGGCGGGAGAGGCAGTGGTAGTTGTTAGCACGGGAAGATAAGAAATACCCTGATCAGAACCCCCAGAGGAGGAGGAAGAGTGGTACTGAACAGAAACTGGAAATGACACGATACCATCCTTCAGCACAAAAGCCTCAATGCGCTCTTGATGCTCGGGAATATCGAAAATCGCTTCCACTTGCATACAGCCAGACGCAAGTTTAGACGCTGAAGAAACACTGGTAATATTACCCACACATTTAGCCAAATCCCCCACCCTTAACAATGAGTCACAAAATGGAGGCAGACCCAGCAAAGTGACAATAGTAAAGATTAGTTTGGGACTAGACTTAGGGGGAGTCGCTTGAACCCATTTCCGAATAGAAAGAGAAATCGAGCCAATCGCTAAAGAAGAATTCTTTATTAGATCTTGAAGCAACTTAGGAGATGGACAGCGGATCACGACGTCTCCGTTAGAGCAAGAGCAAAGGAACCAGTCCCAGTCTTTCACATTACACAAAATACAAAGAAAAGAGTTAAGAGTGAATATAGGGATAGAACCTCCGTTGAAAGATATGGCCCCATAAGTATCAAAATATTTCAAACGATCCGAGAGATCAGAGTTGGGAATGAAGACTTGTAAAACAGTAGGCTTGGCGGGGATATCAGGTGGAGACGCCTTGGTTTCGGCAGGGCGAACAATAGTCTCGTCAATGCGGTAGCTCAGAGGAGGGGTAGGGAGCAGCGGCGATTTGGAAGAATTTTTTTTGATTTTAGGAGCGAGCGAGGGATCCGCAGCAAGCTTGCGTTGTAAAGCTGGAAAATCGATCGCAGTAAGAACTTGCTCTGAAATAGGAACTCCGATCGACATCCCCAGGAGCCTTTGAAGAGTAAAGCATTTGGGACGAGAGTGTCCGTCTTTAAGGCAAAAGAGACACTTCATGGAGGCCGAGCAGTATTTTTTAATGTGGCCGGGTTGTAAGCAATGGAAGCAAATGATAGGGGAACGTTGAGAATGGGGATTAGGGAAGAGGGAAGCTGAAGAGTATTTAGACGAGATTTGGCGGGAAGAAAGGTGAAGGAAACTTCTACGAAGTTTCTTGATCTCGGGCCGTGAAGGGCCATTCGAAGCCAGCCCACCAACAATGTGCAGCTGGCTTCTAATCTTTTTGATTGTTTTTTTTTTAACCACTTGAACCCAAGATTGATCCATGGGCCACCAATAGAACAGCTCAAGAACGGCCCAGAAAGAACGTGAGAAAATTTGTAGGATTTTTTTTTTTTAATTTTATTTTTAGAAGAAGCCGCCACTAACGGCACTGGCGCCGCTCAGCTACGCCCCTGAACGGGGGAATAGATGAGCTCCCAGAACACAGGAAAGGGAGAGCCCCTTAGAGAGAACGGAAGGAAAAGAGAACCCCTTAGATTAGCAAATGGATCGATAAATAGATCAAGAACAACAACAGGATAATTCCAGGTCACAGGGAGTGGATTAATCGTCCGTTCCTGGAGAATAAGGGAGGAGGAGAATAAATGAAGTCTTAGTGGGCTTACAATCAAGCAGCCCCAATAGACAGACACTAGATAGCTTAGAAAAGTGGACGAACGGTGAAATCAACACGCCAGCCACCGGCGAGCGCAGACGAAAGGCTAAAGAAACAAAAACTACCAGCAAAAGGCAACCCTAAAATAGAAGCCGGATATAAACAATACTTACAGTGATTAGCCTCTGAGCGCACCTACCTATGGCGCCGGATCTTATTGAAAGGACCACCGCAACTCCAGTGAACAAACGGTGCTAACCTCCAACAATTGCAGGGAGGAGAGAGAGAAGACCTAGTCGCCGCTCCGTGGGCCACACCCGGGGAAGGAAGAAGAGATGACGCTACCACCGATAGATGAGAACTCCGGAGTGAAGAAGAGCGCCGGAATAGGGGGAGAAGGAAAGGAGGAACTAAAACCCTCGAGATCGGACGCTAAACGAAAAGGGTTTGTAGATGGTGAAGAGGAGAGAAAGATTCGTGAAAGGGAAGGAGGGCGAAGAAGAGCGGATGAGCCGGATCTGAGGCGATGAGGAAGAGAGGTGGAGGCAGAAGGATCTAGATACCGAAAGAATTAATATATCAAATTTGTTATTAATTTATTGTTAATTAATTATTTAGCAAGGTGAAAGGTTGCGAACTTTTCCTCAATTGTTTTCTCTCGATTGACTTGGCCGTTCAACTAACTGAGCTTTGAGACCTTCCTTTGACCTAGGCTTTTTGACCTTGAATCTCCTTAAACCTGGCTTAAATATAATCTCAAATACTGTGAGAGTTGAAGTTGTGTAATTTAGAGACAAACTGCACATCGATGTAATTTAGAGACAAACATGTAATTTGTAGACAATCAATCATCTAATCTCAATCATTTCTTTTAGGTATGAGTAATATTAATCATTCATTTACTCAACTCTTGTTAGTTACTATAATACCCTCAAAGTTTAAATTTATGTACGATGTAATTGTTTACGAAAGTATCACTCATCTCTAATATCTAATACTATAATGGGAGAAGGCCTTAGTGTCATTTGTCATTTTGTCATTTTGTCATTTTACCAACATGTGCAACGCACGTACATAACTAATATAGAGGAGGTTTCCAGTTCAAATCCTCCTTATGTCAGAGTTTTTAATTTTATTTTTGGAAATTATTAAAACGTGCATGACACATGTATATTACTAGTATAAATAAAGGTTGGTGCCACTAGGGGTAACTAGTAATTTGCACTTGTGATGCACGTTCTAATTTTAAAAAAATTATAGTCAATAATAAGACGTAATCTGACCTCGAACCCGAGATCTCCCTTTACGATCACATACTCTACAAATTATCTATAGTGGCACAAATTTTTATTTTATATAAGTAGCGTTTTTGTAAATAATTATGTCGTAAATAAATTTAAACTTTAAAGGTATTATGGTAACTAACAACAATTGAGTAAATGAATGGTTAATATAACTTTCACCTAAAAATAAATGGTTGAAATTAGATGGTTGAATGTGGACAAATTACAGGTTATCTATAAATGACAACCCCAGCTCTTTCATTATAATATTAGAGATTTGTGAATAGTAAGTGATGAGTAAATGGACGTCTTAGTATTTAATTACTTTTTTTTATATAAAAAAAGTATTAGGATTTAAGTCTTAGTGTTTACTTCTTAGTAGTTCACATTATGTCTTCAGGGTCAGCCCCCACCTTGAGGTCGGTGAGGTGGCCGACTCAGTCCTCCGATTTTTTTGCAATTTTAGGGACCCCTAAATTTGTATTCCCAAATTTGTACTTTTTCTTGTAAATATAGGCACGCATTTTGTGCATAAAAAATTATATTGTAATTAGGGGCCCCTAAAAATAATTATTTGGGCTTTTCGCCTTAAGCCCCGGGGAACTCAGGGCCGGCTTTGTATGTCTAAACTAGTATTTTCACGTGAGATGCACGTTTTAATAAGAGTTGGAGGATTTTCACGTGCAATATATGTGTTAAGAAATTGTTTGGAGTTGGTCGTGCGTTGCACGTATTTGGAAAAAAAATATTTTCAAAAAAAGCTATGATTTGTACGTGCAATGCACGTGTTTATAAGTAGAATTTGAGTTGTACGTGGAACATATGTGTATGTTTGGTGTTAAAAAATATTGAAAATTTATTTTGTACATGTGTTGCACGTTTTAAATAGGTAAATTTTGTTTGTTTTTTAGTTTTTGTTGTAATTAATGGAAGAGTTTGAGTTGCACGTATAATGCACTCGTTTGTATGTTAACAAATTACAACCCAACTCTCCCATTATATATACTAGTATAATGTACGTGCGATGCACGCCTATTAAAAATATAGTCATAAAATTAAATGAATATATATTGAATAAAAAATAGTTTATATTTGAATGTTTTGATTTGGGTGACACATGCGGTACACGTATATATTGTTGAATTTAATTTGGATGTGTATTGCACGGGTTTATTTAGTTACAAAGTTAGGATTTGTTTGATTACAAACTCAACTGTCCCATTAAAGTGGTAAAGATAGAGAAGAAGAAGATTTTTTTTTAATTTTAAAATTATTAAAACGTGTATTACACATGCAAATTATTAGTTATACAAATGTAACATTTTACCATTACATTAGTCTAACATGATCAAGTAATAATTAACAACGACATCCTAACTAAAGCACATTTTTATTACTATATATTTTGTTCTTTTTCCAGGTTAGGGTTTGTATTTAATTAGTATGATTAATGATTTAATTAATTAATTAATATGTGATATATGTATGTTTGTCGTACGTGAGAGTTTAACACGTATATCTCAATCAATAATGTAGCGTTTGGTCGACATCACGACAGCTTCCGAGAGAACGAGGACTCACACGGACATAGCAAGATGTAGAAGTGGATCCCACATGAGATTTGTGGGATCAATTTCTATTATTTTAGGGTTTGGACGAATTGACGATCATGCACGCATTAAGCACATATATTATACACGATAACTAGATTTGTCCGTGGGCATTTGCCTAAGACACGTCTTCAGAACGATACAGTATATAAAAAATCTTGTAAATAGTAAATCAATAATTATGTAGCACAAGTTTGAATAGTATGACAATAATTAGTTGTAAATAAAAGTTCATATTTCCAGATAATCACAACAATTTTTTTCTTTTAAATTCAAATATGGTTAACTACATAAAAAACAATTAAGGAAAAACTAACTCATGCAATTTGAGACGTTAACCGTAACTCATGCAGCTCATACAGTTAGAAAATGAATTTCTACTTATGTTATACTCCAAATCAAAAAAGAAATTTCTTATGCTCAAGTCACACATAGCAAAGAATTTTCGATTCACTACTGTTGTAGATTCACAATACTATTTTTGAATCCCAAGCTGCTGACAAATAATCCTGCAATATACAAATCAATAAATATCAAGGTCACTTCATAATCCTACTTCAAAGTACATCAATACATCAATGTTTACTAGCAAATAAACATCTATATAAATCAACCCAAACTGTTTATATAATTTTTCATATGTTGTATCGTTTTGAATACGTGCCGTAGGCACGTTCCCACGGGCATACCTAGTATATATATATCTTCTAATATTATAATGGGAGAATGCCTTAGTGTCATTTGTAAATCTACCAACATGTACAACGCACGCACATAACTAATGTAAAGTATGTTTCAGGTTCGAGTCCTCCCTACGTCAGAGTTTTTTATTTTTATTTTTAAAAATTATTAAAATGTGCACCGCATGTGTAAATTACTAGTGTGTGTGTGTGTGTGTGTAGAGAGGGGGGGGGGGGGGGGGGGGGAGGAGAAATAATTAAATAAATAAACGAGTTGTTGTGGGGGGGACTTTTTCTTGAATTTTTTTACCAAACTATCCCACTTTTTGTAAGTATAGGCACGTTAACTGAGTTACCGTGTATGAGTATCTCCAATTTCCAGAAAGTTTCAACTTTCTGGAAACTTGAAATCTTCACAGTCGTTAACTCAGTTAACGACCTTGATAATAATAGGCATGTTAACTGAGTTAACATATCTATACTTAGTGATTTTTTTACCTACACCCCTCTTTGAGGGAGTGCCTTATACTGTCCCATCTACGAACGCTAATCTCGTTAGCGTGAGTGGTTTAAACACGCACGCTAACGGAGTTAGCGTGTCTATATTGGGTGAGTTTTTTCGTACACCCAAACAAGAGGTGAAAAGTTATATCCCCTGCAGCACGCTGATGTGAATATTTGCAAGTGTACAAAATCGCAACAAGTAGTATCGTTTTAGTGAAAAGGCTGTCGAACCCACAGGGACTAATTATTTTATTGAGTACCGATATTATTAGATTAACTACTATTTGGAAAATCAAAATTAATAACGAAAACGACTAAATTAAATTAATCTAAAGAAAAACTAACTAAATTAATTAAGAGGGGCGGAATATGAAATTTTGTGATTTGTTAATTGCAAAATCAATTATAGGGCTTTTGACTTCACCTAGTTTATCCCACACAATTTATAGTTCCAAATAAATAAAAAAATTATTTTTCCAAGTTGTAGACTGAAATCCCCAAATTATTCAATGCTTTCTCTCGAACAACACCAAAATAATCTCCAACTAACAGTTTGTCATATCTCTATGCAAATTTAATTAATCGAAGACTCATTAAGTTCTGTGGATTTCTTAACGGTCACATCAATCGTGGTAAATCATCTCTAATTTCGCTCAGTCAATGATGTTTAATTTTATAGTTCTAAATCTCAAATTACCTCTCGGTCTCTCCATGATCCAATAAATCATACAAATGTCTGTCCACCAATTGTACGCATTAAGAATAAAAATCAAACACACAACCGTGAAAAAATAGAAAAATAATAAGGAATTAAAATTGTGTTCTCAAAAGTAGGCTACATCAAAGCCCTAGAAAAATAAATTAAGTTCATAATCAATTTGCTACTAACAAACAGAGTCCTGGATTGCATTATAAAAAATTAGGGAAAAAAAAGAGATACGAAAGGGACTGTTTTTGTAAAAGAAATTGCAAACCAATCACCTCGAAAAGCGTGTTGCCAAAGTCCAATCCCTTCTCTCTCTTCTCTGTCCCGTTCACCGTTTCTGTCTAGAAGTGCGGCCCCCCATGTCACAGGTTTGCCCTGCTGTCATTTTCGAACCAGTCACAGGTCAGCGCTCCTAAGAGCATCCACAGTCGTTTTCTATATCTGCCATTTTGCCATATTATAGCAAACGATGCGCTGCAATCGTTTCTCATTTTGCCATTTTATGGCAAACGTTCTATTCTCATTTCTCAAATATGAGAAACGAAATGCAGTTTCTCAAATTATAAAGGACGGGATATGATACCCGTCCCTCCGATTTAATCATTATTTAATCGATTCAGACGGAAGATCATATCCCGTCTTAATAATTTTAATTATTTTTTTTTTAAATGGTCGGACGGGGATACATACCCCGGACGGGGTATGATACCCCGTCTCTCCCCTTAAAAAATATATTTTTTTAAATTTCCCTCAGACGGGGAATGATACCCCGGCCGGGGTATCAAACCCCGTCCGTGAAGATCTCAAACAGTGGAGAATTAATGGCACTGACATAGGTTTAGTTACATTAATTAGGTTTAGGTAGTTAGTTAGGTAGGTTTAGTTATTAGTATATTATTTAATTTAGTTAATTAATATAGTTTAATAGTTAATAAGTAATTACCTTTTTTTAATTTATTTTAAACGATGAGACGGTATATCATATACCGTCGCTCGCTTAATACTAAAAAAATGAGAAAGATATAGCAAACGACCATTGCAGCAAACATCGCCATTTGCTATTACTGTAGCTGTCATTTTTTAACAAATGAAAAACACGACTGTGGATGCTCTAAGTGCACACCCAGGTCAGCACTCGGTCTCGTGTCACCTCTGTCTTCGAGCACAGAGCCAAAGCTTCTCTCTCTGTTGCGTCTTGGAACACGCGCCAGCAAGAGCACGCCGAAGCCCACGTCAGCTTGAATCTCCTCTCTTTTCATCTTGGAAACCGAACCTGCTCTCTCCTCTTTTACGCCCGCTGCTATCTCTTCCTTTGTGTTATTATTATTGTTATTTTATTATTATTTTGTATGAACAGAGGTTAGCCGTTCGCTCTTCCTCTTCGTTAAGCGCCCTTTTCTTTCTTCCATCTGTTGTTGTATTTTTAGGAGTAGGAGATGCAGAATTAGGGTTTACTTTTGCAGAAAGAACCCCTCTCTTTATTTATTTGAAACACGTGCTGCAAATACAAAATAAAATCAGAAATTAGGATTTAAAAATAGAAATAAAAATAAAATTAATTAGTTTAAAATTAATTAAATTAACTAAAAATCATATTAGTTTATTGAAACTCTTTTAAAATTATTTATTGCACTTTTAGCTCAATTGGCAAATTAAAATTTATATTTCATTTTTCTCAAGGCCAAATTGTACAATTTAGATTCAACAAAACAATAAAAATTAATAACTTAATTGTTTTGCTTTGTTTGATGATTTTTTTCAAAAATCTTCACTTATTGCATCAAAAATCTTATTTCATCAAAAATAATTAATTACTTGAAATCTTGTGGAAATAAGATGAATTATAAATAAGATAAACGAAAACAAGCAATTTTTATGGGTAAATGAGTACAAATATTTGTATAAAAATTAGACACATCACATGCTAACTGAGTTAGCGCGAAGAAAATTACTAGGCGCGCTAACTCAGTTAGCGACAGGGGTGTTTTGGTATTAAGTTTTCAAACAAGGATAGTTTCGTACATACTTACAAAAAGTGGGATGGTCTGGTAAAAAAATTCTTTTTTCTGGGCTGGGGGGGGAGGGGGGGGGATGATGGATTTTGTGAGGTTAGATCTGGGCCCTTGATTTTGAGGGATTGAAGGAGAGCTGCTTGATAGCTTTCTTTGTGTTTTATTATATACTAGGTTTGCCCGTTGACACGTGCCTAAGGCACGTCTTCGGAACGGTGTACCTTATTTGATCATATAAAATAGTTTGGAGGTCCAGCAAATTAATTGAAGTAGCAAACATATTATATGAGAAACATTTGGGGGTCCAGCAAAAAACATAATATATGATTTTTTATGATTTTTTGAATTATTTTTAAAGTTTTTAAATTTTTAATTTTTTAAAAAAATTTTACAAATTTTATTTTCTTAATTTTTTGAATAGAAGAGGGAGGGAGGGAGAGAGAGAGAAAAAAAGTAATTAAATAAATATAAAAGTTGTTTTAGGGGGGGGATTTGAATTTGAGTTTTGGGGGGAAACTTTGTGGGGGGGGGGGGGGGGGGAATATGTTTTGTGAGATTAGATTTGGGCCTTTGTTTTTTGGGGGGATTGAAGGAGAGCCACTTGATAGCCATCTTTGTGTTTTATTATATAGATACTGGATTTGCCGGTGGGCACGTGCCTACGGCACGTCTTCGGAATGACACAGCATATGAAAGTCTTGTAAATAGTAAAACAACAATTATGTAGCTTAAGTTTGAATAGTAAAACAATAACTAGTTGTAAAATAAAAGTCCATGTTTCCATTAGTATATGTTGAAAAATAATTATAAATGGGGGTGTAAAATCCAACTTCTTAGAACTTTGAGTGTGGAAAATGATAAAATTTAACTGTTGATGAGATATTAGCTGTTTTCAATGTAACATGAGCAATAAAAAATTATAAAAAAACTGAAAATTTATAAACCTATTGTAAAATAATAGAAACAATAAACAAAGGAAATAAAGACGAGAGGAAAGAAGATTATTCTCATTCATAGGTTTTTCATGTATATCCAAATGATTCACCCAATGACCTATTTATAGGCTTACAAAGAATACAAAGAGACAATTACATAATAATTACATATGAATAAATATGAATGAATGTAGTGTGGTGGTGGAGAATGTAGAATGAGTGGGGGGAGTTCAATAGACAATTCACACTTAATAATTTATTTATAACACTTCCCCTTGAATATCTATTGAATGTAAATAAGAATATGCCTCGTTAAAACCTTACTAGATAAAACCCAAATGGGAATAACCCTAGTGAAAGAAAAAGAGTACAATGATATGCAATGAAGATGCTACCTCGTTAAAAACCTTACCAAGAAAATCCAGTGGGACAAAACTTGGTGAAGGAAAAAAGAGTGCAGCGCATATCATCTTTCTCCCTGACGAGATCATCCGATTAGGAATTTCAAAAGTTGTATCTCGAATCTCGATCAATTCTACCATCCTTTCCAAAAGTTGAAGTGATAAGGTCATAGCGAGCAATATTCTGGATTGTCGCTTGATTCTATTTGGTTAACAATGATTTCACCCTTTTAATTGAAACATGAGTAAAGAAGAATTTCTGGTGAAATATGTTTCGGCTGATCGCCTTTGAAGAAACCCTCCTTTTATTGAGCTTTAACGCTTTATTATCTTGAAGTAACGTTGTGCGCACTTCTTGATCGATTAAGGATGACACGTTCTCCAAATATATGAAGAAGTTAACCGATCAAACAAACACATCTATGCCTCGCATGGAGCCAATATCTCTTGATTGATATCTGGCTTTATAATGATATGATAAATACTCTGCATTTGCATAACCAATCAAAACTGATATGGACAAATTAGAATAATATAATCCCATATCCATGGTCCCTCGAAGTTATCTTTCATACCAGTGCAATGACTTCGAGTGTGCAATGACTTCAAGTTGGCGATGAGCTTCATCTTACTAGTAAACCAACCGTATAAGGTATATCATAATATTGATAAGATATATTAGTGCTTCAAAACTGGTATTGCACTAAGAAATGGTACTCCAGGACCAAGCAATTCCAGTGCCTTTCAAATGTTTAATTTGAAAAACCTGAAAACAAAAATGATGACAAAACAAGAAATTTGCTTATCCGAGGTCATTTCGTCTTAAGATATTTCTTTAAACATTGCAAGGCAAATGATGTCAAAACAAGAAATTTGCTTATCCAAGGTCTTTTCGTTTTAAGATATTTCTTTAAACATTGCACAGCTTATACAACTCTTCAGGAGTTCCAACAGACTTTGACCTTGAATATTTAATAAATATATGTGAGCTTATATGACCATTATTATGGTCCCCTTTATCGAAAACTCACTAAGATGGTTATATCACATTTTGTTCCGATTGTTTTAATCCATACAAAGCTTTGTTTCACTTTATTGATTAAACTTCCCGAGAATAGTTATTATGTGCTTCTGGCACTTTAAATCCTTTAGATAGTTTTCATATTTATGTCATGGTAATACAAGCCGTACAAATAGTTTGTGATCACATCTATGAGGCACGTTTTCAAATATTCATGTACTGCCAGACTTATTATATCCACCACAAGAGAATATTTCTCTTCATAATCAACACCAGGCATTTGGGTAGTACCTTTTGCGACAAGCCGGGTTATATATATAGTAATATCATTTTATTCATTTTTTTCGCACAAAATACCCACTTTATAATACACCAAATTATTGTCTTTTGGTGTTTGGACTATATGCCCTCGTTTTGCAAATGAGTCTAATTTAAACTTGATTGCCTCTTTCCAATTTTGGCCAATTTTATTTTATTTGTACACTCTCCCATAGAGATAGTTTCACGATCTTCGTTTTATTCATAATATCGCGTGCTATATTTTATGCAAAACATTGTCGGCAATTATTTTTTTTTACAATGGTTCCATCTTCTTCCTGTAATGACATAGTTAATCAAGATCTCTTTATTCTTATTCATTTCAGGAACCTGATGATTCTCTTTATTATTAACTATATCAACGGTCTCTTCTGGAGAGACATCCTCGTTTCGACCATCATTTTTATTTGCTCCTTATTTTTTCGAGGATGTTTATAATTTTCTTTGGAACCAAGTGATCTACCACGCTCCAGGCATGCCTTAGACTCACTAGTAATTATAGGTAATCCTTCAGGGATACCAAATCTGATTGGAGCGTTATTAGTTGGAAATAAGATTTGGTTGCTCCTTTTTTTTTTTGGTCAGTAAATGTCAGGCAGTTAATTGACATTATCGTGCAACTGAATTTTCCTTTGAAATTTTGGTTCAAACTAATTTACTCGAGGATTAAAACTCTCAATGATAATTCCATTATATTTCTTTTTTCAATTGTTTATTTTCTCCTCCGGATGTTGGAAATTAAAGTGACAACCTGCAAACCTTGCGGTAAATACATCTCTAGTCACTAGTTCCATAAACGTGATTATAGATGGAAATTGCCAACATATATTCTCATTCTTCTCTTAGGTCCAAACAGAGAGATTAGATTTCATAATCATAGCTCTCACAATTTAATGTATTCGTATTTAAAAAATCTTCTGGTTTTTCAATGGATTGCCACATGAATTCTCAATTATTTTCGCATCAGTAATGAATCAGGATGGTCTAACCGGTCATGCCAAACCTTAACCATCTTTGTAAACTTATGGTTTACAATATCAGTAAATTTCAGGTTTACTGTGATATGATTCAACCATTCTTATATATGTATAATACAATCCAAATCACAAAGTGAAGTAAACTTTGCAACACACACCTTTGATTGTCATACTTAAGGTAATGCATATACCTTGTTCATTCGTAGTCTTATATCTGAACAAATTTATCGGGACTTTAGAGAAAATGGTGTCTTTTTTAATTCTGAATTTTGTGCCTTCAGGCATCATGGAATTAGCACTTCAGGAGCTTATGAAATTTAACTCTTCAAGATTTCTAATTTCACACAACCATATAAATTTATATAATATTGGTATGTGCTTCATCATATCTCAAATGAGAGAATATGTATTATAGAGTGTGTGTGGTAATAATGTCTTCAAGACATTTGTCCCAACTTGAATCTTGAATTTATACATATAAAAAAAATAAACAAACTTGTAAAGCAATATATCAAACATATATGATAATATTAAACTTAAATAAATAGAATATTATCATAACTCATAACAGACATGAAAAACAAAAACAAAACTTATAAATAAAGTAACTTGAAATAATAAATCATTTTGATCACTTCTGGTGATCATGATTTTTTTTTTTTAAATCTTCAGGATAGTATATTTATCACTTCTGGTGATTATCACTTCCATCTTCAGAATGGACAGAGAAATCTGCCACCTTTAAGTGTATCATATCATTGAGGTTATAACCATCAGTTGATTCTTTTCTTTATTCTTTAATGATTCTTGATATAAATCAACAAAATACATTACCGTACTACAGGTACGCGACCGATAGTCTTGCATCATACGCCAATGATGGATTGTTTATACATTTTATTTTCTTTTCATTATCCAAGTCCACATCTATGGCCACGATGATGGGTATCCTTATGGCTAAAATTACTAGAACAATTAAATAACATCACATTCACTTCGGGGAATTAAGCATGTCCAATATATAAGACGAAATCATCATTTTTCCATACATTTATAGTTAGCCACAGTTATACATATTTAGATCTACAGGATCGTCTTCAATTCATACTCATTGTTTGTTATTATACAAACAATATTTTCTTCATTTCGAGAGATCTTCGGGATCTTTAATTTTTGATATATCAAATTCTCACATAATTCTTTTTGCTAGATGAACAATATTTTATTTATCTTTCAAGAGATCTTCAGGATCATTGATTTTGATACAATCATTTTTCACTCCTTCAGAGAGATTGTGACAAAAGAAAATTATAGCTTTCGTTATATCTTTCGTATGATCTCATTTCGATGATTCTTTGAATCCATCGTCTCTTTGAGACTTTCGGTATTCAAATGAATTTCAATATCCAAAACTCATGACAAATAATTCTTATTGGTTATTATCAAGAGCTTTGAAAAATAAGAACATAATGAAATTATATGCATAATTAGAAATAAAAAAACGAGATCATATATTGATCTTAAGGAAATGATCGAAAGTAAAAAAAATAATAAGATGAACTCGAGATTAACATACTTACATATATAAGACCAAACATTTTTCTTTTTCTTCGGATGAACTTGAGACTCGAAAGGTAGAGACTCGTGCTGATAACGTATTGTAAAATAATCGAAACAATAAATAAAGGAAATAGAGATGAGAGGAAAGAAGATTATTCTCATTCATAGGTTTTTCATGTATATCCAAATAATTCACCTAGGCTTACAAAGAATACAAAGAGACAATTATATAATTATTACATATGAATAAATATGAATGAATGTAGTGGTGGTGGTGGAGAATGTGGAATGAGGGGGGGGGGGTACAATTCACACTTAATAATTTATTTATAGCAAAACCTGAAATTTGAAAATATAAATTTACGAGTAAATTGAGAGAATGATAGAGAGGGGGAGAAATAATTAAATAAATGAAGGAGTTGTTTTCAGGGGATTTGAATTTGAGTTTTGGGGGAAAACTTTTGGACGGAAAAACATGTTTTGTGAGGTTAGATCTGGACCATTGATTTCTACCCTATTGAATGAGAGCCATTTGATAGCTTTCTTTGTGTTTTATTATATAGACTAGGTTTGCCCGTTGACACGTGCCTACGGCACGTCTTCGGAACGATGCACCTTATTTGATCATATAAAATAGTTTTGGAGGTTTAGCAAATTATTTTAAGTAGCAAACATATTATATAAGGAACTTTTGGGCGTCCAGCAAAAACATATTATATGATTTTTTTTGAATTATTTTTAAAGTTTTTAATTTTTAATTTTTTTTAGTTTTTAATTTTTTTTAAAAAATTTTTAAAAATTTTATTTTCTTAATTTTTTGAATAGAAGAGGGAGGGAGGAGAGAGAGAGAGAGAAAGAAAAAAAATAATTAAATAAATATAGGAGTTGTTTTGGGAGGGGGATTTGTATTTGAGTTTTGGGGGGAAAAAATATGTTTTGTGAGGTTAGATCTGGACTTTTAATTTTTTGGGAGATTGAAGGAGAGCCACTTGATAGCTTTCTTTGTGTTTTATTATATAGACTAGGTTTGCCCGTTGACACGTGCCTATGGCATGTCTTCAGAAAGATGCACTTTGTTTGATCATATAAAGTAGTTTTGGAGGTCCTGCAAATTAATTGAAGTAGCAAACATAGAGCAAAAAACATATTATATGATTTTTTTGAATTTTTTTGAAAGTTTTTTAATTTTTAATTTTTTAGTTTTTTTTTTAAAAAAAATTTTAAAAAAATTATTTTCTTATTTTTTTTTTAATAGAAGAGGGAGGGAGGGAGAGAGAGAGAAAAATAAATAAATAAATAAATAAAGGTTGTTTTGGGTGGGGGATTTGAATTTGAGTTTTGGGGAAAAAATATGTTTTGTGATGTTAGATCTGAGCCTTTGATTTTTTGGGGATTGAAGGAGAACCACTTGATAGCTTTCTTTGTGTTTTATTATATAGACTAGGTTTGCCCGTTGACACGTGCCTACGGCACGTCTTCGGAATGTTGCATTTTGTTTGATCATAAAAAATAATTTTGGAGGTCTAGCAAATTAATTGAAGTAGCAAACATAGAGCGAAAAACATATTATATGTTTTTTTTGATTTTTTTGAATTATTTTTAAAGTTTTTAAAATTTTAAATTGTTAAATTTTTTTAATTTTTTAATATTTTAAATTTTAAAAAAAATTATTTTCTTAATTTTTTTAATAGAAGATGGAGGGAGAGAGAGGGAAAAAAATTAAATAAATATAGGAGTTATTTTGGGTGAGAGAATTGAATTTGGGTTTTGGGAAAAATTTTGGAGGAAAAATATGTTTTGTAAGGTTAGATCTGGACCTTTGATTTTGCGGAAATTGAAGGAGAGTCATTTGATAGCTTTTTTTGTGTTTTATTATATAGATATATGGTTATCATTAATAAGATTATTTAATATGTCATGCTTATTCAATCGTTTATTTTGTTTTTCTTGTTTCTTTTCTCTTCTTTTCTCTTTTGACCTGTATTCCATACAAAGTGGAAGTTATCCAAATTATTTTACCGCTACAAACCGTAACATCAGACACAAGTTTTATAACTAGCAAACTTTAGATGAAACCGAGATGATACATCCTCTCTCTCTTAAGTCATTACTAGTAAGTACTGTATGAACGAATGTACTTACTAGTAGTAGTAGGTCTCTAGATCTCTCCCTTACGCTTTGCTAATCCTTAATTAGAAATATAATTACGAACAAACTCAAGAAGATAAGTATGGGACTTTTCCACCACTTGTCATTCACAACCTGGGCCAGCTTTGAGTTTCCGGGGCTCAAGATGAAAGACCCAAATAATTATTTTTTGAGATCCCTAATTATAATATATTTTTTTACGTGAAAAATACGTTTCTATTTACAAGGAGAATACAAATTTAAGAGGTCCTAAAATACAAAAAAATCGGAAGCCTGAGGTGGCCGCCTCACCGGCCTCATGGTGGGGACCGGCCCTGTTCAAAACAAAGATTAACATGTTATTAAAAACTGTTAATCATACAGTAAATAATATTATGGTAAAACACCTTTATTCCAAAAATGACCATAATGTTAAGATTGTGGCCTCAAATACACTTAGGCACGGAGTACTTGAAGTTTGCGAAGAAGAGAAGACGAAGACAGCAACAGAGGACAACAAGAAGTAGAATTGCGGCTGAAGAGTTGACCGAGTGTGCGGTCGACCGACCCAAGATGCAGATAGTTCTTTGAGTGTATGTACATGGTTCAACTGAGAAGGGGACGGTCGACCGTGTAGTCGACCGGTCATGTCTCGGGTGTGGGGGCTTTACACGTTGCGATCGACCGATCTGGGGGTGAGTCTACTATCAGCGACGCTGTGCGTTATTTGGGCTGACAGGATTCAGGTCCAATAAACTGGATTTGTGTTTATCTTTTAGAGTTTACTTGGGAGCTATATATATGGCTATACACTCTAGGGTTTGTATCATCAATGAGATCAAGAGGTGAGCCGTTATTATTGTTTAGCTTCAAAACGGGATTGTACCGAGTGTTTCAATGGTGAGGGAGGGATATTGAGAGTTGTGATCTCTTTTATAGTCTTTGTATTTCTTGGGATAAGAAGTATTGGTTATCTTTGCATATTAATTGTATTATTATGAATCTTACATATATTGTGGTGGTTTGTTTTTTTTCCATCTAGATCTTGATAATTTCTATTACTTGTGGTGTGTGAGTTCTGCTATTGGTACTACGAGTTTTGGTGTCTGCAACACCTTAAAAATATATCTTTGACGATGATGGTAATTAGCATCAACGTTTGAACACAAAAATAAATCCTTGAAAGGTTGCTTTCGCAGCTGAAAGTGATTACTGCTAATTGAAATACAGTTTGATTCTTTGAACACATAAAGTAGAGAATGGAGGTAAAATGTTGAGAATAAGAACAACGACATTGCCCTTGCGAAAATGACCTTTATCATGTGGCTTTGCTGCTAAAGGTGTCCCGCCCTGCCCTTTTGCTTCACAAGGACGATGTGGGTCTTGTAGGGCAGTACTCGATGTCTCTCGAAATCAATTGCCAAATATTTTTCCGTTCTTCCTCTTACTTTAGTTAGGGGGATAAATTAGTATCAAAGTGGACATTGGTCACTGTATATGTAGGGTAAAGGTGACCTAGAAGACCTAGGCAATAAAAATGCAAACACATCATCAACAGAGAAATGGGGTCCACATGTCATAATTTCCGATAATTACTTTCTTCGATCGATGTGAGTGATCGATGCAACTGACGAAACAAAAAAGAATATGGGTGGGGCGTGGTGCACGGGTACGGAGATTGCTGGATGCACATCTGAGAACATCTGTTGTCGTCTAAACCTACAATATAGCTATTTGACATATAGAAATAAAAAATATATAAATAAGTTGTAGTCATCTAAACCCAAAAGTTGGATTCTAAAAGATAGACAGAAGATCGTTCCTTGTGCGGGCAATTTTTGTGTTTTTTTTTTTCAAAAAAATATCGGACGGAATATCATATCTCGTCCTGAATGAGAAATGAGTGAATGGATTCATTGAGATGGACTATAGGCCTAATGTATAGGATTTACAAAAATAATTGAGAAAGAATTGTGGAGGGACGGAATATGATCTCCCGATTTTTACCCCTTTTTTATATAATAAAAAAATCGATCGGACCAAATATCATATCCCGTCCGATCTATTTAATTTATAATAAAAAAATTTGTTCGATGGACGAGATATCATATTCCGAAATCCAAAATTTGGCTTTTGTCATTTCTTCTCCCAAATTTGGCAGTCGACTGTTCATCGCTGACCCAAAATATGGCTAAATAGTCAACGAATGCAGTAGATTTTTAGCCAAATTTTTTATTTTTTTGATATTTGGCCAACGACTACAGATGCTCTGAGGAGATAGTAAGGTGCATGAGTGTGGAATAGCTAATCAGTGAAGATCTCTAGCTAGGTGCACACCTGAAGAGAAAGATAGTAAGCAAGGAGGGCACGGTTGAAGATAACTATTGAGTGATAAAAGCATCTGTAGTCGTTGGCCAAATATCAAAAAAATAGTGAATTTGGCCAAAAATCTACTGCAGTCGTTGGCCAAATACCCATAATTTGGGTTCGATGTGAACAGTCGCCGGTCAAATTTGTCAGAAAAAATGGCAAAAGCCAAATTTGGAAATCAGAATATCACAACCCGCCCATCGACAGTTTATTATTATTTTTTAATTAAACAGATCGGACGGGATATGATATCTTGTAAGATCAATTTTGTAAAGCCCCCCCCCCCCCCCCCCCCCCCCCACCCCACCCCAAAAAAAAGTCTCAAAATAACGAGATCATCTCCCTTCCAGGACATTCCTCTTTCATTTTTGATTTTTAAATCCTATAAATTAGGCCTAAAGTTCTTATTTATGGGTCCATTAACTCTGTTATTTTGAAACTTTTTTATCGGACGAGATATGATATCTCGTCCGATTTTTTTTGGAAAAAAAAAACTCCCGCAGGATATGATATTCTGTCCGTCGTTGAAAAGCCAAAATTTGGGTTTAGACGACTACAACTCATTTCCAAATTTTCTATTGCTATATGCCAAATACCCAAATTTGGGGTTTATATGACTACAGATGCTCTAAGGTGATACTGAAGGAATATTTAAGTAGCACTATCATATTTACCCGATACCTGGACCCGACCCGGACCCGGCAATGGACCGGAACTGACCCGATTTATACGGGTCCTGGTCCGGGTTCGAGTCCTAAAATAAGACCCGATGCACTTTAGGGTCCGGGTCCGGGTCCGATCAAAATAGACCCGACCCGGACCCGGACCCGTGAAAAAATACCCAAAACATATAGAATTTGTATAGTAGGGTTATAGGGATATACATTAAAAAGTAATTGTTGAAGATAGATGTGTAAATATAATATTATTTCATGTACTTAAGTGCAAAAAATGTTAGAATCGTAGGGTATCGGGTGCAAAAATACTTAAGTGCAAATATTTATTCTCTACTAGCTGACCCGGCGGGTAAATTTTTTAACTAGGTCCCGAACCCGGTTCTTGCATGTCCGAGTCCAGGTCCAATTTTTGGACCTGTGAGGTACCGGGTCCGGGTCCGGGTAGTGGAGGACCCGACCCGATTGGACCCGATACCAGCTCTACATTTAAGGCATGTTTGTTTGGCTACATATTTTTACTATAGAAAAAGAAATGCAAGGGAGAAGCTGTTGGGGGATGTCGACAAACAACTGTGACGCATCGAAATAGATTAGAACAATGAGGAGGACGAGGTAGATGAGACGAATCAATCGAACAACCAAACAAATAGATCTACTAATCCAGCATAAATATGGGGAGATATAATATATAGGGAGAAAAATATAGAGAACCCTAGGTTAGCTTTCACTTAATACAGAGAAAAATATAGGGAGATATAATATGCAACTAGAAGAGATTATAAGGAGTTAATGATTCACTCAATAGAAGAAATTAAACTCCCCCACCAAAAACTATCTCTCTCAAGCCCCTCTTTGCAATGAATAAAATAATCAATAAAGTACTTCACCTCTCATATTAGAGGCTATTACAATAAATAGAAGAATAATATAGAGAACCCTAGGTTAGTTTTGATACCTCAGTCGTCCGATATATCATGTATAAGAAGGTACTGAACATGAGCCATGCGATGACATGGAATTGAAGATTAGGTCCGAAATATCACCAAGATAAAAGACTAAAACAATACAGCCGCCAGCGGTGGTTGACTGCACAACGATGCAGTCGACCACATTACACCAAATACATTCTGGAGAGTGTGTGTTGGGGGGGGGGGGGACTTATAGACCCTGTGCTGGTAGCTGTTGCTCTTTGTTTCTGACTTCCACTCACTTCATGCTTCGACCTCCGTGCTTTGTGTCTTCTTCTAATATGAACCACGAGTATATAAGACATAATCCTAACAGAAACACTGTTCACGAGTTTGGATGGATGGATTTAGATTCGCACATTAGTGAACTTGTAGAGAGACATAGGCAAAAATATATTATATTAAAAAACCGTTTCAACTCATTTTTGAAATTATATTAAAAAATTGTCTCTCTCCAGAAATCCCTAGAGAGAGAAACTCTTAAAAACAAAAATAAAACTCAGTCCCAACGGCGTCGTCGATCGAGGAGGGGGGAGAAGTCTCTCGCCACCTCTTCCTCCTCCTCCCCCCCCCCCACCCCACTTCCGCTATTGGAAAAGAGTAGTGGTTGGTGGAGCATCGTCTAGGGTTTCGAGAGTCCGGATCTCGTAGATGCGTCCGGCGCGACGCAACCCACGGCGCCAAGTGGCTGGCAAGTTGTGGGTGTTGCGGTGTAGGGTGACGTAGCGGCAGCGTCGAAGGTGGAGCGTGGTCGAGGCGACGTGGATGGCAACCGATGGCAACGGTAAGTGTTTTCATAGGGTTTGGAGGTGTTAGCGTCCGATGGTGCGTTGGGTGGCTGACGACAGAGAGGGGTTGCTGGCTGTGTGGTCAGTGGTGACCAGTCGGTGGTTTGGTTTGGCTTCATCGAGCAGCAAATAGGCCAATGATGAGGGGTGGATGTGGGCTGTCTGATTTCGACAGTAGATGAGCGATAGAGAGGGTTGGCTGGAGTGGAGGTGGGTTTGATGGCATGGTCGAGGAGTGGAAGAGGGCGACGGAGGCCGGGGGTGGTCGGAGAGGAGGCAAGGGTTTGAGATGTTCTTGAATCCAGATTTACTAGGAGATTTGGGGATTCTGAAGGGGAAATTGATTTGATTGGGGAATTTTTACTTAGATTTCAAAATTTCTGAAGACTTTCAGGGGAAGGAGTGGTAGGAGGGTCAGTGGTGATACTACTAGGGGCTGATATTGTCGGGATAGAGCGCATCGAGGCTTGTTCTAGGGTTCGTCGGAGTGGCGCAATCATGTAGCTAGTCGGAGGTTGTGCTTTGGCTTGTTGAGTTCCTAGATAAAGTTGGTCTCGATAAGGTACGGAGTCGGGCCTGGTTGGACATAGGGCGTAGAGAGCGTCGCTGTGTTGGGAGGCGCGTTTCGGTGATGTCAAGTGTGGCATCATTGGAGATATGTCGGAGCTGACGACGGGGTTGGAGTTTGTTTGGTGGAGCCATTAGTTGATGACAAAGAGGTGTGGAGGGGCGACAGATGCGTACGACGAGAATTCTTGGAGGAGTGGAGGTGAACACGAAATCGACGATGGTGGATGCGAAAAGGGGAAGATGAGACAGATTTTGAAATTCAAATTTTGAATTTCGAATTATGATTATGATGGTCAAATTTGAATTTAGAGTTATGGTTCGAAATTCAAATTTGAATTAGAGAAGTGGAGGGGGAGATTCCTTGATTTTTGAATTTTAATATAGATTTTTTAAATTCAAATTTCAGGCAAGGAATGTGAGGATATTGTTTTGGGGCAATTTGAAGTTCAAACTAGTTCTGTTGAAATTCAAATTACTTTTTGTGGAGTGTTTGGCGAGTTAAAGCGGCTCAGTTTCGGTTGAGAACAACGACTACTATTGAGAGCTGGATTTGACGTAAACGAAAGACGGCGTCGCGGTGGGGTTGGATTGGCGGATACACGACAGCAACGTCGTGAGGAGAGGAGTTAGTTTGCCAGTAAGAGATGGTGGTTGCCAATGTGGACGTTTGGGGGAATGTGGAGGGAGTTTCGGGGGTGGAGTGATTTTTAGGAGGTTTTTTTAATCCCACATTAGACTTGTGGGAAATCTTTATTACTATTGGAAGCGATAGGTGGGAGAACAAGGTACAGAAGCAGCGTTTGCGAGTTTAGCTAGGGATGGACTAGTTAGGGATATAGGTTTAGCTTTGTAATTGTTCTTCACTGTTCCGTGTAGGAACAGATAGATGTAATATTTCTATACTACTTGCATCGTTAATTTTCTATTAATAAAGCGGTGACGATGTCACCTTTTTTAAGAAAAAAATCTATTTCTCTTTTGGGTCTTCTTTCCTTTTTAGGGTAAAAAATAATACTCCTAGACTTTATTGAAAATTAAGAAATCTCTACCGTTATTTTGTAAGCTAAAATCGGAAAACTCTGTTAAGTTGAATTTTGCCGTTAACTTCTACTTGTGTTTAAATCTCAGTGATTCAATGTGGGGTGGTGTACAGCCATCCTTATTGCAGTATAAGGTCATGCACTGAATCATTGATTCATGAGCCATTCAAATCATGAGATTTTAGGGGCGTACATTGCACTTAGTTTCTTTCCTCTTGTTTGTTTCTTTATGAAAGGAATTTAACTGAAAGTTGGTTCTGAGTTTGCAGCTTGGGAATATCACTAAACAGATTCAGAAATGAAAAAGAAAAAGACAATTCCCCATCCCTATGTACAAGAATTCTACAATTTGATCATTGATGAAATTCTTGTCTGGATCCTCTAAAAAAAAAACTAGAGAGTAATATATTTTGAGATGTATGCATCTATAATTCGAACTAGAGTGTTATATATTTTACAAGATAGAAACTACCATAGTCGGAATTGTATGTTTTGAATAGATAACCGAGAATAACTGTTTTTTTAGTTTTTTTCTTATAAGAGGCATTCTTTAAAACACTTTACTTTGAAAATATGCCTTACATACATCTTGTATTGTACATTATTCTGAAAAAGATCTTCCTAAATTTTGAGCTAAAAAGTAGAACCACTTTTCATGTAAGAAACTGGACAATTTAAATAGTACAAGTATCAAAATAAAAAAAAGTAGTGCTACTGGTACTTCTAAAAGTACTCATAAAGTTAACTGCTATGCTGGATTCTATCGTAGAAATTCAATTAGCACAAATATTTTTGTCTATGCATCTTTACTTAATCATTTTTTTAATATTAGTGTGTCAGTTGGATTCTAAGTAGGAATTCAACGCATCAATTAAAATTTTTTAGAATTAGCGGGAATATATATATATATATATATATATATATATATATATATATATATATATATGGTACAACTTGTACAACTTGAAGTACTTCTACCATTTTTGAAAAACAGAATGGCATCTTGATCTGATATTGTCGAAATAATAACTCCAGCAACAGATCCGAACTAGTTTTCTTCTTGAGTTGGGCCACTAAATTTTGTGGAAAGTGGGCTCAAAAAGTGATAGATGTAAGGTGAATGTGTCTTCTTATTTGGGGAATATACTTGATGGCTGTGACAATGAAAGATGAAGCCACATATGCACATGCTAATTTGTTACTGTAGGAATTTAAAACTCAAGTTTGTGAATGACCATGAGCTGCTAAACGTTACATCACGATACACGCATGCAACAATAAGTTTATGAGTTATATCAACAACATATACGCAATTACGCTGCCCTTGGTGGGATGTCAACTGGATTGGAGTATCTCAAAGGTATTCCCGGTGTGGCTAACATATAAGGTTAAACTATTATATTTATAGTAATGAGCTAGTTACTCGATGGGTAGAGATGGATCCAAAAAGGGGAAAAAAATGAAATTCACAAGAAATTTCATTTCTTTCTTGATAACTAACTACTCAGGCAATAGGCAGCCATGGGGCGAGGCAAGGGCCATAGGCATAGGCATAGCATGGAGGCAAGACTTTGGGCCTGCGAGTAATGCTACATCCACTACTAATTTCACTACATTTCTCTTCACTACCTTAGGTGACATACTTCAATAGGTAAGGGAAGAGAGAGTAGGTGGAAGAACTCTCTAATAGGAGTGTGCCACCAAAGTTAGTGAAGAAAATTATCTTAAAATTGGTAGTGAATGAAGCATTACTCGTATATGTAATGTAATGTAATGAGCATAAGTGATTGACATCCCATCGGCAAAGGGCAACTGGTGTGTAGGCATATATAGGCAATCATGAGTTACCAAGTCTAACGCTCATTCCTATAAATACGTACCGGCCCCCTCGTTGCTTCACATTCAACATATATTGATCCTCTTCCCTAGCTAACAGAACTTGACACCGTTAGTCCTTACCTTGTCTTAGCAGTGACGGAACCAGGTCGCATCACTTCTCTACAATGTGGTTGTACGTGGTCGAATAGGAGAATATGAATCAATTCCAGACTCCATTTGTTCTCACTGTTCAACCATTTAGTAGCACGTTAAAACAAGTTCAAAATCAAATTTTGTTTCATGAATACTAAAACTATTCGACACTACTACTTAAACATGAATCCTACATAGTTTGTGCTTCATATTATGGGCTTCGAATCATATTGAACTCAATATTCACTATGAATTGGTGCAGACATATAACAAAGCCCATCTTCAGAACGTCAATGGTGAAAAATTGGGTAAATTTCATAAATTATACATATATTTCACCAATTTGCAGATACTGACTATACTATATCTTCTTTTTTTGCGGTTAGGTGTACTCCATCCATACTTTTTGTGTAGATCGGAGTAACTCCATCAATTTCAGATATCACGTGAAGATTTGTGGCTGTTTTTGGGCATTTTGTCCTAATATTCCATGGCTGCTAATATAGTTTAATTATGTTATTTTTCATTGTTATATATATTTATTAACCCATTGCTCTATCAAAATAAAATTAAAATAAGATTGAGAGAAGTTGAAGAGTTGGTTTTGAGTAAGTGTATTTTAATTATTTTAAAATATGAAAGAAAAAAAATAAGTTGTAAGGGAGAGAGAGATGATACTTAGATTTGTCAAAGCATGTGTATAACGGTCGAAATAATAATAATAAAAGATTGATGTTTTTAACGCAGAAATAGTTTACCATAACAAATTTACGTGTATATATATAGTACACTGAACTGTAAAAAAAAGGCATAATTATCTGCAAATTTGTGAAACATGGATATAATTTTGTGAAATTTACCCGTGAAAATTTGCATGCGATAATTTGTTGGGCTCGATCATAAAGACGTCTGAGCCCATTATTGTAATGAGTCTAAGCCTGGTATGGTAAATTAATTGCGCATAGACACTAAGTTCCAGGCCCAACTTCGAATTCATTTCAAAGAAGTGTATGTCACTTATTTGACAAATATATTCGAAGATTTCAGTGATATATATTATTCGATTCTAGTTGGAGTAGAGCAGAATTTAACGTAAGAAAGAATATCAAGCATCTGAAGATGGCAAGGAAAGAATACAAGCAGAGAAGATTTTCTGTCCAGTCCAAGTAGATTGGTCCCATAATGGTAAAAATCTTCACACATCCATATCTCTTTTGAATAGCAAGTTCAAACAATATGGCTAAATTAGTGACTGTCTGCGTGGTCCACTGATAAAACTCTTCGCTGATGAGAAAAAAGTTAGGAGTTAGAATCCCCTAACACAAAATGATTCTCATTTAATATATATTTAGAATAAAGTGTGGGAATGTACAGTTACGTCCTCATGTACACTCTTTACATAACTCACAATCCAAGTTTTGTTAAAGCTTAATCTAGTTTAGCCTAGGTACACCTAGAGAGTGCAAACAAATAGGCCCAAAGTATATGCCCACATAGGTACGAGGCCCAGATAAAACAAAACGTAAGATTCAGATTTTCATTTTGCCATTTGAAGAGAGCAAGGGTGAGTGAAAGCCAATAGGTTAGCTGACTCGAGCTCACTCGTTCAAGCCTCGGAGCAGGCCGGCTTTCAATGTGACAGAATCGACAACCAAGTTGTACAAATTAAGCTGAGTTTATAAAATAATTATAGTTGGAATCAATTATTTAATTACTTTGATATACAAACATTTACATTAAGCCAAGTTAATCTAAACCATTAACCAGTAAAATCCAAAATCTGTCGTTAGTCCTCTATATTTTTATAGGCAGATATGCATTGTACGCGTCATGCATGTACATCTAACCCCACGAAATGTTTGTTCTCTTCAAATCACACACTCCCTTTTGTTTCTTGGATAAATACATTCAACTCATCAATACAATCCAAAACTTCTCAGTTTTCACCCTAAAAAGAATCTTCTAACATAGTTACCAAGTATTTTAACCTAAGGTAATGGATTAAGTGATCAACTCCTCTAATCACCCTGCATTAAGTAAGTCCTTCCTTGTCCAATCCAACATCATGCTAAACATTGGATTGGGCCCTAATTCGCTATTGGGAGAAACCGAAATAAGAGAATTGTGATATATTGTCATCACCGCAATAACATGAATTTTATAGACCAACAGAAATAGCTTTTACTTTCATGTGACTCGTAATAATATTTATAGTAATTTAATTCTTAATATGCATTTGATCATAACGATTATAACGGGACCAAGAGAAATCATCATCAGGGCCTTCCTCGTGGATGAGTACTACGACAAAGAGATCATGATCATTCCTACACTTAACTAGGGGGCATGCCATGTACCGCTTTTCCACCCTCGAGCGTCTTGGTGGAGGGAGCCCTGTCTTATGTTACCTTTTATATCTAGTTACTTGTCCCAGCCTCCTCCTATGCCAGTTTGAAGTCTTATATTTTGTTTGCAGCCTGTAGTTCTTATACATTCATTCGGTATTCTGGCTTTATTTTATTAATAAAATATGATACCTACAATTTTTTTTTTAAAATGGCGATGCATCCAATCAAAATTATAAAACCCACTTTACCCCCTTTGCTCTATCACATACATCAATTATTGGTCCCAAACACTCCAATAAAATATTCCACCAATAATTTAATCCCACATCGATAATTACGTCCCAAAAAAAAGAATCGGAATTAAAGGCACACAGAATCGCGGAGACACGGAGCCGCCCCCCGTCACTCAAACCCCCAGTTCTTTGGAAGGCGGTAAGCTTACAGCCCGCTCCGTTCTAATCCTAAACTTAAACCCATTTTTAACCCAACCCGGGTTAAGTTAACCCCACTTTTCCCTTCTTATTTATACCAACCCCTCAACCTCAACCTCAACTTCAACCCCCGTTCTCCGCTTCCAGTCTCTTCTTCCCTTCAGTTCTCTCCCAAGCAAACAAATTAATTTGCAAATAGGACCTAAAACAACCAAATCCATAAAATAAGTACCTGCGAAAAATGAGCTGCAACGGTTGCAGAGTGCTCCGAAAAGGCTGCAGCGAGTCGTGCGTGCTTCGCCCGTGCCTCCAATGGATCGACACCGCCGAGTCTCAGGGCCACGCCACCGTCTTCGTTGCCAAGTTTTTCGGCCGCGCCGGCCTCATGTCCTTCATCTCCGCCGTTCCCGAATCTCAACGACCTGGTAAGACTCAAGATCAAGATCCGACCGTCCGATAAAAGTCAGCACGATTTTTTATGAAATTTGACTAAAATCTGACCTCCTTTTTTTTTCCAGCTCTTTTTCAATCGCTGCTTTTTGAGGCGTGCGGACGAACAATCAACCCGATCAACGGAGCGGTGGGGCTGTTGTGGACGGGAAAGTGGAATCTGTGCCAAGAGGCGGTGGAGACGGTGTTGAGAGGCGGATCGCTGGCGCCGTTAGCGGATCTTGACGGCGTCGAGCTGGCTCATGGTCGGATGAAGAAGAAGATGGCGGTGGTGGAACAGACGCCGTTAGGTTTGGCAGCGTGCGATTTGGATCTGAGTTTGTCGTCGTCGTCGGCGAAGTCGAATAGGCGGCCGACGACGCCGTCGGAGGGATCTTCGGTGACGAGCGGAGGAGTGGATCGGGTGGTGCCGGCGGCGACGCTGTTGAATTTGTTTGTTTAGGATTCTGATCGGAATCTTTGAGGAGGAAGAAGAGGAAGGGTTTAGTTAAATTTTGTTTTTGTTTTTGTAACGGTGATTTATTTTGTGTTTAGTACCCTGGGTTTTGGTGTAATTACCGGCATGGGATTCCTGTTGAGTTTTGGGAAGATGACGATGTCGGTGGTTGGGTTTAACAGTTTTACTCAAGAGTGTAATCTTGTGTCGTCGGAGATTATATATATAAATAAATAATAATATTTAATCCCTTAATTGCCCAATAATTTTGATGTATTTGTGTAAATTGTTTTTTTTTAATAGATCGGATAGTGCTAAAAGGCTCCAGCCATTAAAAAATATATTAATCAATAATAACAGTTAAGATACAAAAAAATAATCGATGGTTTTATAGGATGTAAAACAATAATAAGCAAACAATGAATAAAACAAACAAAGGCTGATGAGCCAACAATACAGATAACTGCGCCACAGCAAACGCCCACGCCGAAACAAGAGGGCGGAACAAACGGCGAGACAATCGGCCAGACGATCCAGACTGCTGAACCCGATAGAGGAGCAGGACTTGAACGATTGGGCCATGAAACAGAAATACATCCCTCCCCCCACGAAGGCATTCCAATTCGCTAGCAGTCCAAAGGAAAACTCTAGCGAAACAACGGTGGCGACGCACTGCCAATATCAAGGGTGTCAACGAGAAGGCAAGATTCAACTGTGCAGAAGCTGATGAACAGACACAAAAGCTGTTTTCCTCGCAAGAATGCGAGCACTCACTCATGTATATGCTCACTCAAAACATGAATCGTCAGTCGTCCGTCCTAACACGACAATTGTTGTAGTACTCGTTGCTTATATATATAGTAAAATTGATAGTAAATTTAAGAAACCAGTAAAACTCTATATTTAGTATTTTTGTTGTAGAAAATTTACTCTTATACGGTCAGCTGCATCTCCAATTTAAGTTGAGAGCAAATAAAAATGAGAAATTTATCATTTTAAACCATCGTCTTACTTGAAACTATATCAAAACGGACAATTGTCGTGTTTTACAATAGTCTAAAATACAAGCTCTTATGTCCAAATAATTGTGAGATTTTTTGTATAAATTGATTGATTCTACTTGATATTTGTTATCTCAATATACTGCTTACTTTAAGAACTCTTAGGGAGCGTTTGCTATAAGTATTTTTTTTGGTTATAAATCCTGAGATGTATGATTCCTATGAATCAGAACATATGTTAATTAGGTCAACATCTCTGGAATTATTAGTTGAAAACTTAATTTTTTATGTTTGGATGAGCTACATATTTTCTGAAAATCTTAATCTTATAGTCCAAAATATCCCTCTCATCCTCAAATAACAAAACAAACTATTTGATGAAATATATGAGTAAAAAAAATATACAAATCTGGGCCACAAAATACAAACAATTTTAAGTGGTAACATAACTTTAAAATATATTGAAAGAGGACAATATATTTGCCTGTTAGACGGTGAAAACGAATACCAAGAATAACGTGATAAGGACCCCGAAGCAACGAACCCACGAACTAATAAAAATAGCACATGCAATATACGTGCAAAAGCAAAGAGCCCAAAGCAATAGCAGCAAGAGGAGAACTCGGCAACAATAGACAGCAATAAGAGAGAAAGAGAGGCACGGCAACAAGGGGCTCGGGTCGCTGGCATTGCCGGCAGCGGCGCGACGGGGGAGGGCGTCGTTGACTGCACGAACGGCGAGGACAGGGCGGCGCTATTGGATTGGTCGGCGAAGTGGAGGACATGGGTGATCGGGTTGGGATTCTGGTTAGCTGGGCATCAAGGAGAGGGTCGTCGGACGTCGAGGAGGATGAAGGGGCACCGGAGAAGAGGGGGGGGGGGGGGGGGGGGGGGTGACCGGAAATAGAGTCAAGTTTAGGGTTTTTTTTATTTTAGGGGAAAAATTGTAATTTTAAAGAAATAACATTTTCCCAAGCATTTGGGAATCTAAGAATCCCACCCCTTCTATGGGAAAATTTTTGTGGGAATTGTGGCAAAAAAAAAATCCTATGAATTTTAGTTTTCTGAAAATTTGAATTTTTAAATTAGCATACCAAATATGAAAAACTAAGTTTCCAAATTAAGATTCGCAGAAAATTTAAAAAAAAAAGTCTAAGACAATTGTTCTAGTAGTACAATGGCGGAACCTCTTATTAATAGATCAGAAATCTAAAGTCGATAATGCTTTAATTAGACAAAATATCACTAATATATTTACTCGGCCACTTACATTTTGTAGATGTCACTTACATTTCGTATTTTTTTGTACAAAATTTATTTTTATAAAGCTTTGATGTAACTTCTTTTTTATAAAACAAAATGTGAAATACAGTCGCTCTATGTCTAATATTATAATGAGAGAGTTGAGGTTGTCATTTGTAGACACTTAACCATCTAATCTTAATCTTTTATTTTTAAGAGGGAGTTATATTAACCATTCATTTACTCAACTGTTGTTAGAACTATAATATGCTCAAAGTTCAAATTTATTTACGACATAATTATTTATAAATGTGTTATTCATATAAAATAAAATTTTGTGCAATTAGGGATAATTTGTAAATAGTATGTATGAGTAAAGGGAGGTCTCAGGTTCGAGGCCAGATTACGTCTTATTATTTATTATATATATAATAAAAAATTTAATTAGAATGTGCATTGCACGTGCAGATTACTAGTTTTATTAAAGATATATTAACGAAACAACTCCAATGTTAGTTTGTCAATGCAAACGATCATTTAACATGTAACTATATCAAAACCGACTAATCATCTTCCTAGAAAATGCTATGCTTATCATTCGGGTTGACCGGGCCGGGTCGGGTCAGACCCATGCGGGTTGCAATCAAGTAAGGACAGGTTCGGGTCGGGTCGCGCGCTTAACCGGGTCGGGTTCGAAAGTGCAAAGTTTGACCCGGTTGACTCGCGAAATCATTGGGGTCGAACCCGTTTAGGGTCGGGCTGCATCGCGGGGTGGCCTAGGTTGTTTTTTTAATAATAAGTTGGTTAATATTTTAAATTTTATATGAAATGAGTGTGAACAACAAAATTAATTACTCACTACCCATTACTCAATTAGCCCACCCCACTCTAGCTATTTATAGCCAACTTCACCTTCTCACTTCTCTCATCTCACTAATGTGGGACTAACTATATTTGGATTTTAAACTTTGAAAACTTTTAGTCGCATATTGGCGAGATGAGAGAAGTGTGGATATGGAGTTTGCTATAAATAGCTAAGGTGGGGTTTGTCAAATTGAGTAGTGAATAATAATCAATTAATTTTGATGTTCATACTCATTTTTATAAAATTTCGAAATATTTTAGACTATTTTTAATTTTGAGTGCACGGGATTATTCAATTTTTTGCTGACTCAAATGTTGTGTGTGCATGAGATCTAAGTTTAAAGATGTATGATTGTTTTATTTTTTGGTATAAAAAATTTTAATTTTGTGATTTATTTGATGAGTTTTTTTATTAATTTTGATTTAAGATGCACGCAAGTGAGATATGGATTATTTAGTGACCTCAATTTCGATTTACAAACCATAGCAGGACAGGTAAACTGATCAGCAACCTAAAATAATTTGACAAATATGCAACATTAATTTCTTTACTATAAGAGAATATACTATCGAAGTGTTTCCTTCACTGGTTATTAGAAACCATGGATAACATAACATATAAGAACTTTTAGTGTATGTTTGGATATATAGGATTGAGATATCTGGAGTTTACCAGTAAAAGTACAAACTCTCCACTCAAGAAAGACAGCTAAAGTATATTTGTTATTGATCCATTTTGATTTTTTTTATAAAGGTGCAAAGGGAAGTGATATGGCTAAAAATAGGATTAAATCGGGATCGTTCACATCGGACACGAATCTTAAAGCTCAGGGATAAAATGGTAATTTCACCTACAAACGGGTCTGAAATGGGAAAGGGTCTTTTTTCACGACCCAATAACCCACGAACGGATCCACCTCAACTGGGTACGGTTCCCAACCCGAAACACACCCAGTCCAGCAAGATAAAATCAAGGTCTCTGATTAGCCCTAATCAACGGTCGCGATTCGCATCTATCTTTTCACTGGGAATTAGGGATTACATTCCTTACCTGATTACGGGGATTATATTCCTTATCAGATCACGGGAATTACATTCCTAATCTGATCCCTAAGGCGACTATAAATACTCCCCATCCATCTCCATTAAGAGGTAATCAATCTTTTGCCAATTTACGCTCTTTCATAATCACTTCTGATTACTGACTTGAGTGTCGGAGGGTGCGTCGCCGGGATCAACCCCGGTGTCTCGCACTTTTTGCAGGTGAACGGCGGGAGTCAACGGTCAAACTCCGGCGGAACAGATAACAGGTTTGCTATTCAAGGTTTTCTAAGAATCCACAAATACTATCTGTTTGCCCCCACACCAGATTTAGCGGTAACAGGAAGACAAAGTGGAGATAAAAAGAATGATTAGTTTGGATTATAGTTTTGAGGACATCATGTATTACATTTTGGTTGAAATAATAATAAGGGTATTTCAATTGCAAAGTGAGTCTAACACAAACAAATTTTTAGATTATTGGTATTGTAGATATCTTCACACTTGCGCTTGGGTTACCATTATATTTAGATATGCTCATAGCGGTTATGAGATTAGAGTAAGCTCTATAAAATCTATATGATTATATCCTTGCATAACTATCACAAGCATGAAATTAAAAAAAAAATTATGCAGTGTTTCTAGCAAACTATAGGCATCCATGTAAGTTCGAGCTAATGATCAAGAAGACAATGGTTGAGCTTAAAGGTAAATGTGCATATAATATATTTTCTACATCAATTAATTTGCTAGAGCTCTAAAATTATTTTATATAACCAAATCAGATGCACTGTTCCAAGGATGTGACTATACGGACAAACCTAGTTAAAATACAAAGTCTAAAATCCAAGCTTTTATATCCAAATCGTAATTTGTTTCATAAAGGAGTAGTAACAGAAATATTAAAACTTTCAAGGGAAAATATGGAAAAAGATGTGGTGACCACTGAGTGTCGTGGGCCACACTTTTGCAACCCGCCGCGTCGGGTTGACGCGGCATCGCACCACATCTCACAAGCTTTTTGGAACACTTTTTACACCCAAACATTCACCCTATAACCTGGCCCAACATGTCAGTGTCTCAATTCTCACCAAATTCCAGTCCATTGGACCAATGATGAATTGACAACTCCTAGTGGGACTTATCTTGTTTAAGCTTAATTACACTCAAATTTCCAGCAAGGTTAAGTTAATCCCACTATTAAGGGTCCATTAATTCCAAGCTCGACCAAGTTTGCAATAATGGTAGTGAGTCTAGTGACTACTTTGTAATTATCCAATTAATTAACAAGGTGTTGATTATCCGAAAGTTTAGTGCATGTTGTGGGTTTTGTTTGTTTGTTTGTTTGTTTGTTTTCTCCAATGAAATGACGTAAGGGCGGATGTGGAGATAGGTGAGGGTCTTTGGCGATAGCTCAAAAAAGCCATGAAGGAAAGAAAAAGAAAAGTTGAGTTGTCTTTTTGGTTGCTCGTAGAGAAAACCTTATGCGGCCTTCTTATTGGTGTAGGTTTTCTTATGCAGCACGATTAATATAAACTATCAAATAAATAGAAGATAATATCAAATACACAACCTAGTGTGATGAGATTCAAGGTTTCTAAGCAACTTGAAGGTAACAAGTACTCGCTGCAATAGGATTTCTAAAGAGAGAAACACTCCCCGAAAAAACCCCAAACCAGATAAAAAATCTATATCTGTGTGGGGGGCGGCGGCTGGGGTTCGTCGCCGCCGCCCCGGTGCTCCTCTCCCGCCGTTCCTCCCTCCCTTCTTCTTCCCGGCGCTCTGCATCTCCGCCAGATCGTCGACCCAGTTCGCGGAAGCAACGGCCTCGAGCGCCGCCTCTGATTGTCGCGCCTCAGCCCGTGAAGCGTCGCCGCCCTCCTCAGATCGCGGTGCGTCGCCTACAACATTGCGCCTCCTCAGTTCACGGCGCTTCGCCATCGGCACCGCTTTCTGCATCCTGCCGCCATCTTCGCACCTTCCCCTCCCGTACTGTCACGCCATACCACCACATCGTTCCCTACGACACCTTCCCTCCCCATCAGTCTCCCCTTCCGTCGAGTGGTCGGAGGTCTTCGGCCGCCATCGAGCGACGCCAGCCGCCTCCTTTGCCCAGTCAACGCCATCGGGAAAGTTGGTTGGTTGGTTGGTTGGGGTTTCTGCTCCAGATTGGTTGGCTCTTTGCTTCCAGATCTGAGATCTGGGTTGCTTTTGGAGTTGGGAGGGTTGGGGGTGGTTTGTTTGGGGTTGGGGTTTGGATTAGATTGGGGTTGGTTGGCCTTGCTAGATGTTTGCCCGGTTATTCTTCGCGCTTACCACCATATCCACACTCTCGAAGCCAATCATGGCGATTTGCGGTTATGATTTGGTTTTTGCGAGGGCTGGTAGTGCGTGTGAAGAAACCGGTGTGCTTTTCTATCTGTGAGTAGCTATGATGAGCGGGTTATGATGTTTTGCACGATTGTGGAGCTTGGGCCCGAAGATGGGGTTCCTCCGTGGTGTGCGCTCACTTATCTCTACTTTCGGGGTGCTTGTCTCAACTGTCGCGAAGCGACTATGTCGAACTAGAGCATCCTCCCGCGCCTGTTGTCGCGAACGCCTTGGATCTGGGATTCAAGTGTGATCGGGATGATGGCGAGATATGCCCCCTCCCAAAGTACGTTGTCTTGCATGACTGTGGAGCTTGACCCGAAGATGGGATCCCACTATGATGTGCACGTTTGAGTGTCCTATGATGTCGCTGATGCAGTCTTCACTAAGTCTACTATCAGGCTATTAAGCTTCCTCCAGTTTAGGCCACTGGCTCGTGACAGCGTCGCCTTTTCCCCCGGATTAGGAATATGAGTCGAGATAAGTCTGTGTGGTGAGAAATCACTGGGGAGAGCTAGAGCGTGAGAAAGGTGAAGGTATCCTCTCCACGGCTCTCTCCTGGTGCGTGGTGTTTGGTGGGATGGGTGAGATAGTTGTTTGGTGTGAAATCACCTGAGAAAGTGCTATCGTGTGAGAGGTTAAGGTATCCTCTTCACGGCTATCTTTTTTATAGTGTTTGTGGGAGCTATTGGCGCATTTGTAGGATGAGTGGTGGAGATGGTGGGAGGGTGCGATCGCTGTGGATGTGCCATGGGGTCAGAATTTGATCTGCGGGGCTTGGGCCCAAAGATTAGGTCCCCCAGCGAAGTGAAGGCAGGGATCGGCAGGTGATTAAATCCTGCCAGACTTTTTCAGGTGGGTGTGCATGTGCCGTGGAGGCAATGTACGAAGCCAAACTGGCGTACTTACAATTTTGCTGGACCGAGCTTGTTTGTCGGTCCACCCTCCGGGCTGTTGGAGGAATTTGTTGTTTGTACATGTCATGTTGCTTCCTGTATGTTTTATTTTCTGTCTGTAGTTTGTATTTTGGCCCAATACTCTGTGTTTGTTTCGTTAAGCTCTTATTAATGAAATAGGGTGGCCAGATTCCACATTTTCCTCCAAAAAAAAAATGCACAAAGTACTCAAATTTGTTCTAAGTTTAGGCAAGCTCTAATCCGGTGAAGAAAAAAAAATAAGTAGAGAAGATGGAAAAGAATATTACAAATTTCATCACAACTATTTCTCTAGCTTCAGCAGAAAACACTAGTAGTTTACAATTTAAAAACATCTCAAACTCCCTTTAATGAAATATTTCCTCTCTTAGCTCTTAATGGAGGCAAATTAAAATAATATATAGAGATCTACAGAAATCCTAGTTTAATAACTTGATACAATAGTCATCTGATATTTTTTGACGAACAAATATCACGATAGGAGCCGTACGATCTAACTTGGAGAAGAAGTCTGGCTTCAAACGAATTCCCAAGATCCCCACCCGAACACAAATAGCTGCGACGTGGTCGATCGCCCTAAGTACAGTCAACCATATTTGACTCCAGCCAAACCCGATGGGATGTTAGTCAACTTCACAGTCGACAGCACACCCTTCTACCATGCTATTGTTGCTTCTTATCTTCCACTCAATCGTCGCTTCGACCTTCGTTCGCTTCATCGTTTTCTTATTTAGTATGCAATACATAAACCAACATGTTTGGCCAACAAATTCGAAAGCTTTAAAAACAATTTAGATTAAACCCCTTACTTGAGCACATCAAATTTCTTTGTGCAAGACCACAATTGTCAAGTACTTGTAATGTTGTTGCCAAGACTTCTCTCTCTTAAGCGAAATATCACAAGTTCGATTTTGGTCTTCAACGAAATTAATTAGGGACGGTGAAAAGTCGCTCTTTTTCAAATATGGATTGTTAAGGCTGCGTTTGGTTTGTTATTTTAAAAATGTCTTTTTAAAACTGTTTTCGGAAAACAGTTTTATGAAAATAGTTTTTTTTGAAAATGAGAATATAAAAGGTGTTTGGAAAAAAATAATTATGAAAAGAGTAACTTCAAACCCCTGCGACAAACCAACTCAAATCCTCGTCTCAAAATGCTTCATCACAACTTCGTCATCGAATACAGCGCGAGCGACAGTCGTTTTCCCAATCCTCCACATCCAGTTACAGAAACCACTTGCAAATCCCCACTGAAACCAGATGACGTCAGTGCTGTGACAATCTCCCTCACCTATGTCTCTCTCCCATAAACCTGACCGTCGCTGCTGCGAATCGAGCTTTCTCGAAACGATAAGGATATTGGAACCGATCTCGACGTCGACGGAGCGACAAGGTTGTTTCTGTCCTTGCTGATGGCAGCGTATCGTTCTCTCAACTTGTCGATTCTGTCGGCGATTTGTTTGTTGGTGAAGAAGGTGGAGATTCGCTTCCGCTTTTGAGAGGTGGTGGGGTTTGGAATGATGGAATGATGATGGTTGAGGGAGTTGAAGTGGTCAAGGAGATCCTGGGAGTCGAAGGAGAGGGATTTGAGGTCGGAAAGCCCAAGGTGGACTGAGTCGTCGTGGATGGAGCGGCGCTGCTCGACATCGGTGAGGAGAGTGTTGATGCGGAGGCGGGTGTCGTTGAGCTTCTCGTGGTTGGATTCGACGTTGTTGATGCGGATGAGGTGGGAGGTGGCAGTGGGAGAAGAGGGTGATCACGCCTTCGACGGCTTTCTCGATCGCTTTTTCTTTGATTACATTCAATTTTTTTTAAAAAAAATTGTAGTGAGGAGTGGAAGGAGGAGGTCGAAGAAGAAAGATATGATTGGAAAGGAAAGGAGTTAGACTTGGACGACGACTTCCATTGTCCAATCAGAATTCTTCATATTTTTTGCAAAACGATTTTGTGAAATGAGCATTAACCAAACACATTTTGGTTTTTTTTTATTTATAAAACTGAAAACGAAGTTAAAAAAACCTATCCAAACATAGTCGTTGGCTTATGATATGGCTAAAAATGGGATTAAATCGGGACCGTTCGAATCGGGCACGAATCTTAAAGCTCAGGGGTAAAATGGTAATTTTACCTACAAACGGGTTTGAAATGGGGAACGGGTCTTTCTTCAAAGCCCAATAATCCATAAACGGATCTGTCTTACTGGGTACGAGTCCCAACCCGTTACAAACCAGTTCAGAAGGATAAAGAAGAATTCAGATTCATAATTATCCCTAAGAAGTGATCTTAACCGCTTATATCCATTCACACCAGGAAGTAGAGATATGTTCTTATATTGAAACGGATCCCTAAGGCGACTATAAATACCCCCCATCCCCCACTGTTACCAGGTAATCAAGACTTTTCCAATTAAAGCTCTTTTATAATCATTCAGATTACTGACAAGAGCGTCGAAGAGTGCATCGCCGGGATCCATCCCGGTGTCTTGCACTTTTTGCAGGTTCGCAGCAGCGGCAAGAGACCAAGTCAACACATCGGTGAAGGTCAAAAGGTCAAAAGGTTTGCTTTATTGTTTTCTCCAAGAATCCACAAATTCATCTGTTTGCGCCCACACCAAAATCAGCAGCAACAAATTGGCGTCGTCTGTGGGAACGAAAAAGCAACCCGACCAAACTTTATCAGCGAGACTAGTTTCAAGCCATGCATCCAAAACAGAAGGGGAAGGCAACGGTCTACCGCCGAAAAACCAATTCTCTTCCTCCCCCCTCCTCCAGCTCAAGGTGTTCCTCCTCAACAGGCCCCTCCAGTGTCTCGGGGGGCTGCCCAGGGGGGCTCCCGTCAGAGTCGTCCGAAGCAACACCCTCCTCATGACCATGTCGTGGGTCCCAATCCTTCAGTTGAATCTATGGCTTCTCAAAGCCCTCCTGAGCAGGATCTTCGTCAAGTGATTGCCGACAGCCAAAAGGGGGTCGACTTTCGAACTTACCTAAATGGATGGCGAGCCCTTGGGGAAGTCCATCAACCTGAGCACCCAGGAGCCTTAAGAGTCCGGACCCCCCACCGTCCGAGGACTAGAAGATCCCCTCCCCCGAGGAGGCGAAGAAAGTTCCCTCAGCGTCATCAGCGGAGAACTCATTCTCTTGTAAGCCGAGCCACACAGAGGGACCGCCAAGATGTAGAGGCACCAGTCACAAGGGTAGATCTTCAAGACTTCCAAGTGGCAGTCTTACGGGCCCTCAATATCGCCCCAAATAACGACCAGAGACCACCTACTCATGAGCCAGCTAGGAGCCACTGCCTTCACAATCCCTGTCCTCCTCCATCTCCAATCTACCATCGACGCAGCCCCAGTCCACCCTCGTTCGAAGATGAGTCTCGGGGCTCGGTAAGATATGATCTAGGAGAAGACTCAGTCTACTGCCGTCTCCACGAGATGGAGAGGCGCCTCGGCCGAATTGACAAGGAAGAAGAGCAACGGGCGATAAACCTCCGTCCGAGCAGGCCTCCATTCTCCCGAGCCATCACGGAAGCCCCCGTCCTAGAAAACTTCAAGCCACTTCACTTCGAGTCGTATACTGGGGAGTCGGACCCCGCGGATCACATAGAGAGTTTCAAAACTCTCATTATGATCCACCATGCTTTAGACACCCTCCTCTGCAAGATCTTCCCTGCCACGTTGAAGGGACCTGCGAGAGAATGGTACTCTCGACTCGCCCTGGCCTCCATCTTCTCATTCGATCAGTTCGAAGGGCTCTTCCTTACTCATTTCGTGAGTAGCCGCTGGGTTGAGAAAACAAGTGTATCTCTGGTGATCCTCAACCAAGAAAAGGGTGAACGCCTAAGGGATTACGTTCGATGCTTCACTGCTGAAGCCCAGTCCATTCCCTCTCTCAAACAATCAGTAGCCTCTGCCGCATTCGAGTGCAATGTCACTAACGCTCGCCTCAAGGCATCCCTTGCCAAGAAGCCTCCTCGGGACTTCTCGGAACTCCTACTTAGTGCAGAGAAGTACATATGGGTGGAAGAGGCTCTCAACCCCCCTACTCTTGAAGAATCATCTTCCGGGAACAAACGAAAGAATACGAGCGAAGAGGGGTTCCAAAAATTCCAGAATGACGGCAATGGCCAGCACCGCCTGACTCCTCGTTTTGAGAAGTTCACCCCCATGATTGCTAATATATCAAAAGTTCTTATGGAGGTGGACAAGGAAGGGCTACTCCGTGCTCCCCCTAGAATGAATACCCCTAGCAAGAAGAGGAACACGGATAAGTGGTGCCGCTTTCACAGGGACCACGACCACGAAACGGATGATTGTCGGGCTCTCAAGGAGGAGATCGAAGAACTCATACAGCCGGGACACTTGACCAAGTTCGTCCAAAAAGATGGGGCCGAGCTTTCCCCCTGAGGAGCCTACAAACGAACAGTGAGTCCCGCTGAGCTTCAAGACTAAGAACCTAGGGCATTCTTCCACCTCATCCAATGAGGTCCAATGGAGGGAGGACCCAGCTCCTCCCAAGAGGCCTTCACCTTATCATAGAAGTAGGATCTCGATTTTCAATAAGGCCGATTTTTATAGCCCGGCCAATAGCATGTAATAATGGTTCGCCTTATTGAAGCGGCCACTTAGTTTATCTCAATAAAACTTTACATTTTTTCATTGAAAATTATTGCACTTGCTTCATCTCTATTTCTTTGAGTCACATCTACGACTCGTTAAATGCTGAGTTCAGAATCCAGCTTCTCCTACATGGTTGCTCCCGCAACTTACTAAGCTCAAAAAACGAGTTTGGAGTCCAACGCTTGGTTCGACGTTGCTTTACCCGCTTGCAAACAAGTAAGGGCGGGGCAGCTCACCATTCAGAGTTGCTCCTACAACTCGTTAACCCCCTCTAACAACGAGTTCGGAATCCGACACTTGGCTCGATTCCGCTTCAAATTACTCGCTCATAAGCGGGTAAGAAGTGGTTCGCCATTCGGAACAGCTCCCACAACCATTGAATCTCTCTTAAACGACGAGTTCAGAGTCCAACACTTGGCTCAATTCCACTTCAAATTACTCGCTCATAAGCGGGTAAGAAGTGGTTTGCCATTCGGAACTGCTCCCACAACCGTTGAATCTCTCTTAAACAACGAGTTCGAAGTCCAACACTTGGCTCAATTCCACTTCAAATTACTCGCTCATAAGCGAGTAAGAAGTGGTTCGCCATTCGGAACTGCTCCCACAACCGTTGAATCTCACTTAAACAACAAGTTCGGAGCTCAAAACTTTTCCCTAGAGTTGCTCCTCAAACTTGTCTCCCAAATGGCTCCCTCCTAGAGCCAAGCTCTTCGCTCCGCTCCCCTCCAAAGTGGACCTTTTCTCAACGAGTTCGGAGCTCAAAACTCCCCCTCAGAGTTGCTCCCCAAACTCGTTTTCCAAATGGCTCTCTCCTAGAGCCAAGCTCTTCGCTCCACTCGCCTCCAAAGCGGACCTCTTCTCAACGAGTTCGGAGCTCAAAACTCTCCCCTAGAGTTGCTCCTCAAACTTGTCGCCCAAATGACTCTCTCCTAGAGCCAAGCTCTTCGCCCCGCTCCCCTCCAAAGCGGACCTCTTCTCAACAAGTTCGGAGCTCAAAACTCTCCCCTAGAGTTGCTTCTCAAACTTGTCTACCAAATGGCTCTCTCCTAGAGCCAAGCTCTTCGCTCCGCTCGCCCCCCGAGCGGGCCTCTTCTAAGCTAGTTCGGAGCACAAAATTCTCCCCTAGAGTTGCTCCTCAAACACGTCTCACGAATTGCTCTCTCCTAGAGCCTTGTGATGTTATTCACTCTGTTCGCCTCACGAGTGCCCTTCCTCTCAATGGGCTCCGAGCTAGAACTCTCCCCAGGAGTTGCTCCTTGCACTCACCCCCAAGAATGGATCTACCCATGGCTCTTACGAGAATCTTCCTGGCCCATCTTCTTCGCTCCTAGGAGTGGAGCTCCTCTTCGAAAATCCTCAAGACCAAAAACGCTCCTCAACTTCATCAAGATAAGGATGTTGCAGGACTATTTTAACCATGAAGAAGGGTGAATCTTTGTCCCACTCCTAAAGAGAAGTTGTAGATCTTCGAGTTAGCTTCGAAACGAGGGGTCGCACGCCCCGATCGGACCTCCGTAGCACCGGGAAAGTGGATCGCAGTACAGCTGCGCCGAGCAAGAAAATGGTAAAAACTATCGCCTCGTGATCTGCGCCATGATCGTGATCAACCGTCCAGATCTCATCACGTACTTCAGATCTGCAACCCGAGAAACTTGCATTCCGAGCTGCGTATTGGAAAAAAATGACTTCATCATCATAATTCGCGCCTGATCACAATCAAGCGACTCAGATTGCGCCACAACCACAAAACGACAAGATCACGTTTTCTCGTGATCTGAGCCTCCTGCCTCATGATCCGCGCCATGATCGTGATCAATCATCCAGATTGAGCCACGTAGCTCGGATCTACAATTCGAGCTACTAAACTTCCAAGCTGCAAAAGGGCAAAAAATCTTGCCTCAAAATATGTGCACAAATCCGATCAACGGCCGCAAACAAACAAACAAATAAAGAGGAAAAAAAGTAAGGGTTAACGGGTCGGGTTCGCACCCGTTATGGCCCACATCCATAACCCCTTCCCTTCTTTTTCCTGAAAACGTTTTCCCGCCAAAACCCAAAACACCATGGAGCTGCTCCTTCAACCTCCGACGCCCTACTTCGAACCCACTCCGAGCTCACCTCCGCACTTCCGCCAGTGGTGCCAGGCTCCTCCATCTCCGAGCACCAGGCTCCTCCGTCTCAAGCACCCCCGCGGCGAGCTCCGACTTAAAACCCAATGTCTCCTCCTTCAACCTCGAGCGGACTCTCCTTCTTGCTGAGCTCCAAGCTCCTTACCTCAGAGCTCAGCGAGTGCCTCGACCAAGGCCAGCAATGTCCAAGACCCCGTCGAGCTCTCCAACCGGTGCCAAGTCGAGCTCCCTCCTCCTTCGTCGAGCTCCCAAGAGTCCCGCCATGGCCGAAGCTCTGTCATCGAGCCCACAATGCAGACGTCGAGCATCTCGAGCTCCCCCTTCGTCAACCTCTAAGCTCGACACCATTTCCGCTCTGCCGAAGCTCCGAGCTCAGACTCACCGAACCCATCGAACCGAGCTCCACAATGCCGAGTGCCAACTCCGAAGCTCACCTCCAAGCTCTACTTCCTCCTCACCAAGCTTGTCGCCAAGCTCAAAGCCTCCGCCGCCGAGCTCCGTCTCCAATGTCGAGCTCATCGTCGCCGAGCTCATAAGCTTCGACATCCCACTGTCGAGCTCGCCTAATGTCAACCTCCACCACCTCCGAGTTTGAGAAACCCATCACCGAAGCTCTCCCCCCATTCTCATCAAGCTCCCCTCCTCGCCACTCGCGAGCGACCACCCTCCTCACGCTCGGAGGAGTCGAAAGACATCGAAGAAGAAACAAAGTTGGGCAAAAAAAAAGGCATGCCACGTGGCGGTCAACGGACAACGTTGACTGGCCACGTGTCAGCATCTGGTGGGTCGGCAATGCATTCCGAGCGAAAGGTGTTCCGAGCTGCACATGTGGAGAAAAACGGTGCCGAGCTACACAAGCCGTCCGATCATCTCAAAATTCACGCCACGACATGATCGATGCTCAGAAACGCGCCACGTGTCCAGAAAACGATTTGCTTTGCGATGTGCGCCATCTGATCATGATCAACGTCCAGAAATGCGCCATGTGTCCAGAAAATGATCTGCTTTGCGATGCGCGATATCTGATCATGGTCGACGCCCAGAAATACACCACGTGTCCAGGTAATATTTATTTATTTAATTAATTAATTTAATTAAATTTGTAATTTAAAAAAATCAAAAAAAATATTTAAAAATCGAAAAAAAATAATTAAAAAATTCTAAAAATAATTATTAATTCTAAAAATAATTTTAAAATTCTGAAAAAATAATTATTAGATTAGAATAATTAATTAATATTTTCGATAATTAATTATTTAATTCAGAAAATGAATAAAAAATTCTGAAAAATCTGGAAAAATCACAAAAAATCCAAAAAATTCTGAGGATATTTTTGGGCATTTTACAAGCTCAGAATAACACCGTTACACCCCGAGCAAGATCCGAACTCCCTTAAGAACACCGATAAAATCTCGTACGCCATTAGACCAACAAAACTACTCCTTAAAGACTATAGAACTGAGTCTTCATGAGTGGGGGACTCGTGATATGACTAAAAATGGGATTAAATCGGGACCATTCGAATCGGGTACGAATCTTAAAGCTCATGGGTAAAATGGTAATTTTACCTACAAACGGATCTGAAATGGGGACTGGGTCTTTCTTCAAAGCCCAATAACCCATAAACGAATTTATCTTATTGGGTACGAGTTCCAACCCGTTACAAACCAGTTCAGAAGGATAAAGAAGAATTCAGATTCATAATTATTCCTAAGAAGTGATCTTAACCGCTTCTATCCATTCACACCGGGAAGTGGAGATATGTTCTTGTCTTGAAACAGATCCCTTAGGCGACTATAAATACCCCCCATCCCCCACTATTACCGGGTAATCAAGACTTTTCCAATTAAAGCTCTTTTATAATCATTCAGATTACTGACAAGAGCATCGGAGGGTGCGTCGCCGGGATCCATCCCGGTGTCTCGTACTTTTTGCAAGTTCGCAACAGCGGCAAGAGACCAAGTCGACACATCGATGAAGGTCAACAGGTCAACATGTTTGCTTTATTGTTTTCTCCAAGAATCCACAAATTCATCTGTTTGCTCCCACACCAAAATCAGCAGCAACAGCTTATATATTTGTCAAAATTTTCAAAAAATAGGAAAAAAAAATGGTGTTGTAGTTATTGGCTATATACCCAAATTTTGGGTTTTTGGTGAACAATGGTTTGCTATATTTGACAGAAGATATAGGAATATGAAAAATATAGCAGACGAAAGATTCTGTTCAATTGGACGAAAGATCATCTTTCGTCGCTTGTATTTATTTTATTTTAAATATAGCGGACGGAAAATGATTTCCCGTCAGATTAATTTTTTAAAAAAACCAACTCAGACGGTGAATGAAGCATTGTCCAAGTAATCCCCTTCCCAAAAATGGTCCGAACTTTCTATCTAATTGTCTCAATATAAATTATTATGCTACTTTGTAACATTGAGATTTGTGTATATTTGGAGATTAAGAACTAAGACGGAATGGTTCTATAGAAAATGTTATGCACAAATTTGCATACAAATTTTTTTTGCTTTAATTTTTCTCAAGCCATTTTTTGGCTTTTTATGACTATAGCTCTAACTTTTATTTTCTATATCTAAATGTCAAATACCCAAATTCTGGGTTACAACGACTATAGATATTTTTACAGTCGATTACGAAAAAAACACTACAATTATTTTACTTTCCTTTTTTTATTCCTGGTCGAACAATGCCTAGCCTCGCACACCACATTCACTTTCACTCACTCACTCGATCACATCTCATAATAATAGAAAGAGTGCTTAACCATTCAAACATTATCGTTAATAAAAACAAAATGCCATTTAAAGGGGAAAAACAACAACCGTAAACTCTTTACAACATAAGTATATAATCATCAAGCACAAACAATACAGTTTTAACATAAAACACTGCAATTTTTTTTGTTAAAAAATCCTATTGAATTTAAAAGAGAAAAAAAAAATGCATCTTAATAGGCAATCAAAAACACTATTTCATCAAAGAAATTTGTAACTTTACAGATAGTTTCATGGTATGCTTTTTTCCCTGCTGAGTAAAAGGGCGATGATTCAAACTCTGCTTGCACATATTATATAAAGAAGTTTTTAGTATTTGATTGAAAAATATCTCTAAAGTTGTAAGATTACTGTGGAAAAAAAAGAAATCTATAAAAACGACTTCTAAAAATGGTTTGATGTAATTTTATTGTGTTGTAGGATAGAGATGAGAGAAAAATAAATTTACTGTATAAGGCTATATGAGATAAATAATTTCAAATTCGCTACATTAACAGTACAGTTCGCGCTACTGTAGCATAACAGTAGCTATTGTAAAGCTATAATAGGAATCCAATTTCAATTAAAGTCACTCCATCCAAATATCTGCTACAGTGCTTTTACTTACATCCAAACAGGCCCATATCGTTTATAGGAAAATAAGTTTAACCGAGGGGTCGGGTTAAAATTTTACAAACTCTAAACCTATTTGTATCTTTACCATAGTTGTACCAGTTTGGAATATGTCAATATCGTAGGATATATTTGCAAATAAGACAGAAAATAGAAGAACGAAGAGGTAAGGGCAAGATCGACAATTAAATGCCTCTTCAGAAAATAAAGAGGCGTGTTGAAACCTGGAACGCATCAAACTCGTAAACTCCTAAACAGACCCACTATCGCACCCTACCCAACTTGCAACTGCAAATTACCTCACCCGGACCCAACCATCCCAACTGGGTATTGTTGTGGGTTCATTCCAATCCTAAAGGCGCATGTCATCGTCGATTTCGGCGTCTTCTTTCTTTCCTATGCTTTTCCCTCGTTTGTGGGGGATGACGTCAGCCTGTGGTGGACCCCCACGCCCCACTTCCATTAATTGCGGTGTTTTTTGGACCGCGCCTCGCCGCATTTTGGGCTGTGGGCCCCGCGCACTCAATCGGATTCGGGTCTGTTTTCCGAGATCCGAGGAAATTATGCAGCTATTGGCACGTGCGAGCGCAGCAAGGGTGACTAGTAAAGGGGTAAGGAATTGACACGTGTCGTCCGGTGCATGTGGGGAGCACGTGAAGGAGAGATGGGTGGAGTGTTGGGTGGGCCGTGCAAAGAAAGATGGGGCCCACTAAGATGACTCGGTGTGAGGTGTAGGATATTAGCTTTCGCAAGTTGGGGTGATACATTGAACAAGGTTTGTGATGTTTTTGGAGAAATCGATTGATCCCTGGGGCCCTCTCTGACTCACTCTAGATTTCTACTAAAATAAAGAATAAAAAGGAGAGCGAGGGTAGAATCATCCCATCATTCATGACTTTAAAGTTAAAGCATACTTAAAAGATAACCCAAAAATAGTACCAAGCTTTTTAGAGCATCCACAGTCGTTTTTCTCATTTGCTATAAAATGACAGCTACAGTAATAGCAAATGCCATCGATCGCTGCAGTCGTCATTTGCTATATTGTTTCTCATTTTTTTGAAAAAAGCGAGCGACGGGGTATCATATACCGTCCCATCGTTTACAATAAATTAAAAAAAAGATTAATTACTTATTAACTATTAAACTGTATTAATTAACTAAATTAAATATTATAATAATTACTAAACCTAATTAATTAACTGATTAAACCTAAAATCTACTCTAAACTACTCTAAAACTATTGAAGCATTAAATGCATTCATTGAGAAGCATTAAATGCTTTCTTCCACATGGACGGGGTTTGATACCCCGGACGGGGTATCATTCCCCGTCTGAGGATAAACTTTTAAAAAAATATATTTTTTTAAGGTGCGCGACGGGGTATCATACCCCGTCCGAGGTATGTATCCCCGTCCGACCATTTAAAAAAAAAAAAAAATTTAAATTATTGAGACGGTATATGTTGTTCCGTCCGAGTCGATTAATTAATTATTAAATCAGAGAGACGGGGAATCATACCCCGTCTTTTATAATTTGAGAAAGCAAACTTCGTTTCTCATATTTGAGAAATGAGAATAGAACGTTTGCTAAAAAATGGATAAATGAGAAACGACTGCAGGGGTGTTTTGCTATTTCGTTTGCTATAATATGCCAAAATGGCATATATAGCAAACGACTGTGGATGCTCTTAGAAGGCGTCCACATTTTACCCTTGTGAAAATAGTGTATATATATTTATGTGCCTGTAGGTTTAGAAGATTCAGCGATAAAAAAATAGACATGTTAATCATTGATCATCGCAGTTATGTTTTTCTACGTAAAAAAATAAAAAAAACAGTTAAGTCAGCAACGAAGGACAAAAAAAAAATTAAAAAACAAATCAAAAACTCAACATTGTCTTGGACGGTGCTTAATCTATCGTCTTTGGCTTTGGTCGTTTCTCAAATTGCCTTAGACGGTAGATTGTCTACCGTCCGTGATTTTTTTTTAAAATTTTAATTAATCAGACGGTGTTTAATCTTTCGTCTGTCGGATTTGTCGTATGCGAAATTTGAAGCGACGGTGTTTGATCTTTCGTCCTACGTTTTGGACGAAAGATTATCTTTCGTCCGGCTATAATTTGGCTTTAGCCAAACCGTCTTCCATATTTGGCATGCAACTGTTCATGCGACACCCAAAATTTGGGTATTTGGCAGACGACTACAACGACTTTTTTTTGATTTTTTCCAAAATTTGGGTATATGGCATACGACTACAGATGCTCTTATATATACAAAAGTTATTCCATAGTACCAACAGACATGTTTTTGGGGAAAATGTATACGTGTTTGTTTTTTTTTTCTTCGTTATTATCATATATGTGTTAGAATTATGTCTTGCTAACTGGTAGTACGATGAGTAGCCGGGGAAGTAAAATAGATCGAAGCATTGTAGAGTGAGAAGTCAGCAGAATCAGCAACAGTATATGGCAGTCGACTACGAATTCCCTTGTTTCAAATAAAGGGATTAGCTGTCGCCTGCACCACTTGCGCAGTCGACCGCCGCCAACGTTGTTACAACATTTTTGTTTACAAATATCGTTTGCAATAAAATCAGGTATAATTGAGAGGTACAAAATCGGAGAAGAAGAAAAAGGAGTAAAAGAAGAGGGAGAAAACCAACAAACAAAAGAAAAGAAGAGAAATAAAAAAATTACAACCCAAACAATTTGTGATGATGCTTATGTACCACACAATCTCCTTAAAACGAATTTTGGCTCATCCAGGCACTGAAATTTGCGTAGACGTTTGTCTCCCAGGATGCAACGACAGAAAAATTGACGCATGCACCACGTCACGCTCTCGAACTAGACAGCGTTTGAAATTTATCACCGAACGAACAAAAAAATAAACATGACTTGAAGCACAAAACAGAGATTTTTTTTTTGGGGGGGGGGGAGTTTGTTGGGTGTAGATTCAGGGAAGAGGGGGCCTCTATTTATACGGCCAGGGTGAAAATCGTAACGACAGACAACTCATTGACTGCATCCACTGTAACGGCATACAACTCCTTTAAGCACCGACTGTAACGACAAACAGAAGCTTGAATGCATCACTGTAACGGCCGACAAAATCGTTTCTACAGTTTAAAATGTGAATAAATGTCAGACAAAACTATTTCTGCACTTATTTCAGCCGTTACAGATCAGAAAAAATTCAAACTGTAGCAAAATGAGGATTTGCACAAGGTGGGGTTCATGTCGGTCCGACATTCATGTAAGATCTTGATGGATATGCGCTCTCCTTCATGAGCAGATCAAAATTTTATATTTATTTGCTCAAAACGGTTATCGAGAGAATAAAAAATTGTCTCCCATAGTAAGGCAGTTGATTTCTGAAAAATGAGTTAAAGGATTTTAGTCGCACATTGGAAAAATTCAAATGAATTAGAAGATGATATATAATAACATCTTTCTTGGCATTATAAGATAGCAAGCCAAGAGGCTCTCTCGTGCGCGCAGGGCAGGAGAAGGGGGGAGGGTGGTGCAAATATTGGACCGGATTAATGCGGCTTGTGTGCGCCCGCACGTCCTGCGGACACGAATGCCAGATCGACGTGAACCCACCTTGTGCAGAGCTAATTTTTTTTCCTACAGTTTTGTTTATCCGATCTGTAACGGCAGAAATAAATGCAAAACGGTTTTGTGTGCCATTTATTCATGTTTTAAACCGTAGAAACAGTTTTGTCCACCGTTAAAGTAACGCATTCAAGATGTTGTCTGCCGTTACAGTGGATGCAGTCAATGAGTTGTTTGTCGTTACAATTCTCACCCTTGCATTATAAATAGAGGCCCCCTCTGTCCTGAATCAAAAGACCAGAAAATCTTCTCTCCCCCCTATGTCATGTACTTTTACTTCCTCTTTCTGGTTCGTTCGGTGATAGATTTCAAGTTCTGTTCAGTTCGAGAGCGTGGCGTGGTACCTACATCAACACTCTATTGTCATTGCATCATGGGGAACAGACGCCTCAGTAAACTCCAGCACCCAGACGAGGCAAATTTGTTTTAAAGAGATTGGTGATACACAAGCATCAACACAAATCGGTTTGGTTTTGTTATTTTTATTTTCCTTTTAATTTTATTGGTTTTCTTCTTCTCCTTCTCTGATTTTGTGCCTCTAGATCATACTTTATTTTATTGCGGTAATCAAAATATTGAAACAAGTTAGGGTGAGACTCTTCTCCCTATCACAACACTCCAACAAAATAGTATAAGAGCTCCAGGTTGCCAAGTCTCTTGGTGAAGATGACAGATCACGGTCTTTTGAAGATCAAGCAGTTCGATGGAAAGATTAACTTCAATCTTTGGAATGTAAGCATTATGATGTTCTAGTTCAAGAATGAAAACAATTAACCATCAAGAAGAAGAAAATGTCATTCGATATGAAGGAGAATGTTTGGCATGATATTCGTGAAAAAGAGCCGTAAGTCTAATCCGAATATCATTGGCGGACGATATCAAGTGCAGATTTCTTGAAGAAACTAATATAGCGCGATTGTGAAAAAACTCATAGCTAACTACTCTGATTCAGATGCATTGGAAAAAGAAGCTATTTCGTTTCTCAATGAAGGAATGTACCGATCTTCAAGACCACATCACAGAGTTCAATAAGGTATTATCCAGACTCAAGGTGATAAACGCCAATGTGAGTGAAGAAGATAAAACTTGAAACTTGATATATTCACTGGCGGATTCAAACTAACATTTGATAACTGCAATGCTACTTGGTAAATATGCCAAAAGGAGTATTACAGTGAATGGTGTACTTAGGGCTGTAAATCCGACCGGACGGGACCGGACGGTCATATGTTCAAGCTCGGACCGAAATTTTACTCGGACGGGCTTATGTCCGGCTCGGTCCAGATCGGAAATTTTTTTTATAGTCCGGACTCGGTTCGGTAAAGCATCGGACCACAATAATACTCGAATGGACTTATGTTCGGCTCGAGCTAGGTGAAACATCGGACCTTATAATTTGTTCAAGTTCGGTTCGTATTACAGTTCGAACGGTCCACGGTCGGGCCATTTTCGAGCTGGACGACAGACGGTCCTGTTCATTTTACACCCCTAGGTGTACTCAAAGCTTTGAAGGAAAATTAACTTGGGAAGGAGACTCAGAAATCAACGTCTATTCTCACAGGCAGTGAAAGATTCTTCATTTGGAAGCCAAAGTGCAATTTAAAAAGAATCGATCCATTGCCGATATTGAAAGTGGTCAGTGCATATCAAGAAATACAATTGAAAATTGCATAATCAGAAGAGTGCTAAGGATAGCAGTACTACCGGCAATGTGATTTACTCTTCTAAATCAGATGATTTATGCTTTTTTCGAATTCTTTAGAAGTGGACTTTGGTTATTTTCTTTTGTCATTCCCCACTTTCTAAAAATACGGAATACGAGTATATGACATTGGCCCAGCGAATGACTAACGTCATCCATAAGCTGTTTATCCGATGAACTCAACAATATAAATAATACAGAACAATTGTGCAGACAATAATAATAATCTCATGAATAATAATACTTGAAATGAAGCAATAATATATCCAAATACAATGATAATCCAACGTCTGGAAACAATAACATAATCTGGGACATAAGTCAAATACAATGAAATAACAATAGTTCAATAATTAAGTCTCCATAACAAAGCAATAATTATTAAGCAGTGATGCAATCAATTTCTTTACCAATGTTGTTCTCCCAATTAATCAGGTAATTCTCCATCAACACTTGTAAACACTTCATCTAAAAAGAGGAGAAAATTTTTTCTTAGAGCAAGTCATGGACAACAAATAGAGAAAGCAAGGAACAATGGAATAACGGTATAACAATGAATCAATGGATCAATAGGAATCAATAAAATGGGACAATATCATGATAATCGATGCAATTGGCTATAAACAATGGTTCAATAATCGGTAACAATAATCAATGATCAATATTAATAACACTTAGCCAATATTCGATATCAATAGGAATAATGATGAACAATATGCAATGTCGGTGATGTGTCAATCCTTATGTCTATTAATCATTTTTAATCCTAACTAATGCATGTACTAGTACATCCCATACTACAGGTTCGATGCATACAATCAATTTTGTTTTAGACTATAGTGGTGGGCTCTATAGTTGTCACGCCCCGCTTTCCAAAAATACGGAATACGAGCACGTAACAAAAGCCCAGCAAATGATTTTCATCATCCATAAGCTGTTCAGGAATCTTTACAACATATCACAGGAATAATCAGAGTCGAAAGCAAAAGATACAACCAGACATGCATAATTGAAATAAGATACCAACAGAAATTACTTGAAACCAAATATAATATTCTCAAATAATCAAATTCTGAAGGAGTCAAATATCCTGGGTCACATCACCCAAATACAAATAAATATCCAAGTCATAAAGTATAGTTTTATTCAAGTTCAAGCAACAAGTAATAATAATAATAAAGCAGAAAATCCACCACTAATACATTATCTCGCCAATACCATCTGGCAATCGACCATCCTGATCTGCAATTAGTAAATTTGCAGGAGATGGAAAACTAAAAATAAGTACCCGTCAATTGTAAGTTACGGGCCACTTATAATGTAGGATACAAGTACAGGGAATTGATAATTCTAAGTAACAAGCATAGCATGGTATAAGTACGTCAACAGAAATATAATATCTAACATGAATCAGAAAAATAGAAACAAATAGTTTGGTATACTAACAGATATAGGTAACATGTATCAAGTGTCAAGTAAACAGGTAAACAGGTAACATGTAACAGGTAATCAGGTATACAGGTATACAGGTAATAGGTACAAGTATAGGTAATCATATAACATGTATCAGGTTATGTCAAGTCTTGCTTTATTACTATGTAGGTAGCACTTCATGCGCCCCAAAAACATAACACATAGTTGTTACAACAAACAGTTTCGCTTTAGATTTCGTAGTGGAATTCATAGGACAGTGTACTCAGGTACAAGATAACAGGTAACAGGAACAGGTAGAACCTAGTGGTTCTCTTCCGAGTACACCTTCCTATAGTGAAGTATGCAGTCAGGTACAGGAAACAGGCATAACCTAGTGGTTATCTTCCGAGTACATCTTCCAATAGGGAAGCATGCAGTCAGGTACAGGTAACAGGATCGTGAATCATGTAGTAATGAACACGTAACAGGCAGGCAGGACACAGGTCCTCATCTCAGTACATATTTCTATATTTTCCACTACTGGATCTTTCCCTTAACCCCGACTTGGTCATTTATTATTATAATCAGGCATGCATGTATGTGTCGCAAAACAAAGCAAGGATAACAGGGTATAAACATGTATCAGGTTCAGGGTGCAAGATAAATAAGTACAGGTATAAGATAACACATAACAGGGTAAAACAACTAGTTTTCTAATTCAGGACAGTAAGACAGTGTTGTACAAAAATAGTGATTCCCGCTACTACAAATATCCAAATCTGGATCCGTCAAAGGATCTGGAAAATAGACATCCACATGAATCCAGTGAGTATAAATAAGTTATATAGTAATTCACAACATCATAACTCAAAACAGGTTTGAAAACAGAAAATATGTTCAGTCAAAAATCAGGAAAACGAATTCTCAGTAAAGAAAACTGCATCAAAACCTCTCAAATAAATTCAGAAAAAATCTGGGGAATTCCCCTATATGTTTAGAGTCAAAATATAAAGTTTCATAATATTCCAGTAAAATTATTTTAGTCATCAAAAATAAGAAAACATCACAAAATGGTAGTTTGGCAAATCTAGAATTCCCAACACTGCTGTACGAAAACTGAAATATCTCGCAAACCATGAAACGAAATCCCAATCCGGAAAAAGGAGATGAAAATAGACAAAATATATTAACTTTCATATCTCACGAATATTTTTCATACAATAAAAGGAATCAGGGTGAAAATAAGATTCTTTACAGAACAGCAAATAAAATACAGCAATTGTAGTTTTCATAAACGAGCATGAAACAACACATAAAACTCATCAATAAAATTTACCAAAATTCTGGATAATCCCTAACTAGATAAAGAAATACTGACCAAAGTTTTGGATCAAAATAATATGTGTAGAATCAGTAATAAAATCATTTAGTCATCAAAATTATCGAAAAACAAAATTTGGAAAAGATCGACACCTCTGTAGTAAAACAGTCATAACTCACTCATACAAAAACAAAATCAAGTAAGTTTAGAGGGGTTTGAAAATAGATGAAATTCTCTAAAACTCATGTTTTATACCGAAATTAAGTTACTGACTTCAAGGCAGTCCAAAACAGCAAACAAAACATATCAGCGATAAAATACAGATTTCTCCCTTTAACAACAACTCAACATATATCATCCAAAACTTGTTCAAAACACAACCAAACTTTAAATCGGGTCTACCAATTGTCTAAACATCATGAATTAGGATATCTAGCATGTCCACACCAAGTATTTCACATGGGTTAAACCAAATCACGAATTCTCACAAAAATCTCACATACATGATCAAAATCAAGAACGGGTAAATCCTAAGTTAATTCATGTCCATATTGTGTCGTGGATCATCTACGGTCAAATTTTTACAATAGAGACAAAACCCATCAAGCATATCACAAACAAGAGCCGTCTCTAGACCTAACTACACTATAGGTGGTATTTTTGACTTGTATCAAACAAATAAATTGGAGTATAGGTTACTTGCCTTAACCAAAGATGAAGAACAATGAAAACCAAAAGCAATGAGCAAAACCCACGAATGAAAACCAACGAACGAGAATCAACGAATCCACGAATGATCCACATGTGTACTCGAGCACGTGCAAATACCAAAAAACAGGAGATGGAGAAATGGCATCGGGGCTTCTTACGGTTGTTGCTGCTGGCTTCGGCGCTGGCCGGCGATGGCCAGAGGGGACGGGAGAGATGGATGGAGAGGTCGTGAAGTGGATTGCTCGGGTGTAGGAGGTTGGGCTTGGGGTGTTGCCGGGAGGTATGCAGGCTGGGAGGGGTAGGGGCTGTCGGGATGTGCACCAGGCCGGAGAAGGGGGTCGGCTGGCCTGGGTGCTGGCGTCGGGTTGGTGTACGACGGCGCAAGCAAGGGAGGGAGAGGGAGAGAGGCCAGGGGCTAGGGTAAGGGTTTAGATGTTAGGGTTAAGGTTTGAGGGGAGAGATACAATTATATATATAGAGAGGGTTAGGGTTAATGGGTATTTGGGTAGATTAGCCGTAGTAGTAGGATTAATCCAATAAGACAAATGGAAATCAAATTGAATATGATTCAAACTAGGATTGGGTTTAATTTAGCTTTGGTAATCAATTGGGGATCAAAATAATAGGATTAGGAATGGGGTAGACCACCAAATCACCAAGAGCACCCAAAAAAAATATATAAAGAGAACGAGAGAACAATAAGGAGCGAAAACAATAACCATGAACAAGAACAACCAAGAAATCGGAAATAACTCGCAAAAATTAAGAATGAGAAAAGAAAATGATAATATATTGAAACAACTCAATATACGGTTCAGAAAAATACAAAAGTGAGTACAAATACACAAGAAAAGAAAAATACATCAAAAATACTAGAAATGAAAAACAGGGGTTACAATAGTTCATGTACTCGACAACGATATTCAATAATGACCGATAACCAAATTAATCGAGATACTGTAGTCAGTTGTCTACAATTAATCGATGACCGATATGACCAATAGACCAATAGAACAATAGACCAATAGACAAATAAATAGGGAAACACAGGCCCCTCCTCCGAGTACAATCCCTATATTATCCACTACTAAATGTAAATCCTTAAACCCCAGCTTGTTAATTGTTTATCAATGCAACAACACAATATGCAATTTGGGACATGAGGTGAACCATAGTATCAATAGGGGAACAATAGGATGATAACATGAAATAGGACAATTAGAATGAAGACAATAACTCATTAGGATCATGCAATGCAACAAACATACATGGATTCATGCAATAGTACTATATAGGAATAATTAATTCAAGAAAATATGAAATGTATAATTCTGAAAATAAAAACACAGTTGTAGTAAAACAGGCATAACTTTTGCTACAAAACTCGGAATTCAAAAATCCAGGATGTTCTGGAAACTAGAAAGATGAGGCTACAATTCATATTCAGAAAGTAATTCATTTTACTGGTTCGAAAATAGCAGTCAACATATAGACCAGCAAGCAATATACAGGTTTAGGGTAGTTTTCATGAAATAAATTAATGAAACATGATGGGTATCTATTTTTTAGTCAATAAATTGTATAATCAGCATGATGGGTGTTAAAACATGATAAATAAAACTAGAATACGCTCATACATCAATTTATCATCAATCGATCAAACAACATATAACCTATCAATTGTCTCTACAATAATTTATTTGTATGATAATTATATAAACAACCCTATTATCAATTCTATATGCACTCATAAAAGATCCAAACTTTAGAGTCAAAAGTAGCACGATGTCAAGAATATGGGGGTTAGCTCGTGTAAACCTTCAATTGACCCAACGAAGAGATGAACAATGGATAATACGATAACAAAGAGATCTACATACAAGAATTTTAATAAAACTTGAATTTGATACAATTAGCAATTCAAGAGGACGGTGACTTGCCTGTTAGATGAAGAAAACGAATACCAAGAATAACGGGATAAGGATCCCGAAGCAACGAACTCACGAACGCACAATCACACATGCAATATACATGCAATAAAATCCCAAAAGCAATAACAGCAAGAGTTCACAGCAATCACAGCAAGAGATAGGCAGAGCTCGACAGCAACAATGGCAAGGGCGACGGCCTGGTGGTCCCCGGCGTCGCAGGCGGCAGCGGTGCTGGTGGTCGTCGATCAGAACAGGGAGGAGCAGTAGAGTGGGTATTCCAGATTGGGGTTGGGTTCTGATGTTGACGATCAGAAGAGGAGGTGCAGGGGGTGCCAGGTGGTGGCGGCGCGTCGACGAGGGGTGGTGACGAAGTGGGGGGTCGCCGGAGGTAGGCCGGGGAAGACGATCGGAAAGGTGGCTTGGGGGTTTTGGCGGGAAAACACAGATGACAGAGAGAAACAGAGAGGAGAGAGAAAGTAAGAGAGAGAGTATACAGCTAGGGTTTCGATTTGTGCAATTTTTAGGGTTTGTATTAGGGTTGTATTTATAGGGTACAATTAGGGTATTAGTTTAGTGGTTTATGGTTCAAAAATAGCGATTTTGGGTCAAGAACAAATTAAATTGGGTTTTAAGGTTCAATTAAGAGATAGATCATAATCAATAGGGTTCAAATAGAAATACCCACAATTCAATAAAAAAAATCCAAAAGATAGATATCCCAACAAGATGGGTTCATGAACAAAAATTTAAATCCAAACAGATAAATAAATAATATGATGAAAGAATATCAGTTGTCTTGAAAATAATTTGGAATTCGCCAAGAAATTTAGATCCGTACGAAAATAAAATAATTCGATAAATGAGCTTTAACTGAATAATCAAGAAATAACAATCAATATTAAAAATATAATTATATAACAAATTAGTATTCGGTTTAACAATTTATTAAAATAATCCAATAATAATAATATATTTGATTTTGGACTCAAATATAAATATTGGATAAATAAGAAATAGAAAGTAAGATCGAAATACAAAATTATTCAAAATAAATAAAATTTTCGATTAGAAACACTTTAATTCAAATCTGAAACGAATTTAGCACAAAATAATTTATAAAAATCAAATTGTAGAAAATACACAGAAAATACTAATTATCGGAAATGGGGGTTACATCTTTATTCGGGAAATCCTACTCATATTTTCTTCAAAAAGGAAAAGTTTGCTACTTGTAAGTCTACAACAGGGCATTGTGTGAGAATGAGAACCGGGAGACTTGTGAAGTAGTGGGTGAGAGGACTGCCGAATTGGACATGCCAGATGGAATGAGCTACACTCATGCATGTTCAAATACTTAAGCAGAATCTAATTTCCTTGAAAACTCTTGAAGCATGCAGTTGTAGGTACACACCTCGAGGTGGAGTTCTGTCTGTTTTTTATGGTTTTCGTAAGGTGATTAGAGGGATGATAGTTGTTGGGCCAGTTTTGGGGATATGAAATACCTGCGCACGTGTTGTTTCTTTTCCCAATATTCTCGCAAGTACATCTAGTCTGCCGCAGCTAGCATCATCAACGCAAGACCATGACGTTCGAATATCGTCGAGAGATGGAGAGTGCCTCGGGGTAGGTGGAGTTCGTGCAGAGATTGACAACTCCGTGTTAACGCCTACTGAGGTGTGTCTTTGAGGGGCATGCTGATTGGTGAGATTAAGTAGTAGATTTGTTTAACTAGTTGAAGAAACTATTGTTCCAAGTATGTTTGCAAGTGGAGAGTAGTAGAGCTCAGAGATGATGTGTAACACCCCCACAAAATTGAGTATAACAATTTTGCCCTTCGTGTGTTATGTACGTGTATTTTGTACCATTACGGGTAATATCCGTAACGTATTTTAATACGTATTCTTTATTTCGACTGTTTATGCATTTTCTGTATTCTCAAAATTTATTTTATCCTATATGAGCCAACTCAAATATTAGTTTTCAATCTTTGTATTTTTATGTGCATTACACGTGTTATCGATACAAGTGTTGATTCTACCTTCACGTATAATATTTTTGATATGTTTTAATTATTTACTTAATGACATGTTCGAATTCGTTTTATAAACAGAAATTCATTTCTCTCCTATTTTGATTAAAATATTTTAAACGTGCGGTGTACGTGTTTTCCTATGTACATATTGATTACACTACGGTATATGTATAATGAAATATATTTTCGTATGTTACATTCCAATTTTTATTAATATTTTTTCATTGATAAAATCGATATCATATTTAAATATTTGTTTTACATGCGACACACGTGTTTGCAGTACACATGTTGGTTGCACTCTCTTTAAAAAGACAAAATTTTGAAGTATATGTGTTTATTTTATTTGTGCATGACAAATCTAATTTATAAATTAAACTAAACTAATTTTAATTAAACATTTACTATTCAAAAAAAATTAAACATTTACTATATATTATAATCTATATTTTAAATAATATATATATATATATATATATATATATATATATATATATATATATATATATATATATATATATATATATATGAAAAAAAATGGATTGGTGTGTGCATGTGCACACGTACATTGTGCACACAAAGGGATGGCGTGAGAACGTTGGGACTTGAATTGGTCATTGGAGTGCGGAGGATGTGGGGAAAGAGAGTACGGGGTGGTTATTAACTTCCTAATCATTTTTATTAATATAATCCCAAGGCTTAACCATCTTTTCATTAAAAAAAAAGAAAAAAAAAGAAGAAGAAAAAAAAGGTAAACAGGGAGAGAGAAGGCGGAGCTCGGGTTGACTTGCTGTGTATCTTTCGGGAGGATTTTGCTAGCTTTTATGGAGTTTCGGAGGGCTTTTAAAGGCGAAATCACTTTTAGTATTCTACTATTTGGTGGGTGTTCCTTTATACTCTAAAATTTATTAAGTAGATGCATGTATTTGTCTAGAAAATTTAAATTTGTAGATGTAGAATGGTTAATTTACTCAGATTGTGATATATATGATAGGAAAAACTCTAAACTTTTGAGTGAAGTGCACTTTTATTAAAGTAGACATGAAGAATTACAGTGTAGCAATTGTGTAAATTAGTATGCGAAATGTTAATTTGTGTTCACTTTTGAGAAGTAAATATTTTCATGAAATACGAATTTAATGGACCTTAAAGAAAAATTCTCTTATTGCTATTTGTCACGAAAAAAGAAATATATTGAAGAAAAAATTGACATTTCTTAAGTTATAGTGATAATTGAGTTACTCTTCATGTGATTGAAAATTTTAAATTGTGTAAACTTATTGTTGCAATGAAAATTCAGTATAGTGTAACTTGATTGCATTAATTTAATCAATGTGATGAACAATAGAATTTGGATGTGTGTATATTTTTGGAAAAGAAGGGAATAGTCGAGACCGTATTTGAGGACTTAAACCCTATGGTAGATGTGATCTGAGCCACGGCTCAGTGGGTGGGCGCTGTGTCGCCGTTCTATTGTCACGGGTTCGAGTTGGAGCGTAGTCTGTTATTGTTCCAAAATTTTTGAAAGAAATTAATGGAGAAGGATTGAGCATTTAATAATTCCAAGACATTTTATTATAGAGTAGGGATTTAACCCGGTGGCTGGGCGCTTGGGTTTCTCTTTGCCGACGCTGGTTCGAGCCCGGGTTTTGCCAATTTATTTTTTTACTTTTTGGGACTTGGGTAGTCTCATTGATGGGAGAATGCATGAAAATTATGAAACATTAGTAAAATTTGGATGATTTTATATACTAATCTAAAATATATTTTTTTAATTATAAAAGAGGTATCTTTTGTTTATCTATTGAGTTGGGCTTCAAAATTGAGGACACTTTTAATGATGATTATCGAGTTAGACTTTTTTAATAAAAGTGATATGAAGTTAGGGCTTCAAATAAATAATTTTGAGCATCGTTTTAATAAAGTTCGGAAAATTTTAAACGAAGAGATGAGTTTTGTTTAAAATCTAGGAGTTATTTTTGAAAGGAAATTAATGCGAAGGAAATAAGTTTTGGGAGGGGTTTGGAAGTAATTGTCTTGATTTGGTTAATTGAAAATAATTTATGAGGAAATTCGAGTTGGAAATTATTAATGAAGGAATTATGATAGTTGAATACCCCAGGGTTGAAGAAAATTAGTAAAATTATGAAACATTAGTAAAATTTGGATGATTTTATATACTAATCTAAAATAATTTTTTTTAATTATAAAAGAGGTATCTTTTGTTTATGTATTGAGTTGGGCTTCAAAATTGAGGACACTTTTAATGATGATTATCGAGTTAGATTTTTTTAATAAAAGTGATATGAAGTTTGGGCTTGAAATAAATAATTTTGAGCATCGTTTTAATAAAGTTCGAAAAATTTTGAACGAAGATATGAGTTTTGTTTAAAATCTAGAAGGAGTTATTTTTGAAAGGAAATTAATGTGAAGGAAATAAGTTTTGAGAGGGCTTTGGAAGTATTTGTCTTGATTTGGTTAATTGAAAATAGTTTATGAGGAAATTCGAGTTGGGAATTATTAATGAAGGAATTATGATAGTTGAATACCTCAGGGTTGAAAAAAATTGTTATTTTGGGAAAATGAAATAATATTGTTGAGGTTGAATATAACCTATTATTGATCTCTAGAATGAGACAGTTGTTCGAGTCTAGAGGCTAGGCGAGACCCTAGTGACCGGCTGTTTTATTATGAGAATCTGAGGAGTAACCAATGTGGGTTGACTCTCTCTTTGAGAACTAGCCAGTGTGGGTTGACTTTCCCTTAGGGTTAGGCACTAAGGGGAGATACGATGAGGTATGGGCAAACACGAGTATGAGAGCCTAGATAGCGCGGTGGGAGGTATCTCCAGAATTACCGAGGTTGAGGCTCGCGGCGGGGGATATTACTCCAGAATTACTGGGATCGAGGTGACGCTCGTGGGGTATTTGTGTGATGAGATACCAATGACAGCGCGGTGTGGGTATTCACCTCTAGAATTACTAGGTGTGAGGCAGTGTTTCCAAAATCACTTAATGTGGGAGTGCGATACTCAAGAATTATTGGGGTCATAGTTTGCGGTGTGGGTATTCGTCTCCAGCATTACTGGGTGTGAGGCAATGTGTTTGTGATAGGGTAAAAATGGCCTGAGGCCCAACCAGGGCCCAATACAATTCTCACTCGAAAAGGTAAAAAATAGCTATCTAGCTCGGCCCCGAACCACTTCAGGGTCGGCGCCGAACCTCATGTTTGCCCTCACAGTACTGGCCTCCTCGTGCCGACGAGCCTCGGTAGTCCTCGGAGTCCGACCCGTGACAGTGCCACAGGCCGCCCCCCCTCTCTGGCGAGGCAGAAGGATGACCTGGCGCAGCCTAGGCCCTCCGATCCCCCCAGAAGAACAGGAGACCCACGATCAGCCACGTCGGCTCCAAATACCACCAAGGGTTTCGCCACGTCAGCCCTATACCACTCCTGGTATTGCCACGTCTGCCCTAAACCCCATGGGCCTTCTGCCACGTCAGGCCCACGGGCCTTCGGATCCAGACCCGGCCCCCAAAGGGAACCAAACCCGGTTGGGATCCTCTATAAATACTAGACCCACACCCACCTTTTGAGGTAATCAATCTTTTGCCACCTAAATATACCTAGTTATTGCTACTCTCTCACAGAGACTGACTAGATCGTCGGAGGGTCCGCCACCGGGATAAACCCCGGTGTTTCAGGACCGTCTGCAGGTACACAAGACCTCGGATCCGACCCCTCAGATCCGAGCCCAGACTTCAACATCATTCCGAGCTCATCGTAGCTTCCAGAAGGTCAACCGAAGATCGGCAGACGAGCAGCATTCTCCTTCAAATACAAATCGAGTCCGAACTCACACCTGGTGCATCCACACGTCTCCCAGAAATAAACCGCATCAGGTTGGCGCCGTCTGTGGGAACACTGCTTCAGAAGCCGATCCGAGCCAGACCCTCAAGGGGCCTCGACAACCGAATCCTCATGGCCTCCAAAGGCAAGGGGGCTGCTTCCTCCGTCAACCGACGGGACTCGCCCCCACCAAATGCTAACGCCGGGCCACGCACTTCAAAACATAGGACTCCCCCTCAAGAGTCCCAAAGGAGCGTCACCCAGCCAGTCCAGCCCGACCTCCGGGGGATAATCCTCAACCGCAAGATTACCCGCAACAGGGGAAGGGCCGCTTCCAACCCGGCCCCGAACCGTCCAAGACCGCCGCCCGAGGGACGAAGACCCGCGCTTAGTCGAGTTGGAAGACAACCCCCGGACCGACAAAACCGGGTCGAGGGAGCCCCCGTCACTCACAAGGAGTTCCAAGACTTCCGAAGAGAAATTCTGGGAGCTCTCCGACGGTCCCCCAGAGAAGAAACCCTCCATTCCCAAACAGGGTCGGACGCCGAAGCCAGCGCGTCCCGCCCATCATCAATCCAACAAGAGGACGACGGCGTACTCCTAAGGCGCCTACAAGAAATGGAGGATCGCCTCGATCACATAGGGGACGGCGGCCAACGAGTGGCTCAGGGGTACAGACCTGTCCGTCCTCCCTTCTCCGCCCCCATCCTCCAAGCGAAAATACCCAGGAATTTCCGACCCCCTCAATTCGAGACTTACGACGGCGAGGGAGATCCTGCTGATCACATGGAGGGTTTCAAAACCCTCATGATGATTCACAGCGCCTCGGATCCCCTGCTATGCCGAGCCTTCCCTGCTACCCTTCGGGGTCCAGCTCGTGAGTGGTTCTCGAAGCTCGCCCCCGGCTCCGTTTACTCCTTCGACCAACTCGAGGGCAATTTTCTCGCCCACTTTGTCACTAGCCGGAAGGCCGAAAGGACCAGCGCCTCATTACTAGGGCTCAGACAGATAGAGGGGGAATCACTCAGGGTGTTCGTCCGGAGATTTACCGCTGAGGCGAGGTCGGTCTCCTCCCTCGACCCTGGCGTCGCTTCAGCGGCATTCCGACACAACGTCCGTCATGGACAGCTGAAGGCTTCTCTGGCGAAGAGACCCCCCGTCGACTTTCCCGACCTCCTCAATAGGGTTGAGAAATACATTAGGGCAGAAGAAGCCCTTAACCCCGAAGATGCCAGGGACGCCACTGGGAAGGGAAAGCGGAAGACCGAAGAAGTCGAGCCATCAAAGAAAGCTCCAAGGGACCCGGGGGCCGTGAAGAAGGTCCCGCCGGTCCCCCGCTTCGAGAGGTACACTCCCTTGACACATAACGTATCCGCCATCCTCTTGGAAATCGAAGACAAGGGCATTGTCCGACTACCTCCCCGATCCAATAACAACAAGAATCGAGATCAGCGCTTCTACTGCCGCTTCCACAGAGAGCATGGGCACGAAACCGACCAGTGCCGAGCCCTGAAAGACGAAATCGAGGAACTCATTTCAAGGGGGTCCCTCTGAGAGTTTACCCGAGAAGGCCCACAAGACCAGCGAGACGCTAGAAACCGGAGGCCCTCGCCTCCGAACCCTCCTCCAAACCACGCCCAGGGTCGGGACCCCGATTCCGAGGGAGCCACAGATATACCTTTCATCTTACACTGTGTCCACGGAGGGCCGATGGGAGGTGAATCGAATACTTCCCGAAAAGCCTTCATCCGAGAGGTGAACGCTGTCCGAGACAACCCCTCGCCCAAACTGCAGTCGAGGCCGATCTCCTTCTCAGGGGAGGACCTCGAAGGTGTCCGCTTGCCCCACTGCGATGCCCTCGTCATCAGTCTCCACATGGCTAATTGTGAAGTTCGCAGAATGTTGTTGGAAATCTAGCTACCTAAATAAATAGACTAACTAGATACAAATTATAAAACCTCGCAAGTGCACGAATCGTTTGACAAAGCGTAGCAATAGCAAGGGTCGATCCCACAGAGATTGTAGATTCTAACTTACTAATCAATAAAACTAATAATAAAAATGAATAAGAGTTGTCATAATATTCTAAAAGAACTAAAGGATTAAAACTAAGATGAGAGGTGTTGAATCACAAATATCTCTTGAATAGTTGGGTTGTTGATCTCCACCAATAGTTAGTAATGCTAAGTTGCCTTCTGAATTTACTTCTAATTACTCATGTTGTTCACTTCAAGGGCATGGTATCTACTCCTTAAAGTATTGTTTCCCTAAACCAAGAATTAGGCATGGTATCTACTCTAATTCGTTTCTTTCATCAAGTGTTTAGCATGGTATCTACTAAGTTGTACTTGAAGAAAACATAAGATCAGTGGAAACGAACAAACACTTAAAGTTCTAGAAATTGGTGTCAGATCTAGATCCTCTAAGTTGATTGAACCAAGAACCCCTAAAGATTCCTTTGTTACAAATTATGAGTACGAGATTCGGTCGTCTCAATATACTCATATAACAGATTCAGATAAATGATATCCAAACTTGAGCTTCCCAAGTTCTGTACGTCAGTCGACTGGCTCTCACCTCAGTCGACTGCTCTCAGTCTTGAGAACTAGTTTGACTATCATAAACCTATACCAATTCAATTAGATTCAATCAATAAGTAACATAGAAGAGTTCAGAAGAAAATAGCATTACATAACTACGGTTTCGATCTTCCCAACTATAAAATTAGTTCCACATAATAATAACTTTATTGCTTAACAAGTTTGAATACATGATCAACATAAAAGAATAAAGAGAGAAGAAGAAATTGTAACACCTCGAATTTTTAAAATATCGAAAATGTCTGTTTTTATATATTTTGAGTGGTGAAAATTATTTTGATGTATTTTATTTAAATATTGATATCGGTATGGATATTTGTGGTGGATTGGCGTTATTGATATATTGGGGGTTATGAATTGAGTTTTGTGTGAAAGGATATTGTTTACCTTATTTTCAATTGTTGGAGGATTATTATGAGACGATTTTATATATTTTATATTGTTAGTATTTTAAAGAAAAGAGTTGGGGTTTACTTGAAATATTTTGGAGGTTTAGGGGTCTATTTGTAAATATCCATTTATAAAAATATTATTATTATTATGATTTTATCTCTACTACTATAATGGGAGAACACCTTAGTGTAATTTGTCCTCAACCCAAATATTTTCGAAAGTGGACCAGTTATTGTCTAGCTGTGGTAAAAATTTTCGAAAGTGGACCAGTTTGGTATCAGAGCTTAGGTTAACTAGGATAGAGTTTGTGATGGTTTGTATCCTAGTGATCCTGTCATGTGAGTATGGGTTCATTATTGCTAAGTCGTGGAGATGAAGTAGTTTTATGTGTTGTGGGTGTTTTGCTAAGTATGGATTATATTATAGATGGAGCGATTTCTATTGGACTTTGGTCTGACTTAGGGTCAATGTTATCTCTTGTAACCCATGCTGGTGTTTTGCATTATAGCATTGCCATGTTTTCCTTAGAAGCCCCAAGCGAGAAATTGTACCCCATTATAGAGTTTTGTTATATGGGTTGCGGTATGCCGAGTGTGGCTATTTTCTTGGGGTCTTGTGTATGACATATAGGTGTATATCCTATAGATTGTGAGGTGATGTGTTGTTGTGGTCATTATACTTTGCCGGGAGATGGGTTAGTAGTGAAGGCTATATGTATGGTTGATGTATGGTTGAAGTATGATGCAAGAGGGTCCGGCTGAGAAAGCCCGATAAAACCCGGTTTCTGATGGAATGTAATGCCTTGGACGATGAAAGTATGTCCATTGGGTTGGTGGTAATACCCAAGGAGAAGATTAAAGAGGTGGTTGGTAAACTCCTTGATCTATGAGATGATGGTTCCCTGAGGTTGAGTATTGAATATCGGGAGTTGAATAAGGTGACCATTAAGAATAGGGTGACAGATGTCTGAAGTAGAAGAAGAATATTGGTATTTATTGTGTCCCAAGAGTGGACGGTACTAGAATTATTTGGTCAATATGATTTTTCTTTAATTGCAGAGGGCGACATGACCCTGTATGTGGGCAGTTTGTTAGTACAGCTGCTTATTCTGCAGCTAATCAGTCGGGTGAGGATTCAAAATTTTTGCTAGTTGTAGAAGGTGCATGACCTCATTCTGGATGAGATTAATGGATAAGCCTCTTTTGAGGTGTGTAGTCGACAAGGGAGTTATGCAGATTAGCGGCGATCAAGACATTAAGTTGCTTAGTTATTGAAAGTTAGTGGGGGAGAGTATCCGTAATTGTTTGAACAGTTGTTTTCTATCTCGGTAGCTCGAGGACGAGCTTCTTTTGAGGTGTGTAGAATGTAACACCTCGAATTTTTAAAATATCGAAAATGTCTGTTTTTATATATTTTGAGTGGTGAAAATTATTTTGATGTATTTTATTTAAATATTGATATCGGTATGGATATTTGTGGTGGATTGGCGTTATTGATATATTGGGGGTTATGAATTGAGTTTTGTGTGAAAGGATATTGTTTACCTTATTTTCAATTGTTGGAGGATTATTATGAGACGATTTTATATATTTTATATTGTTAGTATTTTAAAGAAAAGAGTTGGGGTTTACTTGAAATATTTTGGAGGTTTAGGGGTCTATTTGTAAATATCCATTTATAAAAATATTATTATTATTATGATTTTATCTCTACTACTATAATGGGAGAACACCTTAGTGTAATTTGTCCTCAACCCAAATATTTTCGAAAGTGGACCAGTTATTGTCTAGCTGTGGTAAAAATTTTCGAAAGTGGACCAGTTACCCAGATCCAGGTGTCCTAAGCATCTACCATTTGTGGGCTGGATTGAAAGTACGGTTTGGGAGGCACAGAGATCCCTGTGTTGTACGAGGAGGTCAGTTGTGTGGGCACTGAAAAGGAGGAAATATAAAGGTGTATATGTGTATTGAAAGAATGTATGTATATATAAAGATATTGATGATATGATATATTACGGAGATTATTTATATTATGGGAGATGTGAATATACTACAGGAGATATATATGTATTTAGTGGCATATGGCTTGAGATGTGATGTGATATTACCCAGACTATGTGTTTGGGGTGCGGTGAGTATTACCCAAGCTATCAGCTTTGGGGTGTGATAGGTGATTGCCCAAACTACGTTTGGGATATGGAGTATATTGTGATAAGAATGAAAGTGAAGTTAATGGCAATTTGTGATATAAGCGATATGATAATGTTGTGATGAAATTGTAAGTAAATTGTTATGTGCACGGAGGCGTATTGTTTTGTGTTGTACGACATGAATTAATATGATATTAGGAGAAGAGATGCATATGTTTATGAGGTGATACGTGATATAATACCATAAGATAAATAGCTGTATTATGAGTTTGGTTATGAAATGGTTATTATAGAAAGTTTGCTGTGTTATAAGATTGTGTGCCCTGGGAATTGTGACTAGGAACTACCCGCCTGCTATTTCGGGGGAAATAGTGGGAACTACCTGCCTAGGCATAATTTTCAGGATGAATAGGTGAGTTGTTGATATGCTGGTTGTATTGTGAGTTGGAAATAAAAGTAAAGAGATGGTGAAAATAAGCGATATGATGAGATTGGAATGAAAAGAAAGTAAATGGTGAATTATAATGTGATGGTACGTGGGGTGAGAGATAATATGAGAATGAAAAGCGATAGTAAGCGGTATCATGAGTTGTGAATGGAGATTTAAGTAAAATACAGTATGGTATGAGTTGTACCTTGGAATTGTGTCAGGGAACTACCTGCCCGCTATTTCTGTGGAAATGGCGGGAACTACCTGCCTTGGCATAATTCGCAGGGTGAGTTGGTATGATAGTGGTAATGACTAATGGAAATGAAGAATTAAGTAAAGTGAAGATGAAAGTAAGTTAGTCATAAATTAACCTGAATAATAGCTAAACGATATAACGAGATGAGAATGAGTTATAAAACATATTTTGATGGGATAAGAATGAGTATTTAATAAGTGATATGTGTATGATGTGATGAAATGTGAGTGAATTGCAATTGGTAACGAAGTGTTATATTTTGACATAAAAAAGGAATTAATATGGATATATGCTTACGTGATAATATGGGTTATAAGAAATAAATGAACGCGGTGTTATGAAATATGAAATCATGAATGAAAATGAGTATTTGAGAATATGGGTTGTGAGTTCGTAGATGTAAATGAATGAAAAATGAAGTGCATAGTAATAAAAGTATGAAGAAAAGAGTTAGGGATTTATGGGAGTATTTATGGAAATAAAGAAACGATGAGGTAGTAGGAATTATGAAGTGATAAGTATTTGTGTAGGGGATTCCAATTTAAAATGAATGGATTGAATGGAAATTCGTATTGTGCGAATATAAAGTAAGGATAGATATGAGGTTGATGTGAAATATATAGTGGAATGTGTGAGTATGGGTAATTTTATAATCTGATACAGATTCGAAGAATAATTGGATATAAAGCCGTATTTATGATGTTTTAAAGTTATGAGGTTCAAGATGTACCCTCTTACTCGATGTTTGTAAGTTTAAAATTATTTTCGTTATACATTTTAATTTATTTGTTAGATTTTTTAAATTATACTCACACCAGAAATGGCTAACCCCTTAATGTTTGGGGGGTTAGGGAGTCCTTAGACTACCCTAGATCCCCCACTGCTGCAGGATCTCATCAGTGCAGAGGTGAGGCATGGAAGTTAGTTAAATAGTTCTTTTATATTTATTTTAAAGTTTATGTATAAATTCAGTTATGTAAATAGTAAATTTTGTGGTTTAAATTGTATTATGATTGTATAAGCCTGTATATGACGATGATGAGTACAGTGTGAGGTGGTGTGGTGTGCTGGTGACCCGTACCCAACTCGTCGTGGAGTACTAGGCTCTGTGGTAAGTTTTACAATGATTTTTATAAGATTTTACCTCGTTTTTCAAAGAAATTCATAGTTTTTATTTGATATTTGATAATTCGTTATGAGTTTGGCCCCCAGAGCATTATATATTATTGCCTGTATGTTTCTGCTCATTTTGGCCTGGGGAGCCCGTAAATTTATTGTATATTTTGTGAGCTACGGAATTTTGAGCAGAATTCCGTAAGCTTTTTGTGTTTCGGGGCAAAATTTACAGGGGAGACTCTGTCAAAATTTTTCCTGAAATATAACTTTCTTAGTTTATGATTAAAGTGATATAGAAATTGATAGAATTGAATTTCGAGGTTTAGTTTTCAAAAAAAAAATAAAAAAATTCGGGGCGTTACAGAAATAAACTAATGGATTCCGGCAATATGGTCGACTGTCTGTCACACAGTCGACTGCCTTCGAGCTGCTGTGTCTCCTCTTCCCCTTCTTTTATGATGATGGAGTGATGCACTGGTTGACTTGATGGTTGGGAACTTTGTGATTAAGTTGCGTCCAAGAGATAGATGATCCTCGGATGGGGTCGTGGAGTGGAGAGAGAGCCTGTTCAAGAGATGGTATTCTGATATTTATAGGACACGGCTGAGAATTAGGGTTTCCACTTTTTCAGGAAGATCCTTCTTTATTTGATTTGATGATTAATATCTTTCTCTTTTCTCCTTTCTTTCCTTATCTGTTCACCACGTCCACTTGGAAAATACCCTGTCTTTAGATTTAATTCGCTGTATAAAATCTTGATCCAAGTAGATTTGAATTTAGATGCAGGTATATCTTTGAAGATCTTATCTGTTTATTCCGCCGCAGACCAGTCGACTTGTCTTCGAACCAGTCGACTGAGTCGAGACTTCTGTAGATTTCATCTTTGATCAGGCCAGTCGACTGCTCTTGGGAATGAGTCGACTGTGTCGAGAGTAATGGAAAATCAGCTTCTCTTGTTCAGTCGCCTATGTTGGGGAACCAGTCGACTGATCCTCTGCAGTTTGCTGTGTGTTGTCCTTGAAGTCCTAAATTTGCTTCGTTTTGCTGTTATAAGCTGTTTCCTATGGAAAAGAGAAAATAAGAGTTAAATACCACATATAGAGCTTTTAAATGTCTAATTATATTAAGATTATTGCTCTAAAAAGTGAATAATAATTTGTTCATCACAGAATCCTCGTCGACAACGGCAGCTCGGTGAATATTCTTTTCCTCGAAGCGTTTGAGAATCTCAAGTTACCCAGAGGCAAACTCAAGCCGGCCGGGTACACCTTGCACGGGTTCTCTGGCGTCCCTGTCGTGATAGAAGGGATTGTTACCCTCGACGTTACCGCCGGATCGACTCCTGTCAAAAGGACCGAGTCCATGGACTTCATGGTAGTCAACGTCAAGGCGGCTTACAACGCCATACTCGGCCGACCTGGACTATGCTCCCTCCAAGCAGTGCCGTCGGCTTACCATCTGAAGCTTAAATTCCCCACCCCGCAAGGAGTCGGCATCGTCCGAGGCAGCCAAGAAGCAGCACGGTCATGCTACATGACCACCGTCGGGGGAGGTGTGTTCCCCCTCGACGCCGAGCGAACATAGATTATGGCCAGGCTAAGTGTAAATCTATTTTTGTGTACAACCTCATATGTAAAGGGCTGTCTTAGCGGCCCTCCCTATCTTATACTAAAAATACCCCTTTTTTGTCCAAACCCAAATGCCTCGATAGACTCAATCCGAGTCCAGACTAAGGGTTCTTCCTAAGGCCCCACTTCGATCCTTCGCGGATCGGTGGAGCCGAACCTTGCCTCCGACATTATGCGCTACACTACTAGCCGGAGCGATGAAGGAAAAGGATTCTTTATTCATGCCCCTTTATTTTCGTTCTGAAAAAATAAAAGAAACAAAGACCGTTACAGGACCACTCCGCTCATCTCAAACCAGAAGAAATCTTAGGGCCCTTCGGGTCCAACAAGGCACGAAAGTACTCCGACCAAGCAACTAGGAGCCCCTCTCCTCGTTATGATAGTCCTTAGCCTCAGCCACGGTCGACACTCCAGCCACAGAACTCTGGGCGTCATCCGGTCGCGTACGCTGCAACAGCAACAGCGCAGAGGGAACCCCCTCCGCTTGCCGACCTGCGGAGGAAGAGAAGGAGACGCCGAACATCGCCTTGTAACGATGTATCTCCCTCTCCTTCTCCACAAAGACGTCGCGAAGCAACCCCCCAGGAAAGGGCCTCGGCGCCAAGGTACTCAACTCGGCCTGTACAAGGTCCACACCGCCGAGCTCCCAATCCCACATCGCCCTCCTCAGCCGACGCGCCTCCTCACTTAAGGCTTCGGACTTATTCCGATAAAAGTTACAAACCGTATCAGTGTCCCGAGCCCCCCTTCGGTGACAAACCAGCGCGGTCTCCAGGGCCTTAACTTTACTCCGGAGCCACGCCACATAGAAACTACGGGAGTCCACCTCGGGGAGGAGAGCCGCGACCTACAAGAAAACCAGCCAACTTAACACACATTCGCAAGAAGGTTCGGAAATGACCGAGGTCAAAACAGTTGGCCGCTCAAAAAACTTTTTTTACTACTATAAATCCTTGTACTTCTTACAAAAAATGTGGTGGCCAGTCCGCGGGAGGCAAATACAGTCGAGGAAGAGAAAAAGAAAGATACAAAATATACAACTCAATGTCCCACCTCAGCGTCGACGGACGGATCCACGGGTGCGTCGGCTGGTGGATCGAGGGCAGGCCCTTCTTTGTCAGGAGTCTTCGACGTCCCCTCGATCTCCATGTCATACTCAAAATTGGACAAATCGAGGGTCGGGAAGAAGTGCCTCACATGACTGAGGGCCTTCGCATAACTTTTGTCCTGGGCCTCGATCACCATCATCTGACCCGTAGTCATCACCTCCTTCGCCTCCTTGGTGAACTTCGTCTTCAGGGAAGCCACCTTCTTCTCCCACTCTGTATCCTTGGCCTTGAGCTGGAGCTCCAGCTGCTGCTCCCTCTTGTGCGAACCCTCGAGTTCGATCCGCATCTCCTTCATCTCCCGCTCGCTCTTTTCCGCCCGAGCTCGCTCGTGGGCCAGGGACGCCTCGTAGAGGTTCTTTATGTTGGCCCCCTGTATGCAAGCCTACAATCAACGAGCACAGATAAAGATAAGGCGTCCGGACGAAAATCAACGAGGGGGACAGGGTCGACGGACTTACCAGCACAGTGGCCTGCGCCAGGCGTGCGAACGCCACCTCCACGGGCTCGCCCTCCATCGCCTTACGGTCACGAGGGGTCGCCAACTTCTCCACCACCGCAACGGCTTGGGCCTCCTCGGTCAGACAGTCCCCCATCCGAACCGACCAGTCTGGAGCCCACCGCTGCCGCAACAACTCCACCACCGGATCCTCTTCCTCGACCTCAACCAAGGGACATTTTCCCTTGTCAAGAACAGAGGCCCCCGTTAGGCCCTGACCCTTCGAAGCAGCCGCCCCCTTGCTCGCCTCCAAGCGGACCCTCTTGGTCCTCGGCTCGAGCTGGACCTCCGAGATGACTAGGGACGACCCCCTCGGCCTCTTCGCCGCCTCCTTCTCAGCCTTCTCCTTCCTCATGGCGAGCCTCCTGGCCTTGATCGACGCCTCGTCCATATCTGCGGGAAAAGCCATTAAAAGCAATAAGCAAGAAAGTACGAAAGGACCAAGAGAAAAGAAACAACTACATACACATAACGGCTGGGCTCAGTCCAATGCTCGCCAGGCTGGCCTCCGTCACCTCCGTCCAATCAATACTAGGTGACAGACGGAGGCGCTCGACAAACCCCCATTCTTCAGCCGACAGATCCCTCTGCCTCGGCGCTTGGTAGCTCGGCTTGGAGTGGTTCCATCGAGTGGGGATGTCCCATGGCTCTTCACTCCAGATCACCAGATATTTTTCCTTCCATTTCTTAATGGAATCCGGGTGATTGCGAACAACCTTCCCCTTACTCCGGGGAGAGACATAGTATACTCCCTCGGCCGACGAGCTGACCATCAACATCGCGCGGAACACATTCAGCCGCAGGGGCACTTGCTGTTCCTCGCACATCAACACAAAGCAGATGATCTGCTTCCAAGAGTTCGGCCCGTACTGCATGGGCGCCAAGGAGGCCCAGTTCAGCACATCCCTAACGAACGAGTGGATTGGCAACCTCAGGCCGGAGATGAAAGCATCCACAGGGAAGACACAATACCAAGCTGATAGGGGATCGGTGGGGCGCAGGATAGAGCTCGGCAGCAGCAATTCGTAGCCAGGCCCTATATGATACGCCAGCTGCAGAACCTCCAAGTCCCCGTCCTCCAAAACGGTCGAGATCGCGTCCATCATCGCCCTCCTCCGGCTCGGCGAAGAGGGCTGCACTCCGAAGAGCTCCCGGTCAAAAAGATCGTCGGGATATTGACGGAAATGCTTCGGCTGTACGGGCGAACCCGTCATCAAATTGCGGAAAACAGGCGCCTGGCTCGAACCGCCGGTCCTCGACCCCGCCTTCCTCGGGGCCCTCTTCTTCTTCTTGGCTCGCTCCGACGAAGGAGTAGACAATGACCCCAGGCCTGTCGGCGTAAGTCTGGAACCTGCACCCGGAACGGTGGACCTCCTCACCACATCACCCTCGCCTCTCTCCTCCTCGGAAGACAACTCCAACACACGAATGCCGTCCGAACCATCGCCGGCTTCCTCCGACTCGCTGCTCGCCACCACAAAGGGACGTCGGGAGCGTGGCGGCCTCATCTGGTGTACCGCCTCCTCCTCACCCACTGAGTCCTCCCACGAAACCGAGCCAGAAGGGTCCGCAACCGGCACCGAACCCTCCTCAAGCACGGGCTCTTCCCACGACGTCGATGTAGAGACAGGCTTTCCTTCCCCCCTGGACGTCGACGCCGACGAACCGGACTGAGCCCTATCCATCTGTGCCTAAAGCTAAACAAACTTACCAACTCACTTGGAACCGCTTCGGAAGGATGACCCTAGTACGGCAAGCTGCAAGAACAGGCACTGAAGGGTTGAGAGATTTTTTGAGGAAGAAGGCAGCAAGAAAGAAGTGGGCGAAAGGGGAAGAGAGGAGAATACTTATAGAGGAGAAGAACGACTCCTCGACTTCCGCAATGACTATTCACTGATTGACGCACAACTGCCGCCTGGAAAATCGCGCCACGACCTCGAAACGTGTGCTGCTGACGTCATCAGACGCCAGACTGACAGCCCAACTTAGGGGTCGGTTCGGATGGAGTACGCGACGGAGAGAACATTTTTACTTAAAGGTTTAAGGCGCCGTCTTCAGACAGACGCCCCGGGCTCCAGGACTCGGTCGGTTCCCCTTTCACCCGCGAGCAGCTCGGGACTTACAGCCTCAACAGCCGAAACCCCGAACTGTTCGAGGGTGAGACAGAAACCACCATCACCTGGAGCCCTATTTGAAGACAGAGTGGCCAACCTCCAATCGGAGACGACCCACCCATCCGGGGCAATTCGGCCCCTAACCTTTGATTTGGTAGATGCCCCTCCCGTCTGGATCTCTCTCGGGCCAAACAACCAGATCAGGGTCGTCTGACCCGAAAAAGGATCCAAACGGCAGATGCTTCACCAATCCGAGGCTCCTCAACTATCGGTCCGAATTTCGGTGGTCGCCCCTCTCGCCCTAATCCCCCCTGGAGCTGACTACCACTTCGGGGCCATCAGATCCAAGAGAAGATCGGGGCGGCAGAGAATCCACCTCCCCCGACACGACCGGGATTAAACTTAGCAAGAAACAGACGTCCGCCGGAGCAGACACCTTTGAAGGCCAATAGACCACCCTTGCTGTGATCCGACCCACTGCAGAGAGAGGGATACTTATAGCCCCCCCCACAGGCCAGCCTTTATGACATGGGGAAAACCAAACGACGGAAGACCAGGCGCCACGCATTTATTAGACGGCGCCATTAAGGCACCTGGGAAGTTGGAACATCGCACAGATCCCGGGACGCCTTTAATGCTCCGCAAAGACGGCAGGCTACCCTCCTCCACATTCCTGAGGCTCAAACGGTTCGCCACCACCCTTACCGACCCATAGATCCCTCGCCGACTCGGGAACAGGTCCAGCACCAGAGTAGTCTTTTATGGAAAACACCACGGCTCGCCATCGCCCTTGCCGACCCGTAATCCCTCGCCAAGCTCGAGGTCAAGTCTGGCACCAGGGCAGTCTTCTCAGGAAGGCTCAACGGCTCGCCATCCCCTTGTTGGCCCATAAGTCCCTCGCCTGCTCGAGGTCGGGTCCAACACCAGGGTAATATTCTCAGAAAAACACAATGGCTCGCCCTCCCATTTTTTCCACAACCATGAACACTCCTCCAAGGCTTGCTCCCGCACCCCCGCAGGAGTGGGGGGCTTGTGTGATAGGGTAAAAATGGCCTGAGGCCCAACCAGGGCCCAATACAATTCTCACTCGAAAAGGTAAAAATAGCTATCTAGCTCGGCCCCGAACCACTTCAGGGTCGGCGCCGAACCTCATGTTTGCCCTCACAGTACTGGCCTCCTCGTGCCGACGAGCCTCGGTAGTCCTCGGAGTCCGACCCGTGACAGTGCCACAGGCCGCCCCCCCTCTCTGGCGAGGCAGAAGGATGACCTAGCGCAGCCTAGGCCCTCCGATCCTCCCAGAAGAACAGGAGACCCACGATCAGCCACGTCAGCTCCAAATACCACCAAGGGTTTCGCCACGTCAGCCCTATACCACTCCTGGTATTGCCACGTCTGCCCTAAACCCCATGGGCCTTCTGCCACGTCAGGCCCACGGGCCTTCGGATCCAGACCCGGCCCCCAAAGGGAACTAAACCCGGTTGGGATCCTCTATAAATACTAGACCCACATCCACCTTTTGAGGTAATCAATCTTTTGCCACCTAAATATACCTAGTTATTGCTACTCTCTCACAGAGACTGACTAGATCGTCGGAGGGTCCGCCACCGAGATAAACCCCGGTGTTTCAGGACCGTCTGCAGGTACACAAGACCTCGGATCCGACCCCTCAGATCCGAGCCCAGACTTCAACATCATTCCGAGCTCATCGTAGCTTCCAGAAGGTCAACCGAAGATCGGCAGACGAGCAGCATTCTCCTTCAAATACAAATCGAGTCCGAACTCACACCTGGTGTATCCACACGTCTTCCAGAAATAAACCGCATCAGTGTCCAATATCACTTGAAGTAAGAGTTCGATACTCAAGAATTATCGGGTGGTACTAGATACTCACAAAATATCTAAAATATACATTAGTCACCGTAGTATTAATTCATGGCAAGGAATTAAACCCTATATTGAGGAGTACGATAAGGGTTTGTCCTCAGACCAATGTAGAATGGGATGCATAGAATCCGAACAAGTATGCATTAGTGCATCGTAGTGTAAATCTACATTAGGCATTTAAAGCATATCATACACTGTCATGTTTAGGATAGTCACTCTTACACTTTGTTTGCATTCAAGTTGTGGTTTCGTTTTGTTATAGTATAAAGCATCGTTATATTACGACATAATGGGGATGACTGTTTTATAATATTGCGTCGGTTGTAAGCAACTGACGTGCCCACAGTTTTCAGTGCAGGATTTCGATTTGCAAAAGAACACGAAGATAATTTTGGTGCTAAAGATTGTTGGCAGATTTTAGTTGCTTTCATTCAAGTTGTATTTTTATCGTGTTGTAATTATTTATTTTCCGCTGCGTTATTGTAAAAGAACAGTATTGTATGATTTTTTTTTTTAAATTCCTTGTAAAATTGTACGAAATGAAGTAAAAGATCCTGTTGTGCTACGAATTACCGTGTTTTAGAATTCGGGGCGTTGCATGATGAACCACATCGTGTTGATAACACTCGTATGCAATCCAAGGGGAGATTGTTAGAATTATGTCTTGCATACTCGTAGTACGACGAGTAGCCGGTGAAGTGAAAGAGGTCGAAACATCGTAGAGTGAGAAGTCAGCAGAATCAGCAACAGTAGCAATGCAGTCGACTACTGGAATCTGGAGTCGACTGCTAATTCCCTTGTTTCAAACAGAGGGATTAGCAGTCGACTACACCTCTTGTGTAGTCGAATGCCGACGACGCTATGGCCCCCTTTTGTGTTATTTTATTCAGGCCCATCTTCTCCTCCATTCCTATCTTATGAGTCATATTCAGTGTCTTCTTCTCCATGGTAAATCGGACAAGTGAGCTATCAAGGCTAACCTAAAGTTCTCCAATATGCGAGGTCAAGTACTTCATTGATTGTAAGTGAGACTTGAGAGATGGTCCTTGGTGAGTGAGTTTAATTCCTTGTATTAAATAAATTTGTAACTCTTTGTAATATTCTCAAGTTGAATGTTATATCTTCCTAAATTTTTCTCCAGATTAAGCGAAAGATAACTAGGATAAAATCCTCGTGTGTTTTGTGTTGGATTGGTGGATCTATTTTGTTTGGTTGTTCGATTGATTCGTCTCATCCACCTCACCATTCTCATTACTCTAATTAGTTCCGTTGTGCCGTTTGTATTCGACTAAATTTCCTACCGATAGTTGTGGTGAGATTTCTCTTCCGATCACAACACCCCAACTATATGAATTGACTAATATAGATTAAACAATTAAGATATTTACCAGGACTCTTACTTCTATTAGAAATTCATACTCTTTTGAGTGGAAGATGCTCTTTGAAAATGTTTTAGACTGAACTACCCAAACCCTTAACTTTTATCATACTCAGCAATCTTCTGATTGAGTCCTTATGTGTGACTGAAAGATAGCGAAGTCTTTCTAAATTCAATGAGCATATACGGAAGGAGGCAAAGATTATTTATTTCTCCAATAATTAGGACTTGGGAGGTGAATTACATTATCTATTCCTATGCATTGGTACATTGAACCTACATGTTGATAATCACATGATTAAGTCCTGTTATTATCTTCAAACGAGGAGATCAAATGTGCAATGCTCCCAATATTAAAACAAAGAATCAAACATATAATAATTAGATCAAATGCTAACTTCATAAATTGTCTGCCAATCATTCTAACTATTGGAGGTTTCTACCGTATCATCTGTTTGACCACTTGCTACATTTCTCGTCATTGTCATATCAATTTATATTTTCACAATACAACATGTATCGTTTGATTACTTTGGGTTTTTCTTACTATTGAATGAAGTCAACTTAACAAATGCAATCTCTGATGAAGCTGTGACCTCAGCACCCTCTGCACCGGCTATGGCACCAGCGACGACTACCCAACCAACCTTCGGACCACCGGCTCCATTCCCTCATGCTCTCGGAGTGGAGTTGAGTGGGTGCGGGCCCAATGAGAGGGTCCGCCACACTACAACCCTCCCTCCCCCTCCCCCCAACAGCCTCTGATGCTCCCCTTCCCTCCCTTCCACCTCCTCCTCCTCTTCCACAGACCTCAGTCACCCCAATGACTACACCATCCCTCCTGACTTCTCACCCTATTTCTAACCCTACCCTACTGAACTCCCCCCTGAGGGAGAGCCCCCTAGGCTCAGACTTGCCCTCAACCCTCCGCAGGCACACCGGAGTGTACATCATCGGCGGGGGGAGAGGGGCAACGATCATCACCGCCATCATGAGGAGCTGATCTCGCGGGGACGGGCCCATAGAGGGGGTCCTCTTACTAGCCACCACAGGCATAAAAGAACCCCCCCCCCCCCCCCCCCCCCCCCCCCCCCCCCGCCCCCCCGCCATCCAGCGTCACGCCCACAGATCAATGTATGAACGTCGATACCAACCAGCGATACAACACAGGTATAATCACAGATCCAACCACTATGAGCATGAGCATCGCCCACTCAAAAACTATACCAGAGAAAGGTCCTACCGGAGTGAAACCCATCATCCAAACAATCACAGAGAGCACCATCAACAGTTTAGACACCAAAGCCATCACTACCAACACCTCTCAAACACTCCTCCATAACCGATATCTCCCACGCTCCACCACAGTCCTTCAAATACTACCTTACCCAAATTGAAACCCAACAATCAACTCCACAATCCTCCATCTGCTTATTCTTCACTCAACCCCCAACAATCACCACCAAAGGAGGTGGTCCTCGACCCTATCAAGTCTATCGTTGTATGGACCCAACAGGGGGGTCCAAACGATGAGTCTAAAGAGGGTGAGGAGAAGACTCCGATTGGGGATTCGTCGAAAAGGTGGCAAGAAGTAACCCGAAAAGAAAAAAGAAAACCCAACTCTCCAACACCAACCCTTCAGGATAACAGGAAAAAACAAAGAAAAGGAAAGCGCAAACCGGTCCCGTGCTTCAATTGTGGAGACTTGGGACATGTCTGGCAAGATTGCACTAAAGAGGTTTGGTGCCTGAGGTGTATGAAGTGGGGCCACATGCCTTACACCTGCACGAACGTTATCAACTCCAATAACGACGATGAGAGGCAGGTGTGCAGGGGCAGATCGTCTGACAACCCAGCTACAATCAGACTTGCAAACAGCCTCGCCACTATCGAAAATGAGGAAAAATGGTTACGCCAGTGGTGTGCAGTGGCACGAGTAAGGTCAGGATGCCCTTTGGAGACCCATTTCCTCCAAGCGCTTAATGCTAAGTGGCCTATGAAGGCCCACAGAGATTGGGTAGTTAAGAAAATGTGTCACCTCCAATTTTTGGTATCGTTCCCTTTGCCAAAAAAGATGGTTGAGGTCACCGGAGTGGCAATGGTGGATTTTGGGCACTTCAAGATGGAGTTCAGAGCACGGTCACCGAGTTTTGGTGCAAAGCGGCCACAGGGCGACAAATTTTGGATATGGATACATAAAGTACCACTACATTTCTGGAAGAAGGAAACTCTGTAAGATATAGTCTCCGACTTTGGTTCGGTGGAGGACATTGATGAGAAGACAATTCGCCTCTCGGAGATCGTATCGGCGAGGATACTGATCAGGAGCGGTGACATCTCCTTAATGCCACGTTTTGCCAAAGTTTTCTCCTATGAGGAGTCCTACCTCATCTAGTTCGTGCTCGACAAGTGCGCAGAGACGGAGTCGGAGCTCCTACCCATCACATCCCCCACACCCTCCTCTCTTCGAGATGGTCGCTCCTATAATCAGGTTGCCTCACCAAAGTGGGATTTGACCATAGATGGGACCCATGAAGTGGAGCGTGCTCACCGAGAACTGATCAAGGCAGCTAGAGGGGTGGAGGGTCACCGGGAGCCTGCGGTGGAGGGATCAGATCGCCAAGTCTCAGGGCCGGACACCGTTGGTCGAGAACGAAGCTTAACCAAGGGATCCAACGGCCAGGATGGCAGAAGGAGGGTAGAGCGATATCCATTACCAGATTTGGTTAATTTCAAAGGGTCAAAGGCAAGACAGGAAAAGGGGAGGCAACAGGTTTCCCAAACTGGTTACCAACCTCTGATAGTTGGTGTGAAGATGCAAAGAATGGAGCAGAGAGGGATTCCAGAGCATGCAGGCCCTAGAAATGGAAAAAACCCTCCTTGTCTCGGCATGCAAAGAACCTCTCCAAAAGGGAAAAAGGTACTAGATTTGGAGCAAGAGTTGGTAGAGAATAGTATCTATAAGGGGAAGACGACGAGCGAAGCGGCGCTTTTTACTAGGGACCTGGACCTAAAGCATGATAGGTCACCAAAAGGGGATAAAGTCAGTGCTTTGGGATAAGAGCAGGAAAGGGCAGGCACTATTTTGGGGAAGACGACGAGCAAACAACCGCTCGTAGGAAGGGAAGAGGTCCCAATAGGGAAGGAAACAAGCAGAGGGCTTGCTTCACAAGGGAAGAGGAAGCATGATTTTAGAAATGAGCTTGGCGTAAAAGACAAAGAAGCATCGGTAGATGAAGCGCCTTCTGCATCGAAAATAACTTTCAATGCCTCAATCTCTGTTATCGAGACCTCGACCTCAGTGCACGCCAGTCAGATTGTGCCAGTTGTCGAAGGGGTTAGAGAAGCCGACCTGCTACACCTAAAGCAGAACTTTGCTTATAGTACTCCATAGTCTCAGTGCGAGATCAAAGCATAAGAATCTCGGAATGAGCCCAAACCCATGGAGAAGAACACTTTAGAGGGTATTCGAAATGTTGGAGACATTAATATGGGTGGAGACATTAATATGGACCTCTGTGGTGAGGGGTCCAGGAAGGGGAATAGCGAGGGGCCCATTGAGCAGATTGTTATATTGGGACAAAAAAGGGGCTTATTGAAGAGGTATTGCACAAAAAACAACGGATCTTAGCGAGTAGTGGGCCCGTCGAGGGGTCCACTACAGGAGAGCAGAATTATAGGCGGGAAGTGACGACATGTACAGGGCCCATCGAGGGGTCCGTTACTCAGCTGACACATCACTCTGATGAAGACGACCGTGAGGATAGGCTGAATCTTGAAGATGATTTCGTATATTCTGAGGAAGAGTCGGTGGAGTCAGAGGATTTTGATTTTGATGTGGACTTCCGCACTATTTCTCCTGAGTTTGTTCCCTCCACCTACCCAGCATCCCAACTGACGGCATCGAGCCAGGGCCCATCAGACACAGGCTTTAGAGTTCAGAAGGTGGCCAAGAGGGCTAATGAGGAGTCCCTTGACGATTATCTGGAGATCACGGCAGTCGCTAAGTTCTCTAGGACTAGCGAAGGAGGTACGCGCTCCTTCTTAGCTTCTATCTTTAATTTCATGACTGATAATAAAATTTTTAGTCTAGTTAATACCTGTGGTCTTGCGGTTACTGATACTGATAGGAACGCCTTTCTCCTTAACAAAATTAGAGATTGGGAGACCAATAGGGTCAACCTTCATTTAAACTCGACGCCCAATACGAGTCACGATCCCCCCTATTAGTAGTTAATGGAGGCTCTATTCTAGAATGTTAGAGGTCTCGATAGGCGGGGCAAACGCGAAATGGTTAAGGAAGTCATAGCCAGGTCTAAGGTTACCATTGTTGGCCTCCAAGAGACCAAGCTATCTCACATGCATAGACTTAGTAGATTAGGGGGTAATCGAGTATCCGAATGGAGAATGTCCCCATCTATGGGGGCGTCGGGGGGCATCGCTCTGGGTTTTAACCCTGACTTCTACTGCTGTCTAGACGAGCTCCATGGATAATTTTCTCTGTCTGTATTGCTCCAGTGAAAATTCGACCAGTGGACTCAATAGATTACGATGGTCTATGGACCATACACATCTGCCTCTAGAATGGCGTTCTGGTCGGAACTTAGGGCAGTCAGAGCACATTGGCCACACTCATGGGTGGTGATGGGTGATTTCAACATCACTAGATTCGCCTCTGAACACAGAGGCAGAGGCTCCAGTGACCATGACAGAGAAGCGTTCAATGAGGTCATTATGGACCTAGATTTGGTTGATATCTCCGTCTTTGATAGGCTTTTCACCTGGTCAAACATGCAAGCGACACCCATTCTAGCTAAGCTAGACAGGATCTTGGTCTCCACGGACTGGGAGACCAAATTCCCTTTGGCCTCGGCTAAATCACTCCCCAAACCAACCTCAAATCATGTGCCTATCTTCTTATCCTCTGGGGAAGATCAGCCCAGGAAACCTTCTAAGTTTCGGTTCAAGAAAGCATGGTTGGAGATCCAAGACTTCCACCACATGGTCAACGAGAGTTGGTCTCGCCCGACCACGGGCTGTGAGGCGACCGCAGTTTGGTGTGAAAAATTAGAAGACTCAGGGGCAAGCTCAGAAAATGGAACCGAACCAGGTTTGCACTGATTTGGCAAGCAAAGGATTCCCTCCTTGAAGGTATTGAGGTACTGGAGAAAACTGAAGAGTCTAGGGACCTGCTTCTGGAAGAGAGAAATCGATTACTCCAACTCAGACAGGAAATTGACCAGCTCTATCGGCTAGAGAAAATCAAGTGGCAACAACGATCCAGAATTTCGTGACTCAAAGAGGGAGACGCGAACACTGCATTCTTCTACCGAGTTGCCAGTGCCCGATGTAGGTCCAACCTCATTCATTCGATCCATTCGGATTCTGGTATGGTACAAGGAGACAGTGCTATTAAACTGGCTTTCCAGTCTCACTTCAAGCATCTTTTTGGGTACAAAGCTGAAGTGAGAGTCCCTGTCCAACACGATTTCTGGCAAGACCAGATAGGCAACTCCGAGTTTAGGCTGCAGTCCCTCGAAACACCCTTTATTGAGAAGGAGGTCTGGGAGGCTGTCCAGCAGCTGGGAAAAGATAAAGCTCCAGGTCCAGATGGTTTCCCGATAATTTTTTACCACATATTCTGGGAGGAGATCAAAGGTGATCTGATGAAGGTGTTCGCAGACTTTTACGAGTATAAACTCAAACTAGGGAGATTCAACTCCGCGGAGGTTGTGCTGATTCCTAAGAAAGAAGATTCCCGACGAGTCGGGGACTTCTGCCCTATTAGCCTCCTAAACTGCTCTGTAAAGATCATTACCAAGACTCTTGTCAACAGACTGGGAAAGGTAATGGACGACCTCATTAGTCAAGACCAGACAGGATTCATCAAAGGACGATGTATTCAGAATAGTATGGCTACGGCCGAGGAAACTATCCATCAATGTCACACATCGAATTCTAAGAGCTACCTCCTAAAGCTGGACTCCGAGAAAGCCTATGACTCCGTTGAATGAGACTGTCTATTGGAAGTGCTTGCTGGGAGAGGTTTTGTGGCGAGATGGATCAGATGGATTCACGTATGTCTTACCACTAGCAGAACAGCTATATTGGTTAATGGGATGTCAGGACACCTATTCCCTACAGACGGGGACTCAGACAAGGTGACCCGCTCTCACCCCTTCTCTTCACCATTGTGGCAGATGTACTCCGATCCATGATGAACAAGCGCAACAAAGTAGGGTGGATCGCACCAGTGGCCAAGGGCATCAATCATCGAGGGTGCTCTATACTCCAGTATGCAGACGATACTCTACTATTTGGCAATGACAACCTAGGGAAGACTACCGTCTTCAAATGCGTTCTGTACTGTTTTGAAGCTTGGTCTGGCCTTAGGGTTAAATACCACAAAAGTGCCCTTATTCCCATTGCCCTTTCACCAAAAGAAGCTACTGAGCATGCCACAGTCATCAACTGCTCCACCAAGAGTTTTCCCATTCAGTACTTAGGATTGCCACTAAGATCCGAGAAGCTCAAAAAGGCAGAATGGCTACCCATTATTGACCAGGTGGAGAAACGGCTAATAGGCTGGAATGGCAAAGCCCTATCTCTAGGGGGAGAGTCACACTCATTAATGCTGTCTTTTCAAACCTGCCTACCTATTACCTCTCCTTCTTTGAAATGCCTCGATGGATTATCCAAAGAATTGACCGGACGCAGAAATGCTTCTTATGGAAAGGGGCAGACCCAGACCGAGAAGGTTATCACCTCATCAGATGGGAGAAGGCATGCATGAAAAAGATTCATGGTGGCCTTGGTATTATCGATCTTCGTGATATGAATCTTGCGCTACTGAGCAAATGGTGGTGGAAAGTGTTCCACCCTGATGGAGAAGGGTGACAACAATTTGTTTAGGGATACATGCATAGGAATGGAACAAGAAATCTAGGCTTCAGGATAGGCCCCCGGGTTTTCTGGTTCTAGAAAGGCATCACTAAGGCTTATGAACCCTTTAATAGCGGTGTGAAGTATGTTATCGGTAACGGCAGACTCACCAGATTTTGGTGGGATAAGTGGTGTGATGATCATACACTCAGATATCTGTTCCCCGACTTATATGAGCTAACATCACACCCACGCTGCATGGTGGCCGCAGCCTGGAAAAGAGGTACCTAGAAGCCACCCTTCAAACATTTGCTTGATCTAGGCTCTCAGCTTAGACTAACGGAACTTCAGACCTACATCACCAATTCAGGAATTGGTTGCTCACAAGGTCCAAATAAGAAGTACTTGGAATTGGAGAAGAAAGGCAAGTTCACGGTTCACTCCATGTACAACCGCATCCATTTTAGGGGATGTATCCCTAAATGGTCAGTCGTCATCTGGAAAACGAAAGCACCGCTAAAGATCAAAGCTTTCCTATGGTTGGTACTGAATGATGCGATCCTGACTAGGAAAAATCTAGCTAAGCGCCAACCGAATGTGGATTATCAATGCGGGTTCTGCCACGCTACCCTGGAGACTAGAGACCATCTTTTGCTGCAGTGTCATAGGAGCAAAGCGGTACTTGTAGAGGTACTCAACGCCCTAAGGACATCTCATTATCCTAGTGTATATGAGGATCTGTGGGTAGCCCCTATGTTCGCGTCAGAGAAGGGTTCTATGAGAGAAGCATGGTATATTGCTTTCGCTGCAACGACCTGGGTTCTTTAGCTAGACAGAAATAATCTTTACTTTCGTAGAACTTACAATAGTATTTGTGGCAATTTGACTCATATTATGCATTTTATTTCATTTTGGGCTAATGTGGCCACAGCAGATCCCAGAGAAGGATTGCGAGCGTTTTTCAGGTTCGGGAGTTCGATGATGAGGAAATCGAGATCCGTCCGACGATCGATTGATAGTCAGCATTGCCGTCTCTGATCATTGTTACCCACCACCTCAGGGTTTGTTGGGGGGTTTATGATGTATTTCTTTGTGGCTACTCTAGGTTACTTTTGTCCCGCCCCCCATATTTGGGGCGGAGTTTATGTACTTTTATTTTGTTCGTTTTGTAGTGAGCTCAGTTTTCTGAGTTTGTTTTATTAATAGCTTATTAAGGAAACAGGGTGGCAGACTCTACCTTATTTTAAAATAAAATAAAATAAAATAAACATGTATTGTTTGATTGTTTTACTTATTAATACAATATATATGACATCAGTCGTATCGGTGGTTCTCGTATAAATAGAAATGTCCAAACTCCAAACACATGAAGCCCACCTGAAACGGATGCAAAAGAAGGGTATGCAATTTGTTTACCAGTTTTTGAGTAACTGAGAGTGTAATTTAGTCAAAGTACTTTTCATCATTTGAATGTGGAGAAGTTCAGATTTATGTCTTTCAATATGAAATCCAGAATCAATCCTAACATGTCAAGTTTCTATCACTCAATCGATGGTTACCAATATCAATTTTTCTTCACTTAGCTAAAAGCCAAGAAAAATAATTTTGTCCCTGAAAAAGGGGTAAATTTATTTTAGCTTCGCAAACATCCCAATAAATTATAATCCGTATCCTCACCAGCGCTAAGTTTCCTGAGGTCCAAGGTAAAGGTAAAAGGCCCAAATAATTTTTTTGGAGAGCTCTAATTATAATATAATTTTTTACACGTAAAATATGTATCTATATTTATAAGGAGAAATACAAATTTTAGAATTCCTAAAATTACAAAAAGATCAGGAGCTGAGGCGGCCACCTCACCTGCCTCAAAGTGGGAGCCGGCCCTGATCCTCACTTTGAAGTATTAATGTATATCATACAATATAACATAATTAACATCGGATACATCTACACATAAAGACCATTCCTCCATACATGACCTCTTCGATAGTCGAAGAGATCATTATGTACGAGGGGGCAGGTAATCTAATGACGCCCATGTCATCTCAAATTATGCCTTAGTTGGTCAATCTCTTTCATCATATGCATGGAATCCTAATTTGATATTTAAGTTGTAGCATTAAAAAAGAGCGTAACCCTTTTCTCTCTCCTCCATTATAATCTCCTTTGTTTTGCTTAAACAAGTCTTGATTCGGTCCCCTTTATTTTTTTTTAAAAACCTATATAGGATTTTTTTTTTATCTTTGTTACCATAATCTTTGTATTATATAATATCAAGTATATTATTTGTATTATTATAATAGTGATTATTATTTTATTAAATGGATGACGTGGAACCCACAATGCATGGCTAGTTAGTTCCTAGGGTTCCTGTTTATTCCTGTTGGGGAGCAAGTAAGTGTTTGCTGCTTTTTGTGGCAACACCACCCCTATTTTTGCTTCATTCAATTCCGACCGTTGAGTTCTTGCTTAGTTGTCAACTAATTAAGATTATGATCATAATCAACCAAGTGGATTAGCGTAATCATCTCTTAACTCTAGTTGTTAGTAAACAAATCCATGTCCCATGTGAAGCATTTTGCTAGTAAATGAAATTATGAGAAAGGTATATAAAATAATTCTTGTAGATCCTCATCTATATATAGGAAAGATTTTGTGTGTGTGCATGTGTGAATAAAAGGTGGAATATGACCGTCCTTCTTCATTTCATTAATAAAGAGTTAACATAACAAATCCGGCATAATGGCAAAAGTACAGATACAACTAACAGATAATAAAATAAAAGCCATCTACCTAATATACGAGGGTGGGACAAGTAATCTGAAAAAAAACAAAGAAACACGACTTAACGAGTGTACATATAACAGACAACATCGAAGATTGGGGGGGGGGGGGGGGGGGGGGGGGTTCTCCCTACAAAACCCTAGAAGGTGGGAAAATGGCGGTGCCCTTCAGTCCAGAGTAGGACCAACTCGACCTCCACGTCTATAGGAAAGTTGGTCGCATTGTTTTGTTTAATAGATCGTTCTAGTTTTTTACAACTACTACTGGAATTATTCTATATATCTGAATCAATTACAAGTTCTTTTTGCACATGCATTTCATATATTTGATCATCGGAAGTCATTGACACAAACCCTAGATGCAAGAGTTTGGTCGTATTCACATATTTGATGTGGTAGCTCATTCAAAGTCGTTGATAGAAAGTCCTAATGCAAGAGTTTGGTCTCACTATTCCATTCTAGCCAAGAAGATGGTATCAATACTCCCAATTCAAAAGTGAGATTTACGTAGAACGATCACACACACTCAGACGCGAATGCAAGAAATGAGTACGTACCTTCTGCAACTAATTCTTAAAAAGAAACAAACTTCATTACAAGTGTTAAACTCCATGTGTAGTAGCACATTCTCTACATGAAACTGAACAGAACAAAATTTGAGTCTTTACTGGTCCACCGTTCTCTTCACTTAAACACATACTAATAATCTAGCCTAAGTAGTACGATGTCACACATCAAAGTCAGCTTGTTTATTCTTGTCGAATAAATTAAGTAAACCCGAATGCTCAAAATCAACTTTCTTATAGTACCGCACGGCTCTGGAATGAATTGAATTGATCGGCTTTAACTGCAACTGGAAGAAAGTGTGAAAACGGCTAGATGAGTAAATTGCACTTTCTTTAAGAAGTTATTCGACCGTTTCTGGAGATGATTCGTTGATCACCAAACACTCCTACCAGTATACAACGAGCTAGCTTCTGTTTACAATGTTGCATAAAATTTCAGTAGCAACACGTACTAACTTGCACCACTCAATATGACAATCACTCAATGACAGGAAGGAGAAAAGAAGAAAGACAAGTTTTCTGTACTTTCCTATTGACAGAAATGTTCTTTTTATAACCCAAGAGAAAGGAGACCCAAAAAAAAAACATTTACCTTTATTTTTACCATAAATGTTTTCTTAAATTTTGTATTGAGAGGTGAAAAATGGTTAGTACAGTAAATGCATTTGAAGAGGCTGAAAAACTTTTTTAACCTGTTCAAAATTTTAAAAAATTATGTTTTTTTTTTCTTCCCTTTGTTTTTTTTTTTTTGGTTTCAAGAGACCCAAAGAGCCTTAAGAAGTACGTAAGTGATTAAAAATGTTTAGTATAGTATACTAAATTCCAACAATAATTCTGCATGGGGCCCACACAAGGGCATGCAAGTGGGGACCACAGGTAGAGCAACGACAAAACAAGGGGAGGTGGCCGCCGAGTGCACATCCGACAGGGTGGCGGGGTGTGGACGTGTCATTATTTAACGTGGCCTTGCCTAGCCCCTCCAATATTTCTATTTTCTAAAGCAGCTACCACTACTAGTCATGCATGTATATATATATATAGTATAGTATAGTACAGTATGGTATAGTATAGTATAATTTGTACATAGCCTCGCGCACCAATGCATTGCAATATTGCATCCCCCACTTGTAGTAGTATAAAGTTTGTAGCAGTAATCGTGTACCTGTTATCTTCTTCTTCTTCTTCTTCTTCTTCTTCTTATCTCACCAGCTTTATTGTAGATAAACACATCGATTCTACAATCCAAATCCAAGGAGAGATTTTGATTTGACTACGAAATCCCAGATCAGTGTGATTTTCATGATATATAGTAGATAATATCTTAGGTACTTGTAATGAATGCATACAAGATTTTGTAATCATTTTATATTTTATATACCGATTTATATATTATAATATCTGTATGTATAATAATTTATTAATTTGTTTGGATATTTTCTGATCATGTTTTCAAGTACTTTGAAAATAAATGTTTTTTTTTCTAAAAACGAAATAAATGATTTGTTGATAACATAGCAATTGGGGCATTATGCAGTTAATAAATAAGAAACCTTCAACTAAGTTCGGGTTTGTGCAAATGCAACTTATGATATAAGGAACATGATAAATTGAGTGAAACGTTCATATGCACTCATCATGTGACGCTTACCTTGCATCAATTATTATAAGAAAATTCAGCTTTTTGTACTTAATTAAGTACCCAACAATATATGCTACTTAGCTAATTGTTCTTACCTTAATTGTTTTGGGTACAAAGAAGTGGGTGAATATAGAACAAACAGTAAGTGTACAAGTATACATAAGTTTGCAATTTTTCCTCTCAAGCCGAGGCCCATATAACTCCGAGGCCCATTAACACTAAAAAAATGACTCACTGGCCCCATTTATGCTTCCATTTAATCAAGACACCCCGAAAGTGGCACAATCTGTAATTATATACAAGTCCAGTGTCAGTTTTCCCACTCCACCTATTTTTCCGCAATTTTTTTTTTTTTTTTTTTTTTGGCTTCTTCCCAAAACAATTGAAAAGTGATGTCCGTACTATCATCCAAAAAATGGAAAAGACGGAAAAGGACATTCCATCATAAAATCCAACAAAATGGACATATTGTAATCCAACGACTGAAGCACACCCAGATACCCATCACGAAATCCTAACTGCTTGTTTTTTTTTTTTTTTTTTTTTTTTTAAACCAGGATCAATAAATGAATTATAAATTATGTAATTAACAGCCGATCTTTTTTTCCCTTTTAATCTGAGATTGTTATCTGATCCTCACTCTTGATTTCAATTTTTATGCTCGGATTTTGCCCCCAAAATTATTAAATATACACTAGGAACCACCTAGAATCCAGAGTCACAATTTTTTTTTTTTGATGAACCGGATAGAGGCCGAAAGCTCCAGCCACGCTCCGGAGTCACAAAATTATTAGTTGTATTTTTGCAATAATGACATTTGACAATGAGAGGCGATAAACATTTTCCCATAGCCATAGCCATAGCAGGAACCAGTAAAGTAAATCGCAGGCTGGTTCAATTTATTTATAGCTGAAGTAGTAGAGAGTTCAGTACTAGAAAAGATAGATACAGGCGTGAAGAAAGAGTGGATGAGTGCAGACATGCTCCACGACAGTTCAATCAGAATAAAAATATATTGTTCATACAGTCAGAAAGAAAGAAAGAATACCATGCAAGAAACAAAACAAGATATAAATTCTTAATAGTCAAATCAGATACAATCATCTCAATTTGAGACTATCAAACTTAGGTTTCTCAAATCTGATGGAAGCTAACAGAAAGCCACAACCCTACACAAACAAGGTTTTTGTCCTCACAAATTATTCCAATCACTTAAATATCAACATCAGCATCAATGCAAATCATGATGTATTAATGTATTATGTACCAGTGATTGAAAACCATAGAATAGTCCATCACTTTACAGCTGCTAAAAGACAACGTATGATACATTCCAAATTCAAAACTAAAGATGCTCAGGCATTGACTACTGGTCCTGAAATTGACCTCACTTTGTTTCTCACTCCAAATAGCCACATAATTTCTTCAATTTGCCAATCAATGAAAATTCTGCACCTTATATACCTTGAAAGGAGAAGGTATTGCCGTATTGGAAACTAAAGCCAGGTCAATTTACAAGAGCATAATCCAACACAACAAACACACAAAACTGAATCAACAAATATCATTACAAAAAAAGAACAAAAAGGTCTACTCTGAAAAGATATAAACAAATACGTGATTGTTTTTTTTTTTTTTTCCTTCTTTCGGGCGGGCCTCACAAAAGCGAAACGTGAATGCATCACAGATATATACATAAGCTTTGCCTTGATTAGTAGGGGGGTGGGAGGGGAATACAAAAGGGAAAAAGGGGGGGAAAAAGAACTATTTCCCACAAGTAATAAGGCTACCTCTACATGGTAAAATGCATACAAAAATTACATGAATCAGCTGACTTACATGAGATCAATCGGAGACTGAAATTGAAAAACCGAGCTTTCACCCAACACGCCGCAATGCTTTATTATCTTGAGCACAATCTCCAGTTAGAGTTAAAAAGAAAGTTGCTGTGGTATTAGTAATCACAGAGGTAGTAGTAGTAATGGAGTCCTGCTCTACACTTGCACTTGACTGGGTTTGCATTTTAGTTGTAAGATATGGCCACGAAGGCTGCATTGTTTTACCTGTAGTATATATTTCTATTAATACAAAGTAGGAAAAATGATACAGATGCATCATACGCATAATTCATCAGCTTTTCGTGTGATGTGGTCAACTCGACTATTAAAGTACCAAGTTCTTGTGAATATATAATTTGCCTCCACTTATTTTGCCTGTCAATTGTAGGCCTTATCATATGTTTTGTTTAACCAAAGGCCCAAATAATGGGAAAGTTAAGATTGATGTTATATTGTTGGCCAAGCCCTTAAGCTTCGAGAAAAGATTAAAGAGGTAGTCTGAAAAATTTTAAAAACTAAAAGGGAAAAATGAAGTAAACTAGCTAGCACCAGGAACAGTACTTACATGCATAGCTGCTACAGAGGATAATAGATCTCTGGATTGATCCAACAAAGCTCGTTCTTGTGCTGCCACCTCAGATAATTCAGATACCAAGGAGCTTGTACCTTCCACCTATAACCACATGTGAAAATATTACTACTAATCGGCAACTCTAACCTGCTAAAACTAGGTTTTCATGCTTTTCCAACAAATTCAAATTGTGAAGACTGACAACGAGATCAAGTTGCTTCCGATAAGACACTCTCAAGACAGAATGCTTATAATGGAAGGAATATTCGCAATTGAAGACAGATAATACCGTGGATTGCTAAGGAAACCATTCTGGCCCTTCTAGATAAGTTCATGTGATTGAAGTATATCCTGATTTAGTGGTAGAATTGGAGGGTACACATGTCTGTAAATCAGAATTCACAAAGTGAATGGCTGAGAGCCTCTTCAATCACAAAGATCTAGTTCTCTTAATTTACGACTTGCATTTATCTTTGTTTGTGGTTAGGATATGTTATTTCAATCTTTTGTTCATTAGGACTGAGGTTTTTGTTTTTTTGAAATGAATGTGGATTCAGTTGATGAAGCATATCTTTTCCTTGAAAGTTGGACAGGGTACAGTTTGCATATCTTTTAGCTCGTACATTCAAAAACAAACAAAAAAACAAAAAACAAAAAAACCACAAAGGTTCCAACTCCCAAAGTGAATGTAAATCAGAATTCACAAAGTGAATGGCTGAGAGCCTCTTCAATCACAAAGATCTAGTTCTCTTAATTTACGACTTGCATTTATCTTTGTTTGTGGTTAGGAGATGTTATTTCAATCTTTTGTTCATTAGGACTGAGGTTTTTGTTTTTTTGAAATGAATGAGGATTCAGTTGATGAAGCATATCTTTTCCTTGAAAGTTGGACAGGGTACAGTTTGCATATCTTTTAGCTCTTACATTCAAAAACAAACAAAAAAACAAAAAGCAAAAAAACCACAAAGGTTCCAACTCCCCTTCACAAGACAATTTATTCGAAAATTATTTGAATTTTGATTGTGCACCTTCTCTCTCTTGAGAAGAATAGCTATGCCAAAATCAGGTGTGCAATATAAGTGATGATTATGCCAATAAAACAACCATATAACATAAATTTATCTTTTTTTTTCCAAGTTGCTCTTATGTAAAAATTCACCCAGAGCAATATGATGCAGTCACTGAGTTGGATCAAGATATACAATTACACGGATAGCTTTTATCCGAAATATTGGGATTCACTACATGAACGCTTCTTTTACATCCCTGCTAAGACGTAAGAGCCATCTAGTAGGCATCAACAAAGCTAATTAACTAAAACTAACCATCAGTGGCCTTATCTTAGAAATGATTTTAAGCAGAATCAGTAAATTATATAGTATTTAGTATAAATAAATTGTCTACAAATACCAAAACTGTTATCTGCACAAGTTTACAGAAATCCTCAGAAAATCAAACAAAGTTAACAGCAATCCCTCAGAGAACATTTTCACAGCAGGAGAAAATTGTGAATTTAACATTTCTGAACTTCCATTAGAGAGGTCAAATTATTTACTAGATGCCTTACTTCTTGAGTCTCCAGTTCTATAAGTTTAGAAGATACAATCCCAACTAGTATGCCAAATTTAAACTTTAAATGCATGAGAGTTTTACTATATTGTTAATCCATTTCCACAACAAGGAACACTGTAAATTGATCAAACAGTTCACATTCTTCAGACTGGCAGAATAAACTAAAAATATGTGTGTGTGTATTAAATCTAAACACTAACCTTTGTTAGTAGTGAGCATATTGAGGACCCCATGGTTTGCATCACATCAACTGCCGAAAGAACTGCATCTCTCACTTCTTGTAATTCTGCCTGTTACATGAAAAACACCTAGAAGGCTTAGCAATTACAACAAGGGATTTGACAATTATGTACCATCAATGAATATCCTAAAGCACTAACCCTTGCTCCACCAACAACTGGAAGACGCAGAGTGCTAGCCTTTAATGCTTCGATAGCTCCAGACAATGAACTAGTATGATCTCTGTCCATATGAGACCACTCCTCCAGATAGGACATCTGCAATTGCCAGAGACATGTTCAGAAGTAGTAATAGTGAATTGGATGCATTACAATCAGCATTTTAACAAATTTTGCTGAACTCTGATAGACTCGTATAGGTACATAAATAATTTCACTCACCGTATAGGTACATAAATAATTTCACTCACCGTATACTATAAGCATTTGAAATTGGTTTTACCAATTTTCTTATAGGTGAAAGGTTTGAACGAAAGTTGCATACAAGGAGAAAACTACAACTTAACATTAAAGTCAAACATTATGCTGCAAGCAACAAATGACCTGTTTCATATGGCTACGGTGTATGGTGCAGACCTATTTGTGCAGTTCCCTGATTGTCAATTTTCATAAAAGGTCAATTTGTCCAGTTTCTAATAGTTTTAAATGGCAATGAGAATAATTCCTGAGTAACTTTAGTCTTAGCGAATACTTCAAATCTCCTTCATAACATACATCTCCTATGAAAATGATTTGAAGACAGGAAAACAGAGGTCTCTTCTAGGCTGTGATTGATATAAGGATATAAAACCCAGTACTGTTTTTTGAGGCAAGACTCTTCACATACCCAGTTTAAGGACATCAGACTGGACTGAAGTCGCTTGATCAATCAATCCTTTTTAGGATGGTTGCAAATGAACCAACATAAGCTAAGTTCCAACAAGTACCCTAATAGATAATGCCTTACACATCAGACCTCCATTTAAACAAGTAAATTTATTGGTCGGTAACATTTCACTCCATCCTACAGTATTAGTGTAACTCTAGAAGCTCCATTGATGATGGAGCTATCTAAAAGTTCGTCTAACAAAAGCCTTATTACTATGGATTGCACTTCATGAAGTTTAATCGACGCAGATATGAACATACAAAATCATTATTCCACCATACTATCATTTGAAACTGTAAGTAGTAAATCATGACTAAACATACACCACACCCCCTACGCCTTATCACACCTATTTCAGATCAGCCAAACTAAAAGATCCTTATTCTCATGTATAATTACTGTCAAGGAAAAAATCCCATGTTTAAATCAAGTCCGCTCAAAAATTTTCCCATGACATTTAGGTTAACTTCATCCTTTCCCTACTCGCAAATCCAAGTGCCTCTCCTATGTGCTTTAATTCTTTTGGATCATTGACGGACATCAGAGACGATTTGGCAAGCCATATGTTAGAAGATCTAGGAAAATATGATTTTGATTTATTTGCTATTTATATCCTAGAGAGCAAGTAAATTTTATTTAATTCCTATTTACATTTCCTCCTAGGCAAGTAATTCTGTACTTCTTCTCTTTGATCACTTCTAATTCATCACTTTTTGGTTCCCCATCAACCATTACAAGGTAGCAAGAATAGTAAACTAAGAAAAAAGGATACGGACACACCAGCATGAGAATTTTGAAAAAAATACACTAAAATAGCTAGTGGTGTGTCGGGGTCGTTTGTGTGGCATGACAGGGAGGTCCTCTTTTAGCTACTAGCTATTTCATCATGTATTTTTTAAGCAAACACAAAACCCAAACTATATATATATATATATATATATATATATATATATATATATATATATATATATTGAAAGAAAGAAATCAGAAGAGCGAAATGGCAAGTAAGCACAAGGAGTAGTTAGCCAAGGAACTCAAATGCTATGGTTAGTCTCAGAACTCTAATCACCAATGGTTTTGTATTTTATACTTCTATATTCATCACTGCTTCCCAAGATCTACAGATCTGAGAGGGGAGAGAGAGATGCACATTATATAATTAGGTACTGTCTTAACCAATGACAGATACACGTCGTGGAAGCACATGACTAAGGGATTAGAGATGGAGCTATGAAGGAAGTAGTTCCAATAAAAATGTTGTTGAGGTGTTGATTAAAGATGTTACGATGGCAGGCATAAATAAAGAGGGAGAGGTCAAATAGAATGTAATTCTTAGGAGCTCGAAGTTGGTATAATTCTTAGTATTGATAATCTGACTTGTACCCAGAGAACATGAACCATCAGTTTGTTGTTCCTATCCAGGTTCAAATATAAGATATTGGTGACAGTAACATATATTTTACAACGGCTTTTCTACCAGATAGCTGATAGCAAACGATATATCGAGATATGGGGTACTATAGGGCATTCTTATTGAACACTGATGACTAAAAGAAAGATTTTAAGTTCTAAATGTCAACCCCTTAATAAAATTCTACAACGCATACAAATATAAATAAACATTTTATGTTCACACCGTATATAAAGTGTGAAAAGACTTCATTTTGTATTGGTATATTTTGAAATTGGAATAGCTCACAATTGATAAAAATAGAAATATTCATTGTTTATAGTGACAAATATTCATTGTATCTTGAAAGGTGTAGATTGTAAACATTCAAACATATAGTTCAGAATTGAGGAATTGCGTGTAAATGAAGTAGCTGTTGATAAAAAGCAAGCAGTAGTAACAGCACTGACGAACAAAAGAACAATAGAAATGGAGGTTTGGGCTCTAATTCCAGAGGGACGTGAAGAAAATTAGCGGGAGGTTAGGAATGGATGTGAGGCGAGCATCATTGCAGAGTTTAACCATGACCGAGGATCATTGGAGAGCCGCAATCAACTATTTGAGATTGCTTGCAAGAGTTTGGAGAGTGAAGAGAGAAAGGATTTAGGTTTTCTGACTTTTCATGAGTAAATTTGGGTTTTTAACAAACAAGAGTAATAAGATCTCAGTTGGATTTGAACCAGAATTTTAATCTAGAGAGAAACCATACTGGCCAATAAATTGCAATCAATAATTTCTTAAATTGCTCATGTGTCCCTCCCTCTCTCCGATATATCGGTTAATATCGAGGATATTTAAAACAATGGTTTCCATTATTGTCTTTCTCGACCCTACCTTCCCATATGCCCCAAATTAGAAAAAAACCTGACTAGCTATTAGAATGCAATCTCAGAGATCATAAGGATGATAACAGATGTCTTAGGAGCTCATTCAAAAAACCGAATCAGAATAGAAATACCAATTGAACAGCAATAGTATCAAATGAAGACCTAAGACTACTCTTCAGGTTATCTATGAAGTATGAAACAGCAACAGCTTGTTTGTATTTGGGTAATCTAAGAACGTCAATGTTTTACTGTAAATGGGTGTCTTGGTCAAATTTTTTGGCTGGACAATGCTTTTGCTATTTGGCAAAGCCAGTTTATTTAGTTACTTATTTATTCTTGAACAGAAATAAAGAAGATTTGGAGATATATAAAAATGTTAGAAAAGAAATTAAGAAAGCGGAAAGAGATGCAAAAGAAAAAGTTTATGATGATTTATACACAAAATTAGAAACAAAAGAAGGAGAAAATAACATTTATAAGCTTGCTAAACAAAGGGATAGAAAAACAAAAAATCTGGATATAATTAGGTGTATTAAGAGCGATGATTCAAGAGTCTTAATAAAGGATGAGCAAATTAAGGAAAGACAACGAAATTACTTTGAGAAGTTATTAAATAAAAAGGTTGTGGACAACTTAAATATAGAAGACTCGAGGGAGAGTCGAGAGCATATGTTTTCCCGTAAAACTAGGACCTCGGAGGTTCGAAATGCTCTAGAAATGATGAAAATAGGAAAAGCTTTAGGACCGGATGATATACTCATTGAAGTTTGGAAGTGTCTTGGGGATGTAGGAGGGGGTTGGCTAACAAAATTATTTAATAAAATTTTTAGGACTAAGAAAATGCCCGATGAATGGAAAAAGAGTATTTTAGTACCTATATAAAAAAATAAAGGAGATATACAAAGTTGCTCAAATTACCAAGAAATTAAATTAATGAGTCATACAATGAAAATTTGGGAGAAAGTGATCGAACATAGACTAAAACTAGAAACTACAGTGTCTGATAATCAGTTTGGGTTTATGCCTGGGAGGTCAATAATTGAAGCAATTTATGTACTGAAGAGACTTATGAAAATATAGGAAGAATAAAAAAGATCTACATATAATTTTTATAGATCTAGAAAAAGTATATGATAAAATCCCTAGAGACATAGTATGGTAGGTGTTAAATAATAAAAGAGTAACTATTAGGTATATTAAGGTAATTAAGGATATGTTGAAGGGGCAACGACCACAATTAGAAAACCACAGGAAAGACCAGCGATTTTCCTATTATAGTAGGTTTACACCAAGGTTCGGCTTTAAGCCCCTACCTCTTTACTTTGGTTATGGATGAATTGACGTGAGAAATACAAGATGAGGTGCCTTGGTGTATGCTTTTTGCCGATGACATCGTCTTAGTGGACGAGACTAGAGCAGAAGTCAATGCTAAATTAGAATTGTGGAGAGAAACTTCGGAAGCTAGAAGCTTTAGAATAAGCAGAACTAAAACAGAGTATATGGAGTGTAATTTTAGTGATATTCGGAACACAACTGAGAAAGTAGTGAATTTGATGGCCAAAAGATACTTAAAAGAGACCGTTTCCGATATTTAAGCTCGATTATACAAAGAGATGAAGAGATTTGTGAAGATGTTATACATAGGATCCAACCAGGGTGGCTTAAGTGGAGAAGTGTCAGTGATGTTTTGTGTGCCAAACGTAAACCTTTGAAGTTGAAGGAAAAAATTTATAGGACGACTGTTAGACCAGCAATGATGTATGGAGCAGAGTGTTAGGCAACAAAGAAACATGTCCAAAAAATGAGTGTAGCGGAGATGGGGATGCTAAGATGGATGTGTGGTAAAACAATGATAGAATTAGAAACGAGCATATACGAGACATGCTAAAGGTAGCTCCAATCCAAGATAAGTTAAAAGAAAATCGCCTTAAGTAGTTTGGACATGTCACACGTAGACCTAGTAGTACCCCCATTAGAAAAAGTGATTTGATAAGTATTGAAGGTAGAGTTAGGAGTAGAGGAAGACCTAAACTAACTTGGGTGGAAATGGTGAAAAAAGATATGATAGCTTGTGACCTTACAGAAGATATTGCGCTAAACCGAGCAGAATGAAAAACCATGATTCATGTAGCCAACCCCAACTAGTTGGGAAAAAGGGTTTGTTGTTTTTGTTGTTATTTAGTCTTGAACAAGGCCCTAGCCATACACCCAGTCCACTTGCGCACACACTCATCCCATAATTGGGCAATTGTAAAAGCGGGAGGTTCGAATCCCGACCTCTTGCTCACTAGCTAAGAGGCTTACCACTAGGCCCTAGTAGATGCCAAGCCAGTTTTATTCAATAAACCACTAGGTAGATATTCAAAAATCCTACTATAGTAAATGCAGCACCACCTGGTCCACCTGTACAACATAAACAAGTGGCTCACCCTTCACTGTGAACACCAGTATTGCAGTCTTCCTAAATGATATACCTCCATTGCTTAAATAAAATAGCCTCCATCAGTACATGCTTCCTTTGCCATCGGTCAAAATGCTGAAGTCAAATACCCTCCATCATAATCGTGTCTCCCGTGTCAACTCATTGATCTTCAGATTATATATTTTTTATGTGCGCTTGACAGTGAGTTTATTCCAGGTAATCAACCTTTTGGAGTTTATTGCTGGTAATCAACCTTTTGCTTATCTTCGGATTTTCACGAGGCCATATACCGGGAATGTCTTAAAGAGGTTGAATTGAGCAATAGAATGTCCACAGTTTTGGGCCACTTTTGAGAAATTTTGTATTTCACTGGTTTGACCTCTTTTTGAAGGCTAGTCCACAGTTTTCGGTAATTTTTGTGAAATTTTGTGTTCCACTGCTTTTGCCTTATTTTGTGGACTTTAAGTCCATAGTTGTGGGCCACTTTCTTGAAATTTCATATTTCACAGTTTTTGCCTCATTTTGTGGGCTAGTTCACAATTTTCAACAAATTTCGTGAAATTTCTTATTTCACTATTTTGGCAATATTTTTTGGGTTGTCCCTACAGTTTTCAGGCATTTTCGTAAAATTTCGAATTTCACTGTTTAGGCCTCATTTTGTGAGCCAGTGTAACACCCCGCAAAATTGAGTAATAACAATTTTTCCATCGTGTTACACACGTGTATTTCGTACAATTACGAATAATATTTGTAACATATTTTTATATAAATGTCATATGTATATTATATTCTAATTACTTACATGTTTTCCATTTTCTCAACACTCATTTCAATCCTATATGTAGCCAACTCAAACATTTATTTTAATCCTTGTGATTTACGTGTATTGCACGTATTTTCAATACATATGTCGATTACATATATTTTTTGTTACGTGAAATATCTGTAACATTATTACATATACAAGTTTTGTATTTTGACTGTTTTCATTCTCCCAAATTAATTTTTAATATTTTTATGTGCATTGCACGTAAATTTTTCTGTGCATTTTATTTCTAAAATTTTCTAAAATGTCATGCACATTTCTCTCATTTTATTATAGATTTTGTTATTTTTATCTTATTAAAAATCCATAGGCCTAAAGTTTATTTTAAATCCCACTAAGTTAATTAAAAGAGAAGTCACTAATTAAAAGAAAAGCCCATTAGTTGATCTACGATTTTTTAATAAACACTTTTAATCCTACACTTGTCATGTAACAAGTATATACATTTAGGCTATAAACAAATAATTAAACAAATGAATAAGAAGTGTGCACATGTGGGAAATCCAAAGGTTAGCCATGCATAAGGAGAAGAGGTGGGGATTTGTGTAGTAATGGTGAGTGGGTGATTAATTTTGTTAATGACTATTTATTTTTGGGCAATGGGTGTCTCTTCATTCACCCATTTAACCCTATAAATACCACCCCCTTTTCTTCATAATCTTGCACCAAAGATAAAAAAAAAACAAAAGATAAGAAAGAGAGGAAAAGAAAGAAAGAGTTGTTTGAGTTCTTGTTTGGAGGAAGGAGAGCTTGCTAGGAGAAGGGAGTCTCATTCTTGGAGTTATGAGCAACTTCTAGGAGTCTTCTTCTACATTAGAATCTTCATTGAGGTGAGTGTCTTCTTGAACTTTCTAAATTATAGTATCATGCATGTGTAGGTAAATTGATATATAAAATTGATATGCATATGGGTAGTGATTAAATTGTAATGATGATATTTAGAACGAAAATGCATGCTAATTGAAAGATTGTCATGAAAATAAATTGATTGATGTTGTTTGATTGCATGGTAGTACATCATGATTAGATTAAATGATATGAATACAGATTTGTACACGAAGTTACTAATTCATGCCATGAAAAGTTACTGTTTTGAATTTTGTTTGCACATCAGAAAATCGTATCTAATAAAATAGTAGAAATCTAGAACTAAAACTTTTTGGGGAGCATCTTGTATGTGTTAGGAACATCCCTTTAAAATTTCACAAGATTTGAAGGTCATTTACTATTTTAATAAAATTTAAACTCAGGACTGGTTAGTAGTTTGACTGGTTGCTGGAAATCTGTACACATTTCGGTTTTTGATCAATTCAGCATTGTAAATGAAATAATTTGAGAAAAGTCAGAACTAAGAAGTTGTAGTAGACTCTTTAACCTTTCTGTAAAGTCCAAGAAATCGAATTGTCATAAAGAATTGAATTTGATATGAATTTTACAAGACTGTACAGTGGCAGTATTTCAGTATTTAGACCCTACTGTATATTTCGAAGAATTAAGGGTTATAGATACCGTATTTTGAGGAAACTTATAACTAAGAAATTGTAGTAGACTTTTACACTTTTATTTAGATATAAATAACGCAAAGTTTCGTGAAGTATAAGATTTTCTATGATTTTTACAAATAGCATGAAATACAGTTTCTGACTTTGAATTTACTGTTTTGCAAATGATACTTAAACGAGGTGATTGAAATATATATTCTCACTGTTTTAAGTTATATTTTGGGAAAATAAAAATCATATTCATGCTTAGATGAGATGTGAACTCAAGAAAAATATATATATGGCTAATAATGTTAGGAATTGGTTTAAAATAAATCAAAGGAAAAAGATGGGATGAGTTTTCAATGATGAATTTTAAGAGATTATGTTTTAATCTTAATTAACTTGTATTGAGAAGGTTTTAATGAATATGAAAAGTATATTGTGAAAATGAATAGGTTGAGATTGTACTTGCTGATGAATAAATAAGAATGAATGAAAGTATTTGAATGAAATATAAATACATGAACATGAGTTATAAGGGTATGAGTACCCCAAGTTGTTGAACATGGAAAGATGTTGATTCTAGAGGCTTAGTGATACCCACGTACCGGCAAAAGTAATGGAAATGAATAATTGATTTTTGAGAAGTGGCCAATATGGGATGTCGTTCTCGATATTTTTGTGTAAGACCGGTAGGAGGGTAAACTAGCTCTAGGTGATATTATTTATTCATGTTCAAACTTAAGAATTAGGCACTAAGTAAAGATGTAGTAAATTTGGGCAAACGTGGGTGGAGGGCCTCTATATAGTCGGACGGTGGATTTCAGGACTATAGACCCAGTCGGGCAGTAGATTCCGGGGTTGTGGTTGCTTGCGATGGAGGCGAGCCTTAATTAAATCCAGGATTATGATTGATCGGGCGGTGGATTCCGAGATCATGATTAGTTGGGCGGATAGTAGGCCGTACTCCAGTGTATGTGTATACCGGGGCTAGAGGGACACTTGCGGAAAGTTTGCACGACGAGAATTCTGTATAGTCGGGCAGTGGATCTCCTGGGCTGAAATCCATACTCGTGGAATGTCTAAACTGTTTTATTACTGGGTAGTTATCATAGCGAGGGATAAAACTCTTTAATGTGGAGTACGTAGGTGCTCGCCCTCGGACCTATATAGTATGGGATGCATAGAATCCGAACAAGCATTAGTGTCATTGTAATATAACATCTGCATTAGGCATTAAGTCATATCTTACACTGATATGTTTATGAAAGTCACTCTTTACACTTTTAAATGCATTCAAGTTTGTGATTGTTAAAGTAAGAATTTCGTTATAATACAGCATAGAAGGATCGTTGTTTATAACATTGCGTCGGTTGTAAGCAATTAACGTGCCCACAAATTTTCAGTGCAAGGCTTGATTGGATTGGCAAGGACTTAAAGACGATTGATGATAAAGATTATATTCAGGATTTAAGCTGCTGATATTAGAGTTGTACTTCTTGTTGTATTTTATTCCGATGTGTAACTCTGTAATAAACATTGTTGTGTAATAAAAGAAAAGTTTTAATTTCCTTATAAAATTATACGAAATGAAGTAAAAGATCCTGTTGTACTACAAATTACATATAAATGGAATTCGAGATGTTACACAGTCCACAGTTTTCGCCTTCGGTCACATTCGTGAAATTTTTGTAGACAGGAAGATACAAGGAAAATTACTATATCCTCAATTCAAAGAGCAGAAATGGATCTAGATATAATGACGATTCCGAACAATTTCACTTTAGTAGAAGTACTAAAAAGGACTTTTTTTATCGAACCAATGTGTATATCTATGAAAGGGATGAAAAATATATTATATATCAAACCATAGGTATTGATATATTAAACCATTGGCAAATAAGAATAAGTACCAAACTCAGAGAAAATACAGAGAAAAAAATGAATAGGCTCATAAGAAGAACATTGATCGAATCATTTTACGACACAACAACATGCTTGCGAATAGAAACGAAAATCATTAAGATTTCCTTGTTCCCGAAAATATTCTATCTCACAGACGTTGTAGAGAATTGAGAATTCTATTTTGTTTCAATTTCCGAATTGGAATATTGGTGCTGGATAAAAATACATTATATTTCACTGTTTGGCATCATTTGTAGGCTATATAGTCAACAGTTTTCAGCCAATTTCGTGAAATTTCTTATTTCATTGTTTCGACAATATTTTTTTAGTTGTCCACAATTTTCGAAAAATTTCGTGAAATTTCGTATTTCACTGTTTTGGTCTCATTTGGTGGGCCACAATTTTCGGCCACATTTGTAAAATTTCGTATTTCACTGTTTTTGCAATATTTTGGCACCAATAGTCCATGGTTTTTAGACATTTTCGTGAAATTTCATTTTTCACTGTTTTGACATCATTTTGTGGCCTATATTCCACAGTTTTCAACCATTTTTATGAAATTTTATTTTTCACTGTTTTGACCTTATTTGGTAGGTTACAGTCCACAGTTTTTTGCCACTTTTATAAAATTTCATATTTTACTGCTTTCGCCGTATTTTTTGGGCTGTAGTCCACTGTTTTAGGCCAGTTTCATAAAATTTCGTATTTCATTATTTTGACCCTCATTTTGTGGGCTCTAGTTCACAATCATGTGTCATATTTCGTAAAATTTCGTATTTCACTATTTTGCCTTATTTTGAGTTTGTATTTCACTGTTTTCAGCCATTTTGCTAAAATATCGTATTTTATTGTTTTGGCCTCATTTTGAGGGCTATGTCCACTGTTTTGGGCAACTTTTCTTGAAATTTTGTATTTCACTATTTCGGTCTCATTTTGTGGGCTATAGTCCATAGTTCTGGGCAACTCTCGTGAAAATTTCGTATTTCACTATTTAGCCTCATTTTGTAGGCTATAGCCCACAGTTTTCAATCGGTTATGCAATTTTGTATTTTACTGTTTTAGCATCATTTTGTGGGCTATAGTCCACAGTTTTCAACGAATCTCGTGAAATTTTCTATTTCACTATTTTGGCAATATTGTGTCAACAGTCCACAGTTTTGGGTCACTTTCGTGAAATATTGTATTTCACAGTTTGGCATTTTTTTGTGGGCTAGAGTCGTCAATTATGGGCCACGTTCGTGAAATTTTGTATTCCATTGTTTTGGCCTCATTTTGTGAGTCACGATTTTAGACCATTTTCGTGAAATTTCTTATTTCAAATATTTTATGGTCCACAGTTTTCGGTCAATTTCGTGAATAAAAAATTATTTCATTGTTTCTGCAATATTTTGTGGCCTCACAGTTTTGGTTCATTTTCGTGAAATTTCGTATTTCACTATTTTGGCCTAATTTTGTAGGGCTATAGTCCACAGTTTTCTGCCATTGTCATGAAATTTCGTATTATATTATATTATATTATTATACTATATATTATATAAAGAGGCCTACCCACTCTCTCATTTCTCTATTTTAAAATAGAGAAAGGTCAACCAAAGTAGGTGCTAACACGTACACAGTGCGTATAGAAAATTTAGAGTAAATAAAGGAGAGAAAAAACTGCTCATCTTCTCATCCTACTCTTCTCATCCATTTTCAAAAACCGTTCATCTTCATCCTCTTGTCATTCCACATTCATAAAAACCCTCCAATTTCGAATCTGATTTCTTCGTCCAATTCATGCAACTATGCCGAGGTAACAATCCAAAGATCCCACCTTTCTTTTTATAATCAAATCAAAGATCAAAATTTTTATTAGAAAGATTCTATTCCTTCAGTTTTGTTTTTGTTTAAAATTGTTGTGTTTGTGATTTTTGCAGGTATTATTGCAACTACTAAGATACTTGACACACGATTCGGTAAGTCTTTTTTATTTTTCTTCAAATTTTGCAGTATTTTTACGTTAATTGTTTTTATGTTTATGATTTGATTTTTAGGATTTATGGTTTAAAATTTAGGTGATTGAAGCACGTGATTGTTATAGAATTGGGGGGAAATTAAGTCTTTGGAAACTTTACGCAATATGATTCGAAAAGGGTTTCTCTTTTCATGTGTATTTATGTAATTTTGCTTTGATTTTATGTTAGTTACATTGTTGTTTAAAATTAAATAATTGGATGGAGTTTTTTACTCTATGTAAGTATAAATTTCAAGAATTGTGGCTATGTGGTAAATGAGATTTGTTTTACCTTTTGTTGAAAGTGAAAAGTGATGGTTTTAGTTTTTGAATGGTGGAGGGTAAATATCATATTTTCTACATCTTTTGTTTTGTTTGAAAAGTTTTGGTGAATCGTAGTATTGTATGTGTGTTTTATGGTTTGATCTATACATTTGTTATCGTTTGATATAGCTAATTATTAATTATTGTTTCTTCCATGTGTTTCAGATGTTGATTATATTTAATTTGAGAGGGAATGGTTGATTTGAGAGGGAATGTGGTTGAGAAGCACACGGTCAAGAAGAAAATAGCGGAGTACATCTAGGAGTTTGAGAAGAGTCACAGCCCAACTTCGGTAATTATTCGACTTTTTTTTTCTTTCCTTTAAATTGAATAGAAATATAGAATTATATTGGTTGGTTTGGAAGTGTGAATCGGTTAATTGTAGATTTGTCATCTTTTAATTATATTGTGATTGAAATAGTTATAGGGCATCTCTAAATTTTTTAATTCCATATAATTTTATGACTCAAAATTATTTGAGTGTGCAATTTGCACAGGGTAAGACTAGTTTCGCTGTTATGGCCCCATTTTTTTAGCTAAGCCCACATTTTTGTGAAATTTTGTTTTTTGCTGTTTTGACATCATTTTGTGGTCTTTCACATTTTCGGTCATTTTCGTGAAATTTTATTCTTCACTGTTTTGGCCTTATTTGGTGGGCAGCCCACAGTTTTTTTTCACTTTCGAGAAATTTCATATTTCGCTGTTTTGGCCAAATTTTATGGGCTACCATCCATTGTTTAAGACCAGTTTCGTAAAATTTCATACTTCACTGTTTTGGTCTCATTTTGTGGGCTAGTCCACACTTCTGGACCACTTTCGTCACATTTCGTATTTCATAGTTTTGCCTCATTTTGTGGGAGTCCACAATTTTGTGTCATTTTCGTGAAATTTCGTATTGCGCAGTTATGATCTCATTTTGGGGGCTTTAGTACACAATTTTGGGCCATTCTCGTAAAATTTTGTATTTTACTGTTTTGACCTCATTTTGTGGGCATAAAGTCCACAATTTTAGGCAACTTTCTTAAAATTTCGTATTTGAACGTTTTCGTCACATTTTTTTTGTTAAAGTTCACAGTTTTCAACCAATTTCGTAAAATTTCTTATTTCACTATTTTGGCAATATTTTGTGGTCCACATGTCTTGGGTCATTTTCGTAAAATTTCATTTTTCACTGTTTTGGCCTAGTTTGTGGGGTACGATATACAGTTTTTGGCCACTTTTTTGAAATTTTGTATTTCACTATTTTGGTCCCTTTTCTTTTGAAATTTCATATTTCACTGTTTTTGCCTCATTTTGTGGACTATAATGTAATCTAGGCTTAAAGCAAAGCTACATGGTTGATATTATCATCAAAACCTTTTGTCTGAATGCTTGATGGAATATCATCTTTCCACTTCCAGCGGTAGCTATCTAAACATATTATCAGGAGGCTTTTGTAAAGATCAATGGCCAGTATAGATATTCCATGATGTGAATTTAATATTTTTTGCTACTACTAGCTCAAAGGCAAGTTTGTTAGGGTGATCAGTAGAAGAGACGTGCATCTAACTTTGGAAGAAATTCGGATATAAAAATAAGAAAAATGACAATTTCAACACAAATATTGCTAATAGAACTTACTTCTCCCTTAAGAATGGATGTTAATTTTAGACTCTGTGTCAGTACTTGCAGCTTGATTCTTCTAATAGTGACAGAATCACGCAACTCTGAGGTTGTTATCCATGCATTATATAAGTTTTTCTGATAAAACAAAGAAAAAAGAGGTGATTAGTATTCAAGGCTGAAAGCAAAAAATAGTAGCATAGCTCGAAAGAAACATTTGTAAGTAATCAATATGTTCCAATGTTATTGAATTTTCCAGTAAAGACATTCACAACATGCATCAAAAGTATCATATTAAATATACATGAACAGTAATAGAAGTCCTTCGCTTCATGCATCAATCCACAGGCATTGCATAAAATAATAAAGCCTGCTGAGTTAAGAACTGAAGCATGCTTAATAATGGCTAAAGGGAAGTAATCTAAGATTAGGTTCTACGATACGGTCCTAAGGATCATATAGAGCATGGTTCATCACAAATTCCCAATGAACCCAGTTGCCTACTCGCACCCAATATTTTGTGCTAGGATCATCATTGAATTAACAGACTTTACTGAGGAACGTAATACACTAGTTTCAGTTGATTCTTTACATTTAACCAGTTTAACTAGTGCCCTATAAAAAAATTTCAGTTAGTCAAGCACATAGAGGCAGACAGTTGTCAGTGATAAAGTTGGTCCACTTCCTGTATTGCATTTCCTTCACATTTGATTTCCCTACTAGAAATGAAACAGGAGGGCTTTACAATATCTGGTTAGACAAGTAATTTTGCACTTCATGGGTCATCTCTATGACTTTATTCTCTTCCAGTTTTATCTTCTTAATTTAACTGGTGAACATTTTGCATCACTGTTTCACAGCTCTTCAAGGTGGTTGGCCCTAAAATTGGGAAAAACACTGTTGTTGCAGTCATCATTATTGTATCATGGTCCTTCATGAGGTTTATAATAATGATGAGTCTTATAATAGAGATACATAGTAGGATCTAAATCTGACATCTTCTCTTGGAGATCTTTTAATCGAATTCCTTCTCTCTCTTGCTTGTCAACATATTTTAAACACTGTTATGCCTTGATTTCATGAAGATTGAACAAACATACGATCTTAAGTGTCTAGCAGTTGTCTGAAAGCAAACACCAACATGTCAGAATTCAAAGTTGGGTGTCCTACATAACACTGCTAAAAACTAGGAATAACAAGAGTCCTTGCTGGTAGAATAAGAGATCTTAGTATGATCGTAGAGATGTTTCGGAAGTTTCATCACCACAAAAGAGTTTGGAAACTAAGGCCCTACCATCATTTTATTTGAAGAACTATTCCGACATAATCCGAAGGCAGCAGAGAGCCACACTCTTTACTTGGGTATAACCTGAATCATTCCATGTACTAGAGTATGTTCGCATGGCAGCATTTAGTATTCAAAGTTGGAACCTTCCTTTAAAAAATAAATTGACAAGTAATGGCCTCAAGAAACAGGAAATTTACTGCCAATGTTTACAATATGTTCAATACTGCCTACAAATGAAATGTCAATATGGCGATACCTGATCCTGAAGTAGAGTTTTTTTAACCATATTGAGGCAATGCTATTGGACAGAGATGTAACTGCTAGCCAATACCCATTCTACTAAAATTAAACAACCTTAGGGGATGTCAGCTGCAGCCTCACTCCCACTGATGACAGTCTATACATAAAAGGAGAGAGACAGAAAAGAAAAAGAACCCGCAAAACCAGGGAATTTAGAAAGTTTATAACACTAAATAGGACCCACTTCCCAACTAAAAATTGATGATGTGAAGCAAGACTTATGCAAAGTAATGATAGCCGATTGAACAAAGGTATCTTCATAGGCTATCCAATAAACAATCTGGCTTTTCATTCATGACCAAGCAACCAAGGAAACATGCACGATGTGAGAAAAGGTTGCAAGCTACAATTAGTAGCTGCTCTAGATGTTTAGGTTTATTTATGGCTTCTTGGAAAAATTAGTACTAACTTTGGACTATATCAATCTAAGTTTAGCTTGAGCTAGAAATATAGATAATGAACGGAAGACTTGGAAGTGATGTGATGGGACATTAGAGCTAGGGTTAAACAATATAAAGGATATGACTAATGCCTGGATCTTTTAAGAAAATTGGCATGCACTGATGTCTGGCGCAGTAATGAATACTTCTGATACCATAAACAATAGTAACCAATGAAACCAGATTAGATCATTAGATGCATGGCTGTGGAGAGAGAAATGCTTACATGAAACTAGATTAGAAGACCATCAAATTTTCATTAGATGAGAAATAGGGTAAGCCAATTTTTTTTTTTTGCTCTAAGAAGTAAATCTATTGTCCATAATGAAGTATTCATATAATAGAACCTATTATTTTCCTACATTTCGATCTAACCACACATTCCAATAATGGAATTACTCATATTAAGTATGTCATAAAGATACAATGCATGTATGGTTCTCTGCTCAGAATGTCTGCAACATGATAAAACAAACTCTGCTAACTAAATATGCCTACCAAATGATATACTTAGGTCTTCAAATGCAGCAACGAAACCTACAAAATATGCAACTCTATAAAGGCTTCAACTTATTGTAGGCTTGTAGCAAATATACTAGATTAAAAAAAATCAAAAAGTATTCATTGGCATAGTAATAACCATTATGTTTCTAAGTTTATGCCGTTTATCCGTTCTCCATAATCAAAATATTCCTATAATAGCCAGATGAAACTACTCTTTTCCTATGTTTCAATCTAACCACAAGCTTCAATCATGGATTACTCATATCAAGGCATAAAAGACTTATGTCAGGATTCAATAGAGATCGTGAATCTCTTTAACTTATCCAAAACTAAAAGCTCCCACATATATGGTATGATTCTACGAACAGTGAACACACTATAATGTGTGTATAAATTCCATAATGATCCAAGCAGACTGACTAATACATTAGAGAGGAAACAAATAGATGCAATGTATGATGATTCTCTCTTGAGCATGTCTGCAACATGATAAAACTTAAACACTTTTAATGCTCCCTGCTCACTAAATATGCTTACCACATATATACTTCAGTCTTTAAATGCAACAACAACAAAACCTACTATAGCAATTAAACAATCCTTAAATTAACATATATAATAACATTAAACACAATTACAAAACCAAACAACACAAATTACCTCCTCCACCAATCTCTGCACCATCAAGGCTGCATTGGCCCTTGCATTCACCCACCTCCACTGCAAATTCCGATTATGCAACAACCTCAACACATGCGCCTCCTCGATCCTGCTTTCCCCCTTCTTTGCCCTCCTTACCTCCGCCGCAAAACTTATAATCGAAGGCGCATTCCCCACTTGCCCTCCCCTCTCCCCCATCCCTCCTCCCCCCAACCCACTTCCCCCTCTCCCTCTCAACGGACTTGCCATCCCCCTCCCTGACGGTGACCCAACCACTCCCCTACTTGGTGACCCTGTCCGCATTGTCCTAATCGGCGACGCTGCAGATCTAGGCGACGCAACCGGACTATCCCCACCCAAATTCTTCCTCAACACCGGAGACTTTATCCCTGGCTCCGGCAATCTCCTCATCCTACTATTCGTCTCCTGCCAGAACCTCGCAGGCACACTGATCCCCCTATTCGTAACCTTCGCCCTCGCAGGCACAGAAACTCCACCTCCACCCTCATTCGAATTACTCCCTGACGACACACTCTCACTGTCTGAATCCAACACTCCATCAAACGAAATTCTCCGGGTCCCATCTTCCAACAACACAGATGACTGTTGCAGTAACCTAACAGTATTGGCCAAAATCGGATCTTTTTTCCCATTACTCAAACTACTACCAAAATCCATGCTTTTTGTTAGAGAAGATGGCGAGGAACGGACAGCTGGCCATCGGTGGTGGTGCTGCTCAGGTCTCGAGTTCTCCGTCTTGACCTGATCTGACTTCCGCCGCTCCGGCGTCGGTTTCCGGACCGGATTTGGGGCTTTGCTGGTCTGGTAAAAGAAGGACTCGCCCTGGAACGAGACGGATAGGGATCGGGTGGTGGTGCAAAGGCTTCTAGAAGCGGCGTTTGGGGTGGACGGTCGGGATCGATCGACAGAGTGAGATCTCTTGGAGCTGGACAATGTTGACGGAGTGGAAGGGCGGGGAGTCATCACCGGAGACGGGAACCTTCTAGAAGACAATGAGGAGGAGGACGGCGAGGGCGAGGGCGAGGGCGAGGGCGAGGGCGAGGAATTTGAGGAGAGGTAGCGAGAGGTGATTTCTTTGGTTCGGGGTTTTCGGGATGAGGAAATGGAGGCATTGTCCTTTTCGGAAGGGATGAGAGGGGGGCGTATCGGCTGGTGGTGGTCGGCAGCGGCCGCGCTAGGGTTTTTGGCGGCCACCATTGCTGCTTTGAGATTCGCGCGCTCTTGTCTGTTTATTGGCGGTGGGGTGTGGTCACCGGTTAGATCTTGAGTGAGGAGTGGAGGGAGGTAACATTACCGGAGCGGAGAAGCGGACTCCGAGTACACGCCGGCGGCGAACTGAGTGGAGAGAGAGAGAGAGAAAGAGTGTTAGTGGTGGAATTTTAGAGAGAGAGAGAGAGAGAGGTTTTGGATTTTATTTTGGGTTGTGGATCGGTTTTATTTATTTAGTTATACTAGTATTATACACGTGCTGTGCACGTGGGGGAAAATTTAGGGGGGGGGGGAAGAGGGGAATGAAAAGGGGAAAAAAATAAAAAATTACCTACACGTGCGCCGTACAGGTTGGATTATGGACAAAGGCCTTCTCCCATTATAGTAGCAGATATTTCTTTATCATTAATTATTAACTTCGTGGGTTTAAAGCCTTTTAAAGGTTAATTTTTAAAATTAAAAAATAGGTGTGGGTTAAATGTTTAAGATGAGGCGTTAAGATTGCTGTCTTGTTAAGCTAATTGAGAGTGTTTGTGTGCATATTAGGAGGGAGTTGATTTTTCTTTGCTTCTTATAAGATTTTACAAAATAATTTGTTTGGCTCTTTTTTTGAAAGATTTTATGTAATTTAAAATTTGTTACGATGTGAAAATCAATACAGTTTAAATAATGTTGTGGTGAAACAGTGAGTTATACTCAAAAGTTAAGGATTATAAATACGTAAAAAAATGTTTCAGATTCGAGCAAATGCAACAACGTAACTAACAATTTATTCAAAAAATAATTGTAATCATTATAATGACAGTAAAAATTTACATTAAAAAAGAGCTAAAATTAAGACTTTGTAAAATTATTTAGCTAATTTAGCTACTAAAAGAATTCTGGCAAGCTTTGACTATGTTACATCTTTTAATATACTTTGTTGTTTTTAAAGAAAAATAAGAATTGCTATAAACAATCATCTACACACTTTTAAATGAACGCATCCTGTTGTTGTCGAAATTATGACTGCCGAAATAAGGTAATAAGCATATTAGTAGAAGTAATTTACATATGTGTTTATTTAGGAGTGCAAACCAAATGTGCACAATGGCTATTTTCCAAGATAAAGAAACATATGTACATTACAATCGAAAACAATTCCAACAGAAAAACAAATAAAAATTGAAGTTGAAGTTTGTAATAAAGAAGTGAACAAACAAGTACATTTAGGTTTAATTTTGGAAAAACTAATAATATGCATGTGTGATGCACGTCATAATATATATATATATATATATATATATATATATATATATATATATATATATATATATATATATATATATATATATATATACTAGTATTATACACGTGCTGTGCACGTGGAGAAAAAAATTTTGGGGGAGGGGAGGGGAGGGGAGGGGGAATGAAAAGGGGAAAAAAAATCTACCAGTACGTGCGTTGCACGGGTTGGGATATGGACAAATTACACTAAGGCCTTCTCTCATTATAGTAATATATATATATATATATATATATATATATATATATATATATATACACACACACTAAGACGTAATCTAGCTTCGAACTTGAGACCTCCATTTACTTATCACATATTCTTTATAAATTATCTCTAGTGGTACCAAATTTTATTTTATATGAATAACAGCTTTGTAAATAATTATGTCATAAATAAATTTGAACTTTAAGGATATTATGGTAACCAACAAAAATTGAGTAAACGAATGGTTAATATAATTTCTACTTAAAAATGAAAAATAGAAATTTGATAGTTATTTGTCTACAAATTACATAACCCCAACTCTCATACTATAGTACTATACTAGTATTATACACGTGCTGTGCACGTGGGAAAAATTAGAGGGGAATGAAAAGGGGGGAAAAATTCTTCCAGCACGTGCGTTGTACGGATTGGGATATGGACAAATTACACTACGGACTTCTCCCATTATAGTAGTAGAGATTGAGATTAGAGATATTAAAGTTGTTTTTAAAATGTATGTCCAAGAGAAATTAGAATAAGAAAATAATAATGAACAAAATAAGAGATGTTTTTTCTATTTTGTCGAAAAATGATCTTATGTTAAAGAGTATGAAGGTGAATGTTGCAAGCTTACCGGACAAGCACTGTTGCAATAAAGTCCAAAAACTCTTCGGCGTTAATATCCTTTTCTTCCCTAAATATTTAACTAACGACTTTAATTAATTATTAAACTATATTATAATCAAATTAAACTTTTACTCCCAACTATTTAAATAAAATGGAGCCCAAATTTTTTTTTAAAAAAAAATAGTTAATGAAGTACTGTAGTTTATATGGTCAATTAATGAAAAGACTTTGTAAGATTCAACAGAAATCTTTGATGACGACATAACTTAACCACTGTTTGTAAGTGTCATTATCACTAATGAAATTTAAGGGCCATTTTTTTGTTGGTGGTCCCACAAAACAGCCATATGGTGGTGGGCAGTCGTTGATACAAAGTCACCGGCCTAGAATCTATCATATTCATCCACATTGCCATTCTTGAACTTGATAGCTACTTCTCTTCTTTCTTTTGTTTTTTTTGCCCTAATTTTCTAGAATCTTCAACATGTTTACTGATACGGTTTGTTTTTGGGAGAGTGTGGATGCACCAGGTGTGAGTTCGGACTCGATTTGTAATGGTGGAAGGATGCGGTACTGGACGGTGATCGGGAGGCTCGCTTCGGTACTGGAGGATCGGCTCGGATTGGGATGCCTCGCCTCGCGTACCTGCAGACGGTCTTGGAACACCGGGGTTGATCCCGGTGGCAGACCCTCCGACGATCTAGTTAGTCTCTGAGAGAGAGTAGCAGTAACTAGGGTTTTAAGTGGCAAAGATTGATTACTTGTAAAGGTGGGAGAGGGCTTGGTATTTATAGATAATCCCAACCGGGTTTGGATCTGTTTGGGGGCCGGGTCTGGACCCGAAAGCCCATGGGCCTGACGTGGCAGGAGGCCCAGGGGGTTTAGGACAGACGTGGCAGTACCATGGGTGGTTTAGGGCTGACGTGGCAAGGTCCTAGGTGGTTTTAGAGCTGACGTGGCGGATCGTGGGGTCCCTGTGCCTCTGGGGGGATCGGATGGCCTAGGTTGCGCCAGGTCATCCTTATCCCTTACTAGGCTGATGGGAGGACCACGGGACTGTCGAGGATCGGAGGCCGAAGGTCGTGGCCGATCGTCGGAACGAGGCGGCCGGTTTCGTGGGGGCGAGTTATCGGCTCGGCTTCGAGGGTGTGACGGTCCGGTGCTGAGCTGGCGTGCTATTGAGTAGAAGCAATCCTGGGCCATGGCTGGGCCTTGGGTCATTTTTATCCCACCTCATTTACCAAAGAGCACAAATTTTGTTTCTTATTAGGAGTAAAAGCACGATTTAATCGTCCTTTTATTCCTTTTACCATTTTAAATGGAAGTTGAAGATCGGGGTGAGCACGGTTCGGTTCTTCCCGAACCGGGCCAAAAAACTAGAACCACATCCGACCCGATTGGGGTTCACAACCTATCAAAACCGAACCGAAGCTCCCATGCACCATGACCATCCGAACCCTAATTTTTCCTAAGGCTGGCAGCACATCAATTTTGTATCAGACTCATATAAGTCCGAGCCCGAACCTGAGTTTGAATTCTCAAATTGGGCGCAAGCCCTATCTGATTTATCTCTGGGCTTAAAATCTTGGGTCAATGCCTGAGCCCAATTAAACTCGAAAAAAATGGGCCATACCTAGGCCCGAACTAATTATGCTCTTTTACTATATAATTTTCTAGTATTAACATAACAATATCCAAAATATTTCTTCAAAAATAAAAATATCTAATTATGTTTATTTATATTATAATACTATATTTGTAAGACATCATTTTTTTCTACTTAAACTATAATACTAATATCAGCTTATATAAATGAATGTCTATTAAAATTATACCAATGAATAGACATGATTTTTTTAAAAGAAATCATGACTATACATAATATTAAGATAAATTTTCTTATGCATATGTATATATATGTAATCAAGAGAGATGAACGCGAGAAATAGAACGCAAGAGAGAAAAAGGGAGAACTACCTTTACGAGTTGGGCAAGTTGGGTGCTGTGGCGGGTTCGTCGGATCCCGGAGCTGATCTGTGAAAGTTGTTGGCAGGGTTAGCTGGTCTAGAACACCATATACCATATCTGGATTTTGGTGCTAGGGTTAGGGTTTTCAGTTCTTTCGAGACATTCGATGATGACAAGGAAGAAAGGGGAAGAATAGAGTTTGCATTCTGAGTTCTGATTTCATAAGAGCATCCACTATCGTTTTTTAAAAACTCAAAAGTTAGCATTTGAGTTAGAAAAATACCACACTATCGTTTGCTAAAAACTCAAAATTTAGAATAGGAGTGAACAGTTGATCACTAAAGATAGCAGCTGCGAATTAGAAAATCTAAATATAAAAGACGGAAGAAGATGATCCGTTTGAAAGAAGAAAAAACATAAAAAAAGGATGGACGGAAGAAGATGTTTCGTCTGTCGATTTTTCGTAATTAAAAAAAATGAAAACAGAAAAGATGAGAGACGGATGGAGAAGCTCAGTCTCTCATTTTTTCCAAAAAAAACAAATAATAAAGTATTCATAATTTTTTCTCCAAAAAATTACGAAAATGTCATTCAAATATTACAAAAATGCCATTAAGTAATTACGAAATTGTCATTTTAAATTATTTTTTTAAAAACTCGGATGGAAGATCCGAGAACTTCTCCGAAACTTTTCTTTCAATTATTATGAAAATGCCATTAATTTTAATCACGAAATAGCAATTTTAATTTTCTTTTCTATAAAAAGGTGATGGACGGAGGAAGATCATTCGGGTCGGGTGGGGTTTGGTTTTGTGGTTTTACACGATTACTGCTCATGCCTAGTTGGAGATAATCTCTCTATCTCTCTATATATAATGGAAGAGTTTGAGTTGTAATTTGTCAACACACAAATCCGCGCGTTGCATGTGCAGTTACCAACTCTCCCATTAACTATAACAACAAAAAATCAACATATTTAAACGTGCAATGCACGTGCAGAACAAATTTCAATATTTTTTAAACGTCAAACAAACACATATGTTGCATATACAACTCCAATTCTACTTATGAACACATGCATCGCACGTACAAAATCGTAGCTTTTCTTTCAAAATAATTTTTCCAATTACATGCAATGTACATCCAACTCTAAAACTATTTTCTTAACATGTACATCGCACGTAAAAATCTTCCAACTCTTATTAAAACGTGCATTGCACATGAAAATCCGCTAACTCTTATTATAATATGCATCTCACCTGAAAAATACTAGTTAAATAGAACTCACGGCTGGAGAAGAAAACATGGGGTATCAGGTATGGAACCAATGAGTGACCAGAACTGATGAAACCAATTCTTTGGAGGCTTGTGAAGCATTAAGATGACTAATTGATTAAGTTGGTATTGTCTGGTCTTGTTTAGTTCTAACAAAAGACAATAAGCTAATATCGATGAAAAATTAATGACTTGTGAAGTTCTTCTCAACGACTTTTTCGAGATGAGTAATGCTACATCCACTACCAATTTCACTACATTTCTCTTCACTATCTTAAGTGGCACACTCCAATAGGTAGGGAAAGATAGAGTAGGTGGGGAACTCTCCAATGAGTATGCAACTTAAGGTAGTGAACAGAAATGTAGTGAAATTGGTAGTGGCTAAAGCATTACTCTTTGGAGATAGTATTTGTCTTAGGTTTTGGACATCCTATTGGGGACTCATCAATTTTGCTTGTTTCAATTTTGGCAGCCCAAAAGGTTACAATCTTCCAGAATTCTGATTTACTCTCCCACCAATAGTATAACCTACTTACAATGCACGTATAAAAAAAATAAAGTCATCAAATTAAATGAATATATATTGAATAAGAAAAAAAAAGTTTATATTTGATTGTTTCGATTTGGACTACACGTGCGGTGCATATTTATATTTGTTGGATATAGTTTGGACGTGTATTATACGTATTTATATAGTTAAAAAAGTTAGGATTTGTTTGTTACAAACCCTAACTCTCCCATTAAAATAGTAGAGATAGAACAAGAAAGGTGATATTAGTTACTCTTAAAAACTAGATAAAGACCATTAAGTCGTAGCTTTAATGGTAAGTATTTGAGAATATAGATAAAAAGATATCTCAAATTTGAGATCAGACTATCTACGATCTACCATCTACGATGTAATCCTTTACAAGAAAAAATAAAATAATAACAAAATAAAAAAAGATACCTCCAATACACATACAAGGTAAGAAACAAACAACATACTACCTATGCGCATAGGTTATGTGGAAGCTAGTATTTACAATAAAATAAAAGTAACATAAAATCCAAAGATAAACACTATGCAAATTTTTGTCTAATGCAACTGATTTCACAAAGTTTTTAGGAGTTGTTTGTTTGATTCTCCCTCTCTTTCACTAAGCAATAATCAAGGCAACATCAATTTTAATAATTTGTTTCTGGTTGTTTCCTACATAAACAAAGCTCTGATACCTGCCCTTGTTTATTTGTACGTAAATCATTATACTCATTGTCTCAATAGAAACTACTCCATTTGACTGAATAAGCCAAAGCTAGCTCTAGATGATATTTTAATTCCATTTTCCAAAACAAGACAATGAGTCATTGCATAGTATTTAGATGTTAATCATGTGATTAACTTTAACCAATCTAATACCTCCTGTTTTGGTCACCTAGCTACTGTTGTCCAGAATATTATTATTTTACTTCATTTTGTTTTCGAAGAAAAGACGAAATATGACCACCTTATGATTTTACCTAAATAAAGACATTGAAACTAAAATAATTTGTAGGGACTATTTTCTGTGTCACTGCAACTTATTGAGTTTTTTGGTGCTAGATAAAAATTAATTTTACTTTACAAACAAAGATTAAGGGTGTTAGTGGGAAGGAATTTCAAAGCCATATTGTAATTATAAAAGTACTATATTTTCATATGCAAATGACAGTGATTTCAAAATTTATGTCTTTTATTGTGAATTTCAAATATACACCTACTGTGATTTAAAAGCTGCTCAACTCGAATTTCACATATTTATTATTATTGTTATATATAATTGCAATAGTTAAAATAATAATAATAATGAAAAGTAAATTTTATTATTTATTGTTGTTCAATCAAAATATTAGTTTTACTAAACAACACGTGATTTACTTTTTTTCTAAAATTAATATGTTGAAGCCAAGGAAATTGGCGTAATCAAGAAAATAAAATGAAAATGAAAAGGAATAAAAATGTTGAATATATTTGATAGCATTTTTCAAAATTTCATATAACTCAAAATTTTGTATAAGGATTACTATGATGACATAAATATAATTTTCAATGATAAATTAATTTGGTCATTTTTAAGATATCATTATTGGACTTGATTTACATCCATTCATCTTTGGAAAGATGATTGGTGTATAAGAGCATTCACAATGGTTTGCTATATTTTGAGAAAAAAACGTCTAAATAGAGCATCCACAGTCGTTTGCTATATATGCCATTTTCCCATATTATAGCAAACGAATAGCAAACGAGTGCTGCAACCGTTTCTCATTTTCCCATTTTTTGGCAAACGTTCTATTCTCATTTCTCAAATATGAGAAACGAAATGAACTTTCTCAAATTATAAAGGACGGGGTATGATACCCCGTCTCTCCGATTTAATTATTTTTTAATCGATTCAGACGGACGATCATATCCCGTCTCAATAATTTTCAATTTTTTTTTAAATAGGTCGGACGGGGTATGATACCCCGTCTCTACCATTAACGAATATTTTTTTTTTTTAAGTCCTCAGACGGGGAATGATACCCGTCCGGGGTATCAAACCCCGTCCCACACAATTTTCACATTTTTTTTAAAAATTCTCCTCAGACGGGGATAGATACCCCGTCCGGGGTATCATTCCCCGTCCGGGAGATAGATTTTTTTTTTTGTTTTTTTTGTTTTTTTTATTCCTAATTTGCTCTTCATGCATTCAATCCTATGTCAAAATTTTTAGTGTCAACAAACTTGAAAGCCATGGGGTATTATAGTCTTCTCACACTAAAAGTATTTATTCACCCACGCCAAGAAATTAAAGTTGCTTTCGGCCGGATTTCATGGACGGGGTATGATACCCCGTCCGAAGCTTTGGACCTTTTTTTTTTTTTTTTTTTTTGAGAGAGACGGGGATCATTCCCCGTCCTACGCCTGTTTAAAATTAAAAAAAGAGGGACGGTAAATCATATCCCGTCTCTAACGAATATGAGAAAAATATAGCAAAGCACGACTGCACGACCTTCGTCCATTTGCTATTACTGTAGCTGCCATTTTATAAGAAATGAGAAAAACGACTGTGGACGCTCTAACGGTTTTCTATTTTACCATAATTTGAGAAACTTGCTACAGTCGCTTCTCATATTTAAGAAACAGAATAAGGATTCTTAAATCATATCATATTTAAAATAAATAAAAAATAGGATTGAACGAAATAAGCTGTTTCGTCCTTTTTTTTTGAGTATTGGACGGACAAAATGTTCCGTCCTAAAAAATTAAAAAAAAAATAAAATAAAATATTTAAAAAAACAACATTGAACGGGACATGTTGTCCCGTCCGACCTCCAAAAAACCAAAGACGGGACAACATGTCCAGTCCCAAAATCCCTCCAGCCAAAACATATTTAATTAAGACACTAATGATATATTTTAACCCTTTAATCATAGTTTAGGTATAATTTAATAACTAATTAATTACTAAAATACAATTTAATTTAATAATTTTTACAAGCGATGGGACAACATGTCCTGTCTATTCAAATTTTTTTAATTGTTATTTTATAGCAAACAACCAGTGTAGCGAACGACGCTTTTGGTATCTGCTATATATTATAGCAAACCATTGTTGATGCTCCAAGCATGAGAAAGAATACATCTTTTTTCTTGGGAAAAGAAGAAAAAAAGTAAAGATATTTGTCTAACCTTAACCCTATAAAAAAAGGAGGGGGAGGGGGGGGATTTGAACCTCATGATCAAAACTACTTTTTTTTTTAAGATTTCTTTATCTATTTATCGTTACATTGTTTGAGTTAAAAAAAAAAAAATGAAGAAGAAGAAGAAGAAGGGAGAGATGCTTAAAAAGGATAGGAGGAATGAGGTGAAATGTTTATTTGAGAATCATAGGATGCGACTGAGTAAGATTTTAGACCACATTTATTATATTGTGTGGTTTTTGGAAACAACATCAAAATTATAATGACTAGTATTATACACGTGCTGTGCACGTGGGAAAATGGGAGGAATGAAAAGGACCCAAAAAAAATTCTATCAACACGTGCGTTGCACGGGTTGGGATATAGACAAATTACACTAAGCCTTCTCCCATTATAATAGTAGAGATTTTAAAATCACATTTGACTAACACCGAATTCTCAAATTACACTTATAAATCATTTCCCACTAACACCCAACTTTGAAAACATAATGATTTGAAAATTGTGTTTTTAAAATCCCTTCCCACTGCACCCCCTTAAAGCATTTCTGTTGTGGCTCATCATATCTTCCAATTCCTTCCTCTAGGCAGGTTAGGCAAGGTTAAAGAAGCCGTCTGCATGTTGATCCTTGGACGAGTAAAGAATTGTACCTTTATCTAGCTTTCTTTATGTTGTCTATTTGTGGACGGGAAGGTGATTGTATTTTATCACCTAAAATGTCAAGAGACCTTTTTAGCTTCTTAATTTTATTTCTAAACCTTATGTTTTTGTTAGTTATTAATAAAATTTTGCTGTCATAAATGCGGCTTTTATTATAAAAAAAAAAGTTAGAACATAATCCTTTAGTAATATGAGTAATACTTTTTGTGTGGTTTTTCCTAATTGTGTATGTTTGCATGCTCTTCCTAATTGTGAATGTTTGCATGCTCTCTCTCTCTCTCTATATATAGAGGGTAAAAAGGATATGAGCAACTTGCTCATTTAGTAAATGAGCAATTGATTATGTGGTATGCATGTGATACATTGAACAACTAATTCTTTTAAAGATTATCCAATCACATGTATGCCGCATCATCAATTGCTTATTTAATAAATGAGCAAGTTGCTCATACCCCTTTTTCCCATATATATATATATATATATATATATATATATATATATATATATATATATATATATATATATATATATATACACACTACAATTTAGCACATGCGTTGCATGTTTTAATAAATAATTATTTTACGGTAATATAATATAGCACATGCGAGGCATGTGTTAAGAGTTGGACGTGTCGTGCGTAGCACGTGTTAATTAAAAAAAATTAAAGTAAAAATTCTGATGTAAACGTGCGGCGTGCATGTTAATTTAAAAAATTTTAAGTAAAAAAAATTATACTTTACATGCATTGCACGTGTCAATTAAATAAATATCTTAAGTAAAAAATAGGAGTTGGAGTTACACGGGCAACGGACGGGTTTGTTTGTTGACAAATTACAACTCTAAGTACTCTCCCATTATATATAGACTAGTAATTTACACATGCGATGCACGTTTTTATAATTTTGTTAAAAAAATAAAAATTCTGACGTACAGATGATTCGAACCTAAAACCTCATTTATATTAGTTATGTACGTGCGTTGTACATGTTGGTAGATTTACAAATGACCACACAGATTGGTATGTTGACAAGTTACAATTCCGACTCTTCCGTTATATATAGAGATAGAAATATAGATAGATAGATAGATAGATAGATAGAGATATATTATTAAAAATTAATGATAATCTCTAATATTATAATGGGAGAAAACCTTAATGTTATTTGTCATTTTGTTATTCTACCAACATTTGCAACACACGTAGATAACTAATATAAAAGAAGTTTCCGATTCAAATTCTCCCTACGTCAGAGTTTTTATTTTTATTTTTTGAAATTATTAAAAACATGTATCGTCCCGTGTAAATTACTAGTTATTATAGAGCAAGTAAAGGTAGATGCTAACCATCCAAATTTTTTTATATCGAAAAGTAATCTGAACCCAATTAAAATATATTGTGACTGTTCACCTAAGCCTCTTATGAGAGCGCCACGTATAAAATGAAAGCAATTAGTTTATGGTGTGTCAAGTGAATCTTACGAGAATAATTGTACCTTATGAGAACTTGACATATATATACAAAAGGGGGAAGTAATACTATAAACCATGAACAAAATCAGGAAAGATGGACCATGTTCCATACCCTAGCACATGATGCTTCTTTCTTATTTTGGACCACTAAATGTAGCACTTTGTTAAGGTGTCACACTTAGCACTTTGCATCCTAAGTTTTTTTTTTTGAGGTGAAAGGTGGAATAGGTGTCATTACTGTACTGATATTCCGGTACTACCGAACTCGTAACTACCGAAATCTTGATACGGTAATGATAAAGAAATTTGTGTACCAAATATTTCGGTACGGTGGACGGTAGAACAATGATGCTATGGTACAGTTCGGTATACCACCCTATTAACAACAGAACTATATATTCGCAACAAATATCAGGATGATATTAGGTCTGGTATGGGTGAATCATGACTTGTGATGAAGAAAATGACCTTTGATTGCTCATGGGGAAAAAAACTCACCACAAATAAAGGGCTACTAAGTAGCTGAGACCTGACCTGAAAGAGTAGACAAGCATTGTCAATGTAGGAAAATGACAGATTAGCGGATCCTGATTGCTGAGTCTGACCTCATCAGTGAATTAATTATAGGGCCCATTTGAGTCAGCTGGATCCTAAACGGGCCCAATCGATCGATAGTTTAGTCTATATTCACATACAGTATAGTCAATCTCCGTATTGACCTAATTACAGTGACAATGAGAATTCTTCAACCAGATGAGAATCTGATACACCAGGAAATCACATACATGGACACGGTGTTGAAGAATCTACCCAAGAACTCAAAGTGCTAATAGAGAAAATACACCACTAGCAATAGAAACTCTTAAGACTTAAATGAACCAAAAATAAGCCACCACAATATATGCAAGTTCTCACAAGAACAAAATCAATATGCAGAAATAGCCAATACTTCTTATTCCCCAAGAAATACAAAGATTACAAAAGAGACTCAATCTCTCTCTCACACCTTCGAAACACTCGGCACAATCTTCTCTTAAAGTTGAACAATGATAACGGCTCCCTAAATCTCTCTCTTTGGATCATCAAAAATATCTAAACCCTAGAGTTTACAACCATATATATAGCCTACAAGTAAACCCTAAAAGATAAACACAAATCGCAATTGGCCTTAAACTCGTAAGCCCAAAAACAATCAGCCGCCGAAGTCGGTCGACCGCACCCCCAAGGTCGGTCGACTGCAACGTGTAGAGTCAAACCCGAGACTTGAACAGTCGACTGCACCCCCAAGGTCGGTCGACCGTCCTCTCCTCTGTTGGACCATGTACACTCGAAGAACTCTCAGCAGCTAGGTTCGGTCGACCGCACCCACAAGTCAGTCGACCGCAACTCTCCAGGCTGCATTCTTCTACTAGCTGTTTGTATTATCTTGCTTCTTTGTCTCCTTCTCTTCTTCTCCAGCTTCAAGTACTCCGTGCCTACGTGTATTTGAGGTAGAGCTGGTATCGGGTCCTATCGGATCGGTTCCTCCACTATCCGGACCCGGACCCAGTACCTCACGGGTCCAAAAATTGGACCCGGACCCAGACTTGCAAGAACCGGGTCCGGGTCTTAGTTAAAAGAAATATCTGTCGGGTCCGGCAGTAGAGAATAAATATTTGCACTTAAGTATTTTTGCACCCGATTTCCTACGATTCTAACAATTTTTGCAGTTAAGCACATGAATTAGCATTATATTTACATATCTATCTTCAACAATTACTTTTATATGTATATTCCTATAACCCTATTTTTCAAATTCTATTATATGTTTGGGGTTATTTTTTAACGGGTCCGGGTCCGGGTCTGGGTCGGTTCTATTTTGAACGAACCCGAAAGTGCATCGGGTCTTATTTTAGGACCCGGACTCGGACCCGGATAGATTGGGTCGGTTCCGGTCCAATGCCGGGTCTGGGTCGGGTCCGGGTATCGGGTAAATGTGACGGTGCTAATTTGAGGCCAAAACCCTAACAATCTCCCACTTCGACCAAATACACCACGCTTCAAAGTTATTGCAATCTTTACCCCGCATTATCTCTGCCAATCTCCGACTCTCATGGAAGACTCAAGTACTCCCCACTCTCATGAAGAGCACCTCCGCCACTTCACCACGTGGAGTGCACCAACCACCCTTCATTGCCTCATGAAGGATGTGCTCCACCAATCGCATAGAGCACGAATACCGGAGAAACAACCTCCAATGTCAGATTCCATGTTATGAGACTCCTCAACTCGCAGAATCTCCATCAACACCGGACATGGTTCAAAGCCTCTCAATGCACCATTTGCACTGGAAACCTCCGTGGATGACTCATCCACAATATCCGCACACTGTTCAACCCCTACAGCCCCATTTCGGTTACCCTCGACATCACCCCGCATATCGATACCAGCGCCCTCTACTTCACAAGAGCAATTTGAAGCTTTAACTGCCAATTCGCAAAGTACCCTCACCGCAGCAATGTCTTGCCCTCTAGGATCACTTCCATAGCCAGCAGCTCCCACTAAATTAGTAACCTCCCCTCCACAATTGAAAGAACTCGGTTGCACCCCACACAACCTACTACTCGATTCCAGCTGAGAGTAAACTACAGGAGAAACGCCCCTCATGTCTCTAAGCAAATACAGCGTTCCCTCACGCTTCATTTTTGCAATCACCCTTGAACCTGCAGCTATACACCACTCTCCACTACCAACTGTAGTAGACAACCCCTCCTTGTCTAGCATTCCAATCGAGATAAGATTTTCCTTCAAGTTTGGAACATGCCTTGTCTCCCGCAAGACAATACTTTGATCATCATTGGCTTTCACGCGAACAGTACCAACCCTACGTACAGGACACCGGTGACTATTCCCTACGATCACATCTCCAAAAGAACCCTCCTTGTAGTCATCAAACAACTCTTTCCTCGGAGTGCAATAAAAAGAAGCTCCCGAATCAATACACCAATCGTGAGTGCCCAACTCCTCCTGAACTGATAAGCATAGATCCTCAATAAGCCCCACTTGAGCTTTGTTTAGGGTATCTTTATCCGGTTTCTCCTGTTTCTTTTTTATATAAGCCTTGCTACTGTGCATCATGTGATCCTTCTTGTGACAATACCAACACAGGCCCATGTCCCCCATCGCTGTTATCAGACTCACTCTCAAATGAACTACTCTGATCCTAGGGACAGAGCATAGTGAGGGCCCGGGGGTGCCCGGGCCCTCCCAAAATTTTCACAAACCTCCTTCATACTATTGAAAATTTTATAAATACTTAAAAAATTATAATTTGCCCCCCCTGAATTCTAAGTTTTATTGTTTGGCCCCCTAAAAGTTATGAAAAAATCTCTATATTTTTACATGTAGTTATAGAATTTTTTCTTAGCCCTCCCGGTAAATTTGTTCTGGCATCGCCCCTGTCTGATCCTTTCTTCTTCGACTGCTCTTAGATCTCCCACGTCTCTTCTCAACGTACATTGCGACATCTCTAGACGATGATAATGGATATCTCCCGTTTCTCACCCTTCTCACCTCCTCGTTGAGAATGCTGCTCACCACATCTTGTAGAGTCGTCAAATCTGTCATAGTGCCTGGAATAGTCTGTTCCACCATACCATAACTATCGGATAGAATAGATAGAAGTAACAATGACTGCCCCTTCTTTGAAAACTTCAAACCTGTAGCTTCCATCTGGTTGTAAACCATACAGTAATTGTTCAGATGCTTTGTTACTGAACTCCCTTCCCTCAACTTTATATTAACCAATTTCTTCATATGAAGAATTTGATTAGATGTCGACGGTTTTTCATACATATCCGTGAGAATCTACATAGCCTCCTTTGTGGTCTTTGCGTTCGAGATATGAAATAATGCCTTTCTACTCAGCCCCAAGCAAATCTGCCCCAGTGCCTTCTGATCCAAATGATTCCAATCCGCCTAGACCTTCACATCCTTGTCTGCACCTACCAGCTTCTCATCAAACAACGGACCATCAAGATCTTTCTGACGAAGATACGCTATCATCTGAATCTTCCACATCGCGAAATCACTCCCATCGAATTTCTCGATCTTCATTTTGTTATCGGTCATCTCGAACCAACTGGGCTCTGATACCACATGTTAAAGAATCTACCCCACAACTCGTAATGCTAATAGCGGAAACACACCTCAAGCAATAGAAACTTCCAAGACTTAGATGAACCAAGAACAAGCCACCACAATATTTGCAAGATCTCATAAGAACACAATCAATATACAGAGATAACCAATACTTTTTATTCCCCAAGATATACAAAGATTACAAAACAGATTACAACTCTCAATCTCTCTCTCTCTCACCCTTGAAACACTCGGCCCAATTCCCTCTTGAAGTTGAACAATGATAATGGCTCACCAAATCTCTCTCTTTGGATCATCAAAGATATCTAAACCCTAGAGTCTACAGCCATATATATAGCCCCCAAGTAAATTCTAAAAGATAAACACAAATCTAGCAATTGGGCCTTAAACTCATAAGCCCAAAAATAATCAGCCGCCGAAGTCGGTCGACCGTACCCCCAAGGTCGGTCGACCACAACGTGTAGAGTCAGACCGGAGACTCGACCGATCGACTGCACCCCCAAGGTTGGTCGACCGTCCTCTCCTCTGTTGTTGGACCACGTACACTCGAAGAACTCTCAGCAGCTGGGGTCGGTCAACCGCACCCCCAGGTCGGTCGACCACAACTCTCCAGGCTGCATTCTTCTACTAGCTGTTTGTCTTATCTTGCTTCTTTGTCTCCTCCTTTTCTTCTCCAACTTCAAGTACTTCGTGCCTACGTATATTTGAGACCAAAACCCTAACACACGGCATAGGATACACTATAGACAATATGCACAAAATAGTAATGACATATAGAAAATATCGTAATAACTGACGAACAAAATGCACAAAACACTAGTGACATCGAGAATATCATTATTAACTGATACGAGATGAATTCACATCTGAAGTTATAAATAGAAATTAGAAATCTCACTTAATTAGGGTTCAAGAACAAGCGCAAAAATGTTCACATATCATAAGCACCTGGATGACGAATTTATAAGAACAGAAACTAAAAGTAAATTAAAAAGTACCTGGATGTGATAAAATGAGTATACAAATCCTTAGATTGTCGAGCTTCTTCTACTTGTAATCGTTAGATTGTCAATTGCAGTAGAATTTGTAGCCCTTTTGCTTGCCAGAGTATGCATCGATATAAATGGAAGTAGAGTAAACAGCAACTAAAGCAGCCAAATTCCAACACTTAAGCTTGACTTCTGCTATGATTTGTAAGCTAAGCTCCCTGGGTTTCACTCATTCTAAGGCAAAACTATGGATCACAATTTCTTATCATAAACTTATAGCGCATAACATTCACACTCCTTCTCTTTGCTTTTGTTTCAAGTAGGTTTTGCGAGAACACATTCCACTTTTAAGCTTTCAAAGTACACCCTTTTCACAGATAAGCACACCCCATCTACTTTTGCTCAAAATATACCAACTTTCCTCTTCTTCTCTTTACAGATTAGCAGACAGTCATCCATCTATTGCAGTGTTCCTGTTTAAAGTGGAAACCCTACAGTGGGTTGGTATATATGCACTTCTTCCACTTGGTTTCGATGCTCACCTACCACTCAGTAAAAACTAGCTCAAAAACTCCATGAAACTTTATAAAACACAAGTCACTGTGATTTCAACTTTTGTGAGGTTTCAGAATGGGAAAAATTCTCATCCATCCATAAACTAGAGAGTTCCCTACATAAACTGACAACTAGATGATGTATCGGTTATATAATGTGCCATAATCTCGAGTGATATCTCTATACTATACTTCACCTAGGATGAAAATGTTACTGAATTTTATAGATTAGGAGTGCACCAAAGTCATTTGTTTATCATAGCAAACATCATGCTGTGTGAGGTCTTCCAAAAGGTAATATAGTTTAGTGAACATTCATTAAATTTCCAAAGAATAAGTACAGCACCAGCTCAAGAGTCATGTTTAAGTTTTGACAGTGACATCGATCAAGATTTTTTTTAATCCTAAACAAAATAGTTTAATCAGCTGAAGATAATGATAGTAGTAGGAATATAGAAAGCCAGCTGAAACTTAGTACTCACTCATCAATGCCATGGTCCACAAAGGTTTAACAATGAAGTCAGGAATGAAGGCGATTTTTAGCACAAGGGGGTTGTTTTCGTGCGCAACTGGTCTCTTCAAGTGAAAGGTTTAGTACTCTTTGCTCAGTTAACTACAACCTTATTGCTCGTCATAGCTGGAACCGTTAATTACTAAGCTTTTGTTGCCATTTCCAAAAATTTCCCGCTCATTTTTTACTCAGGTTTATAAATGGTCTCATTATATTAAGTTTTTCGTTTTGTTACTCATCCACCTTAGCACCCTCATGACAGCTATGCTCGTTTTCATCACCGCGAAAGGGATTGTGTTTCCACTGTCTTTATTTTCTAAAGGAATAAAAAAAAGAAAAAGAAAAGGAAAGAACTTTAAGGATAAGATATGGAATGTTACATTTGTTAATGAGACTCTACATAGAGCAACTTTACTTGCTTCCTAATCCTTGCTGATGTGAGAACAAGTGGAAGGAGACTTGAAAATCAGTGATGAGATTACCTAACGAGGACAGAGATCTTTAATGATGGTGATCAAAGAATTAGTTGTCCATATTGATGAAGTAATAGAAACATCCCGATCAAGTAATGTAAACACGAACTATATGTTGAGGTTATAGGACTCATACATATATATTCCAATATTATTATATTATTATGTTCTATAGGATGCGTATTGTATATCAGAACCATGGATCTATTGGACAAATACTATTAAACCCATCAATTCGGTATTGGCTATATATACCTCATGTAAGGTATCCAGAATATCTAGAGTATTATGGTGCGAGCAAAACAATAGCTGCCATTCACATAAACCCTAATTTCATATTCAACATCCCTTTACAGTTTACTAGCAGGTGAATACACTAAGATAATAAAGAGACGTCACAACATATTAATATATAGCATTACTAATTATATATACAGACTATAAGTATTCAGTCATAGCAAAGCTAGTACAAAACCAAAAGCGTAGTTCTTCACATCATACCACTACACATTCAGCATTTAAACAAAGACGAAGGCTAGCTAGCCGGAGTTTTGATTTTAAGGAGGAGGCGCATGCATGCCTGGGATGAGCTGGAGGAATTGGCTGGGGCACAAACGGCATTAGAGGAGTGCCATGCTCAATAGGCCCAGAGTGAATGGCTGCCTTCGAGCTTGGAGTTGGGTCGAAACAGAGGTAGTCCTCTTGATTAATGTTGCCCAACTTCCTATTGCTCACGATGTTGTTGTCGTTGACTATTTCCTTGAGAAAGAAACAAGACCATTATGCAATCAATCCAAAGAACATATAGAAATTGATTAATAAGGCTTTCATTTAATGACCGAACCATCATTTTATATATTAGTTAATGTTATCGAGTTTACTAGATCATAAACTTTCAAGTTTCAACTGGAATTCATTGAAATTGTTTGGTATTCAATTCCTACTTTGAAAATGGTATACCTTCAGTTTCCCGTTGGTAACTGATGATGCAGCAGCTAGCGTGTCCATGGTCCACAACTGGTCCGACTTCATGGGTAATATGCGTTCCATCTGAATGAGCATACCGAACAATTAAACTAAGAGAAATCTTGTCACTTTCTCAAAGTAATTTTGAAATAAAAAAACAGAGTTATTCTTCTATTCATTTAAGAACTAAATTTATCCAGGCAATTTGATGTGGACCTCATCCCTGCAACAATATTTGTTCACTGTGATCCTATTTTTACTTCGCTTAAGCTTTTGTTTGAATGTAGTTCCATCAGAATTTAAGCCACGATCTGTGGAACAATAGACTCCAATGTACATGAAATATATAGTTGGCAAAGTGCAATAACTCGCTTTCAACCTGAAACTAGACCACTATTACTTAATGCAAATATTTGAATGGAAACTATGTACAATGGAGGTTTCGCCAGAGATGGTGCTGTCCACTTTGCCAGAGTCGGCCCCACATTACAGTACTGGATCGTCTCACAGGACGGTTGGTTGTAGGGTACAGCGGTCGCCTAAGAGGACTCATGCGAAATCTTTGAATGACTTTTTGGAGATAGCTGCGGCCGCCAAAGCGGCTAAACACGACAATGGAGGTACAAAATTTTTTTTTGCTAATATTTTAAATTTCATGTCAGACTCTGAAATTTTTCTATTAGCTATGACCTGTGGTTTGGAGGTTTGTGATATAGAACGTAACGCGTTACTTCTCAACAAAATTACGGGTTGGGAAACTGATAGGGCTAAATCTAGTGTTCATAAGGAACTAGGAACCAACTCTACGGGGATAACCGTCTCTGAGGGCGAAACCCGCCCGAGTCCCTCACACACTGTCATCTCGGACATGGTTCCCCAATGAATACGCTATTCTGGAATTTCCTGGGTCTGGGGGATAAAGGTAAATGAGATATGGTTAGGGACGTTATCACTAAGTCCAAGGCGGAAGTGGTTGGGCTTCAGGAGACCAAACTTATGCACGGGTCCAAACTCAAGAGAATAGGGGGGAACAGGATTAAGGAATGGGTTTTACGCTCATCCGCGGGAGCCTCAGGGAGAATTGCCATTGGCTTCAACTCGGACCTGCTCACTTGTTCCGAGGTTTATAATGGTACATTCTTCTTGACTGCACGGCTGGAACGACGATCTGATAAGTATATGCATACTATCACTGTCGTTTATGGGCCGAACGTGGCTACAGAGCGTGACGCCTTTTGGCATGAGCTGGTCAATATTCGACTCCGTTGGCCGGGGACCTGGATTGTCGGGGGGGACTTCAATATTACCCGATTTGCTTTCTAACACAAGGGGACTTCAATAGGGTGATCACGGACCTAAAGCTGATAGATATCCCTATTAATGACAGACTATTTACGTGGTCTAACATGCAGTCTGCTCCGATTAAGGCAAAACTGGACAGGGTACTCGTGTCGATGGATTGGGAGGCTGAGTTTCCCCTAGCAACTGCTAGATCGATGCCTCGACCCACGTCAGATCATACTCCAATCCTTCTTGACACGGGGGTACAGGGAGCCCAAAGGCATAGAAAATTCAGATTTGAGAAGGTCTGGCTGGAGATTCAGGGGTTTCACCACCTGGTGATGGAAAACTGGGCGCTCCCAGTGACTGGCACAGATGCTGCGGGCCGATGGTGTGAAAAAATTCGCAGATTAAGGAAGGAACCGATCTAGGTTCTCGACCATCTAGCACGCAAAAGATTCCTTTTTAGAAGGAATTGATGAACTAGAAAAAGTGGAGGAAACGAGAGACCTGTCACAGGAGGAAAGAAATAGACTACTCGAGTTCTGTGAGAACATTGCCAATCTCTATAAGCTGGAAGAGATTAAATGGCAACAAAGATCTAGAATTTCGTGGCTCAAAGAGGGAGACGCGAATACGGCTTTCTTCCACCGAGTGGCAAGTGCAAGACGCAGGTCCAATCTTATTTTATCCTTAGAAACAAGCTCGGGGACAGTACAGGACGAACAAGTGATTTCCACAACCTTCTAAGGATACTACAAGGACCTATTGGGGAAGAAGAATGACTTTCGGGTCCCACTAAGGGATGACTTCTGGCAGACTTACCAGATCGAGTCATCGCCATCGCTATCCTGCCTGGAGTCTCCTTTCTCAGAGGAGGAAGTTAAAAAGGCTATCAGTCACATGGGAGCTGACAAGTCGCCAGGGCCAGACGACTTCCCAATGATGTTCTTCCAAATTTTCTGGGAAGAAATTAAAGGGGACTATATGGCATTGTTGGATGACTTTTTTAACAACAAGCTCAGATTGGGTATGTTTAATTTTGCGGAAGTCATCCTGATACCCAAAAGGGAGGAGTCAACGAAAGTGGGCGATTTTAGACCGATCAGCCTCATTAATTGTTTGACGAAGATTATTACAAAAATCCTAGCTATCCGCCTGGGGAGTATTATGGACAGCCTTATCAACAAATCTCAATCGGGCTTCATTAAGGGCAGAAATATCCTAGATTGTGTGGCAACGGCATAAGAAGTTATCCACCGCTGCCATACGACCAACTCTAAGAACTTCCTGCTCAAGCTGGACTTTGAGAAAGCTTATGACTCGGTCGATTGGGAGTGCTTGCTGGAAGCTCTCAGGGGAAGCGGCTTCGGGAATAAATGGATCTGCTGGATCAGGTAGTGCTTGCAGTCTAGCAAAACGACCATATCAGTGAATGGACGGCCGGAGCAGCCGTTTCCTTGTAGGAAGGGACTCAGACAAGGGGACCCGCTATCACCATTCCTGTTTACTATCGTAGCGGATGTGCTAAGGGGTATGCTGGAGAATTGCCAGGATAAAGGTTGGATCACGCCGGTGGCCAGTTCCGCGTCTTCTCAAGGGTGTACGATCCTGCAATACGCAGATGACACCCTACTCTTTGGTAATGGGTTTAAACGAGAAACAGTCTGCTTTAAAGGGACCCTTTACTGTTTTGAGGCCTGGTCAGGCCTCAGGATTAATTTTCACAAGAGTGCGCTGACTCCAATCTCCCTATCCGAGGTGGAAGCAGGGGAACATGCTACGATTTTGAACTGTATGACGAATGGCTTCCCTATCAAATACCTAGGGCTACCACTCAGACCAGAAAAATTATCTAAAGCAGACTGGTTGCCTATCATAGATAGGGTGGAGGACAGATTGTCTGGTTGGAAAGGTAAATCGCTATCTCTCGGGGGAAGAGTGGTACTCATCAACTCAGTGTTGTCTAACCTGCCAATCTACTACATGTCATTTTTTGAGCTTCCAAAATGGGTGATCCAGAGGATTGATCGGATTCGAAAACGATTCCTTTGGAAGGGGGCAGATTCGACTAAAGGAGGTTATCACCTCATCAAATGGAGCATCGCTTGCATGAAGAAGAAGCATGGAGGGCTAGGCATCATCGACCTCAGAGATATGAACCTCGCCCTGCTAGGAAAATGGTGGTGGAAGGTATTCCACAACAGCGGGGAAGGTTGGCAGGACTTCATTCAACCTTATCTTAGGGGAAAAGGCACGAGAAGCCTTGGCTTCCGAGTAGGGGCTAAAGTTTCGCGACTCTGAAAAGGAATTACCAAGGCTAGTGCCCCCTTCAATTCAGCAGTTACATCAAGTATCAGCAATGTCCGGTCCACCAGATTCAGGTGGGATAGGTGGTGTGGTGACCATACCCTGAAGGACACGTTTCCAGAGCTATATGAGAGGTCGAGCCGACCGAATATGTCCGTTGCCGAGGGATGGAAAAGGGGATGTTGGAGATCGGCATTCCGAGGAACACTCACCCCAGATCTTAGCCAGCAATTGTTTGACATGCAAGCACACATCACACGGGCAGGCGCAAAGTGCGCCCAAGGCCCAGATCATATGCGATGGGGACTCGAGAGGAAGGGAGCCTTCTCGTTTAGATCGCTATATCATCGGATCCACTATCGAGGATGCAGACTCAGCTGGGCACATGTGTTGTGGAAGGCGAAAACCCTCCTTAAAGTCAGAGTTTTCTTATGACTTGTGCTCAATAATGCTATCCTCACTAGGCAAAATCTTGCCAAAAGACAACCACATGTGGCGACCAACTATGGTTTCTGCGACGTGCATGTGGAAGATCTAAATCACCTCTTCATTCACTGCCCTAGAAGTAAGACAACTTTGGTTGAGGTTCTCCGAGCCTTAGGAACATGCGACTACCCCTGCGAATATGAGGATTTGTGGATTGGCCCCAAATTTGTCTCAATTCGCCATGATATGAAGGATGCGTGGTACATCGCAATTGCGGCAACAACTTGGGTTTTATGGCTTGACAGAAATAATTTTTATTTTCGTGCTTCATGTAATAGTATTCCTGGTAACCTGACTCACATCATGCATCTCATCTCTTTTTGGGCTACAGCTGCGGTCACGAGAGCTAGAGGGAGGATCGCCAGAGTTTTCCAGGTAGAGGAGTTTGATGATGAGGATGTAGAGTTCGGGCCGACGCTGGACTGAGAAATTGACTTCACCAGTCCTGACAGAGTTCATGCCAGAGTTTATGCCAGTTTGTGTTCTGTACCAGCCTACTGTACTCTTTGGTTGCTTGATGTTTGAGTAGTTAGACCCATCCCCCAGGGTTTGTTGGGGGAATATATTTGTTCTTTTTCTTTTCTTCCGGTTTTGTACTTTGGTTCTCTCCCGGTACACCGGGATTGTTTTATTAACCTCTTATTAATGAAACAGGGTGGTCTTATTTCACCTTTTAACTCAAAAAAAAACCTATGTACTATGGAGAGGTTATCCATAATTCTAGCACACCAGCCGGACCGAAATGAGGCAAAAATCTAGAGAGCAAGATGATAGTTTTCTATAAACCAGTACGTGAAATAAAATCCAGGCATTCCAAATTCTTTCACAAGGCAAAGTATCTCAATTAAACTACAAATATAAGTTTCGATCTTTTACATAAATTGTGGTATTGCAAACAAATGCACAATTCATTATCCGCATTTCTTCGACCTAATGCACATCTAGCATCTCATCTAATTGTCATTGCTTTCTACAATTTATGTGCTCGTGTTACAATGTAATCTTTTTCTAATTTGTTCGACTTCTAACTACATCAAACTCAATCATAACAATGCATACACCCCGACACTTCATATCAAATAAGTCAAGAAGCTATTTAATCTACATATCACTATAAGATACTCATCTGTTCTATTATCCTGAGATCCCCAAAGTCAATATGGTTAAGACTTAAGACTTGCACCTTATGGCATTGATTTGGAAAGCTCTTTTAGTCTCAACATAGGTGTTCGACAAACTTAATTAAAAATGTGTTTAATCAAAAATACTTATTCTAGCTTTTACTTTTTCTCCCGAAAAATCCGAGAGCGATTTTTGGGCGATCTCCAACTCCCCCGCTCTCTCCTATCTCCTCCCTCCTCCGGCCACCTTCTCCTCTTCCCCTCTGGTAGCCCTCCACCTCCTCCCGCCCACCCTGCTCCTCCCCCTCTTCCTCTCCTCCTCCACCCTCGGTAGCCCCCCTCTCCTCCACTTCCGATAATCCTCCCGGCTTCCCCTCCTCCCGACCTGCCTACTGTTAGGAATTGTGGCCTCAAATACATGTAAGCACTGAGTACTTGAAGTTGGAGAAAAAGAGGAGGAGAAAAAGAAGCAAGAAAAGACAAGCAGCGAGTAGAAGAATGTAGTCTGGAGGATTGCGGTCGACCGACCTGGGGGTGCGGTCGACCGACCCTAGACTGAGAGTTCTTCGAGTGTACAGGTCTAACAGAGGAGGGGACGGTCGACCGGCCTTGGGGGTGTAGTCGACCGGTCAGCTCTCGGGTTTGGTTCTACACGTTGCGGTCGACCGACCTTGGGGGTGCAGTCGACCGACATCAGCGGCTGATTATTTTTGGGCTTACGAGTTTAAAGGCCCAATTGCTAGATTTGTGTTTATCTGTTAGAGTTTACTTGGGGGCTATATATATGGGTTTAGATATCTTTGATAATCTTTTGGTGAGCCGTTATCATTGTTCAATTCAAGAGGAGATTGTACCGAGTGTTTCAAAGGTGAGAGAGAGATTGAGAGTTGTAATCTCTTTGTAATCTTTGTATTTCGTTGGGAATAAGAAATATTGGTTATTTCTGTATATTGATTGTGTTCTTGTGAGATCTTAGTATTGTGGTGACTTGTTCTTGGTTCATCTAAGTCTTGAGAGTTTCTATTGCTTGTGGTGCACTTCCGCTATTAGCACTATGAGTTGAGAGTAAATTCCTCCGACAAGTGGTATCACAGCAATTGGTTCGAGATGGCCGATAACGAGATGAAGATTGAGAGATTTGATGGGAGTGACTTTGCGATGTGGAAGATTCAAATGATAGCGTATCTTCATCAGTAAGATCTTGATGGTCCGTTGTTTGATGAGAAGCCAAAAGGTGCAGACAAGGATGCGAAGGTCTTGGCGGATAGGAATCGTTTGGATCGTAAGGCGCTGGGGCAGATTCAGTTGGGACTGAGTAGGAATGCGTTATTTCATATCTTGAAGGCAAAAACCATAAAGAAGGCTATGGAGATTCTCACGGATATATATGAGAAACCGTCGACATCTAATCAAATTCTTCATCTGAAAAAATTGGTTAGTATGAAGTTGAAGGAAGGGGGTTCAGTAGCAGAGCATGTGAACAATTACTGTATGGTTTACAACCAGATGGAAGCTACAGGTTTGAAGTTTTCAGAGAGGGGACAGTTATTGTTACTTTTATCTACTTTACCCGATAGTTATGGTACGGTGAAACAGACTATTACAGGCACTATGACGTATTCGACGACTCTACAGAATGTGGTGAGTAGCATTCTGAACGAAGAGGTGAGAAGGGTGAGAAACAGGAGATATCCATCATCTTGTAGAGATTCCGCCATCTACGTTGAGAAGAGACGTGAGAGATCTAAGAGCAGTCGAAGAAGAAAGGATCAGAGTAGTTCATCTGAGAGTGGGTCTGATGACAGCGATGGGGAACATGGGTCTGAGTGCTGGTATTGTCACAAGAAGGGTCACATGATGCCCAGTTGCAAGGCTTATATGAAGAAGAAGCAGGAGAAACCGAAGAAAGATAATCCAAAGGAAGTTCAAGGAGGACTTGTTGAGGAGTTATACTTATCAGTTTGGGAGGAGTTGGGCACTCAAGATTGGTATATTGATTCGGGAGCTTCTTTTCAATGCACTCTAAGGAGAGAGATATTTGATGACTACGAGGAGGGTTCTTTTGGAGATGTGATCATGGAGAATGGTCACCGGTGTCCTGTACATAGGGTTGGTACTGTTCGCGTGAACACCATTAATAATCAAAGTGTTGTCTTGCGGGAGACAAGACATGTTCCAGACTTGAAGGAAAATCTTATTTCGATTGGAAGGCTAGACAAGGAGGGGTTGTCTACTACAGTTGGTAATGGAGAGCGGTGAATAGCTGTAGGTTCAAAGGTGATTGCAAAAGGAAAGCATGCGGGAACGCTGTATTTGCTTAGAGACGTGAAGGGCATTTCTCCTGTAGTTGACTCTCAGCCGGAATCGAGTAGTAGGTTGTGTGGAGTGTAATCGAGTTCTTTCAGTTGTGGAGGGGAGGTTACTAATTTAGTGGGAGCTGCTGGCCATGGAAGTGATTCTAAAGGGCAAGACGTTGCTGTGGTGAGGGTACTTTGCGAATTGGCAATTGAAGCTTCAAGTCGCTCTTGTATGATAGAGAGCACTGGTATCGATATGCGGGGTGATGTCGATGAGGGTAACCGAATTGAGACTGTAGGGATTGAACAGTCTACGGAGTTTGTGGAGGTGTCGTCCACGGAGATTTCTAGTGCAGAGGGTGCATTGAAAGGCTTGGAACCATGTCCAGTGTTGATGGAGATCTTGCGAGGTGGGGAGTCTCATAACATGAAATCCGACACGGGATATTGTTTTTCCGGTATTCGTACTCTATGTGATTGGTGGAGCACATCCTTCATGAGGTGATGGGGGGTGGTTGGTGCACTCCACGTGGTGGAGTGACGGAGGTGCTCTTCATGAGAGTGGGAGTACTTGGGTCTTCCATGAAAGTGGGAGATGGTAGAGATAATGCGAGGGAAGATTGCAATAACTTTGAAGCGTGGTGTATTTGGTCCAAGTGGAAGATTGTTAGGAATTGTGACCTCAAATACACGTAGGCACTGAGTACTTAAAGTTGGAGAAGAAGAGGAGGAGATAAAGAAGCAAGAGAAGACAAGCAGCGAGTAGAAGAATGCAGCTTGGAGGGTGGCGGTCGTCGACCGACCTGGGGGTGCGGTCGACCGACCGTAGCTGCTGAGAGTTCTTTGAGTGTACAGGTCCAACAGAGGAGGGGACAGTCGACCGGCCTTGGAGGTGCAGTCGACCGGTCAACTCTCGGGTTTGGTTCTACACGTTGCGGTCGACTGACCTTGGGGGTGCGGTCGACTGACATCGACGGATGATTATTTTTGGGCTTACGAGTTTAAAAGCCCAATTGCTAGATTTGTGTTTATCTGTTAAGGTTTACTTGGGGGTTATATATATGGTCGTAAACTCTAGGGTTTAGATATCTTTGTTAATCTTTTGGTGAGTCATTATCATTGTTCAACTTTAAGAGGGGATTGTGCCGAGTGTTTCAAAGGTAAGAGAGAGATTGAGAGTTGTAATCTCTTTGTAATCTTTGTATTTCTTTGGGAATAAGAAGTATTGGTTATCTCTGCATATTGATTGTGTTCTTGTAAGATCTTGCTTAGTATTGTGGTGGCTTGTTTTTGGTTAATCTAAGTCTTGGGAGTTTCTGTTGCTTGTTGTGCACTTTCGCTATTAGCACTACGAGTTGAGAGTAGATTCCTCCGACACCCACCTCCTCCCTTTGCCGACCATCGTCCTCCCTTTCTCCCGCCCGGCCAAAACCCTACCCTTCCCTTCCCCTCTTCTCTCCCTCCCGTCCCGAAACCAACAGCGGTGGTGGTGGTGGTGGTGGGGGGGTGGGGGGGGGGGGGGGGGGGGCTCCTCCTCCTCTCATCCTCCAATATTGCTTTCCTAATATCCAAATAACAACCAACTTACAATTAGCAACAAAATATACCCTAGTTGGTGGGGTGACGGTAGTCCGACAATTTTATAGTTTGAGTTCTACTTTGTCCTATTCAGATCAAAGTGAGGGGTGCCTAAGGCCTCTCTCATGTCAGGGGGCTTGGAGGTGGTGGTGGCGTTTGTTCAGCAGTCAGGGGGAGAGAACAACTTTCATTGTGAGGTGCCAGTGAGAGTCAACGAGGGTCAAGCGAGGGGATGAGAATCAGGACTCAATCTGTACAAAGAGTTGTCAGATTAGTGGAATGCTTGCGACCTTTCATATGGTATTTGAAGTTGACATATGAGTCACTGATGGGGGCGACGGAGGTGACCGTGCGAGCGACGGAGCAGATAAACGGTGTACAGCCTTCGTTGCGAGGTTCCGGTGAGAGTCAACGAGGGTCAAGCGAGGGGATGAGCACCAGGACTCAATCTGTACAGGGAGTTGTCAGATTGGTGGAGTGCCTGCAGTCTCTCATATGGTGTTTGAAGTTGACGTATGAGTCACTGATGTGGGCGACGGAGGTGTCTGTATGAGCGACGGAGCTGATAAACGGTGTACAAGTGAGAGACCGAGAGAGAGAATGAGCTCAAATTGGTACTAGAAATTGACTTGGACGAGGTCTGCCGATCAGTAGGATTAGATTTCGTTATATTTTTGTTTGTAGGTTGGGGTGTATGAAGTCCAGGACCCAGCATGTTGGGATCTGAACTTCATAAGCCTTATTTTTGGTTGTATGTTTTGTTAAATCTTTTTAATGAAAAGTGGGGGATATTCAACTCACCATTTAACGATCCAAAAAAAAAACCTTATTCTAAAACTACTATTTATAGCATTTTTTTCCCAAAGTACCTAAAATAGTGCATTTAGTTTTTCAAAAAGTGTTTTTTAGGTTACTAGGACAATTTTGAAGTTAAACATAATAATTTCTGACAATATTTTGCTACCAGCACTTTCACTGAAACCACTTTTGTTCACGGCAATACCAAAAAAGAGCCTTAATGTTAAAATTTAAGGTTAAGAGGTATGTAAGATTAAAACTTCAATTGCCTCCCAATCCAAAATTATCCAACCATCTGACAACAAACAAATCAATGAATACACAAAAACAACCTACAACATGCATTCTAAATTTCAAAAGGCACACCAACATTCTTACAATTGTGGCATTACATCAGGCATATTAAGAACAAGTCTAATAGTCTATTGGCTTTCCACATGGATTTCCATCATAAAAAGTCATTTCCACCAATGTAAACATTTTAATGTTTCTAATAGAACACATCGAGAGTCATTTTCCTATTAAAACATGAAAATATTTTCACGGTGGAAATGGCTTTCCAAAATGGAAATTCATTCTCCTATGAGACTTGCTCTAAATATGAGCGTCTACCCTCCTGTGGAGATAGAAGAGGAATTGCGGTTCGCGGCGCCATCCGAACGTCGACCCTTCTGTGAAATAGAAGAGCAATTGGGGATCGCGATGCCATCCGAGCGTCGACCGTTCTGTGAAATAGAAGAGGAATTGCGGCTCGCGGTGCCATCCGAGCGTCGACCTTTCTGTGAAATAGAAGAGAAATTGTGGCTCGCGATGCCATCCGAGCGTCGACCCTTCTGTGAGTTTGAAGAGGAATTGTGGCTCGCGGTGCCATCCGAGCGTCGACCCCTCTGTGAAATAGAAGAGGAATTGTGGCTCGCGGTGCCATCCGAGCGTCGACCCTTCTGTGAAAATAGAAGAGGAATTGTGGCTCGCGATGCCATCCGAGCATCGACCCTTCTGCGAAGAATAGAAGGAGAATTGTGGCTTGCGATGCGATCCGAGAGTCGACCCTTCTGTGAAATAGAAGAGGAATTGTGGCTCGCGGTGCCATCCGAGCGTCGACCCCTCTGTGAAATAGAAGAAGAATTGTGGCTCGCGGTGCCATCCGAGCGTCGACCCTTCTGTGAAAATAGAAGAGGAATTGTGGCTCACAATGTCATCCGAGCTTCGACCCTTTTGCGAAGAGTAGAAGGGGAATTGTGATGTGAATTTTTGCAAGTGTACAAAATTGCACCAGTAATATAGTTAAATGAGTAGAGTGTCGAACCCACAGTGACTAGATATTTTATTAAGTACCGATATCACTAGATTAATCACTATTTGAAAGATCGAATTTTATAAATGATAAAACAACTAAATTAACTTAATCTAATTAAAACTAACTAAATTTGTGAAGAGGGAGAGGGTTGTGAAACTATGAAGCTCTTGTACTTTGTTAATGGTAAAATTAGTTCTAGGACTCTTGGTTCACCTCGTTTATCACACACACAAATTATAACTCTTTATGAATTAAAGATATTATCTTTCCAAATTGTAGACCAAAATCCTAAAGATATTAACCACTCTATCTACGTAGTCTAAAAATTATTCTCAACTAATTCTTCGCCTATCCATCAAATTATTAATTGAAAATTTGGATTTCTTAACGGCCACGTCCTCCAATATATGGTGTTAATTTTTATTAATCACAAATAACCTATTCGGTCTCTTTATGATTTGAAAAATCATACAAATGTCTATCCACCATTTTGTACACATAACTAAAAAAAAATAAAACACAACCAGGAAAAATAGAGCAATAATAAGGAATTAAAATTTGTGTTCTACAAAACTCGCCTACATCTTAGCCTCTAGAACAATAAATTCAGTTCACGTTCAATTTGCAATTAATAAAAAGTGTTCGGGATTGCATCTAAAAATTATAGAGAAGAAGAGAAGATACAAAAAGTAATAATAAAAAATTAATGCAAACCCCTCTTCTGTCTCAAAAGCCGAACCCAAAAATGTCTCCTTGAAAACCGCGTCGCCTCGGGATCTGTGTGCCAGCAGCTGTCTATCACGCGCCGTCACGTCAACGCATCAGTCTGTCATACTGTCGTTGTCGGGCCGCGTGTCACGTCCTAGCGCGTGGGAATCCGCGCCGAAGAAAACAGCAGTGCTGCTGGACTGCTCCCACGTGCTTCGTCCTGGGCTTGTGGAACCAGCTGTCCCCTTGTTTGTTCTGAGCGGCACTCCAAAAGAGTCAGAGAGAAAGAGAGTTCTGTTTCTCTCTCTCTCTGACTTTTCCCTTAATTTTTTAATGTGAAGAAATTGATTAGCCGTCACCTCCTGAATTCTTCTCTCTCCCTTTGCTTTTATTTATAGAGAACGGAAGAGGCGTTAGGGTTTGCACTTTTTGCAAAATAGTCTATTCTCTTCATATATTTTCTTCCTTTTTAATCCAGAATTTTATTTCTTTCTCTTTTCTCCCTTTATTTTCTTTTCTGCCAACCACGTGCTGCTGCATACACAAAATAATAGCAGAAATTAGGATTTTTAAATAAAATAAAATTAATTAGTTTAAAATTAATTAAACTAACTACAAATCATATTAGCTTATAAAAATCCTTTTAAAATTATTTGTCGCACTTTTAACTCAACAAAACAATAAAAATTGATAAATCCATTATTTTACTTTGTTTGTTGATTTTTTCCACAAATCTTTACTTTTTTGCATCAAAAATATTATTTCTTCAAAAATAATTAATTAAATGAAATCCTATAGAAATAAGATGAATTATAGACAATATCAACGAAAACAAACAATTTTTATTGGTAAATGAGTACAAATATTTGTATATAAATTAGACACATCAAATTGTGGCTCGCGATGCCATCCGAGCGTCGACCCTTCTGTGAAATAGAAGAGGAATTGTGGCTCGCGATGCTATTCGAGCGTCGACCCTTCTGTGAAATAGAAGAGGAATTGTGGCTCGCGGTGCCATCCGAGTGTCGACCCCTCTGTGAAATAGAAGAGGAATTGTGGCTCGTGGTGCCATCCGAGCATCGATCCTTCTGTGGAATAGAAGAGGAATCGTGGCTCGCGGTGCCATCCGAGCGTCGACCCTTCTGTGAAATAGAAGAGGAATTGTGGATTGCGGTGTCATCCGAGCATCGACCCTTCTGTGAAATAGAAGAGGAATTGTGGCTCGCAATGCCATCCGAGCGTCGACCGCTCTGTAAAATAGAAGAGGAATTGTGGCTCGCGGTGACATCCGAGCGTCGACCCATCTGTGGAATAGAAGAGGAATTGTGGCTCGCGGTGCCATCCAAGCGTCGACCCTTCTGTGGAAATAGAAGAGGAATTGTGGCTCGCGGTACCATCCGAGTCCCGAGCTTCATTGACTTGTTGAGAAAGTCCGCTGTATGGGGAAGAAAGGCTTGGGGGTAGTTTGGGTAATTCTACGCTCACTGCTGACGTTAGGAGCGCAAGGATCGAAGCGTCTCCAGATCTTTAGCAGCCGTTAGATCTTTGATGGTTAAGATCCAACGGTCAGATCTTAATTGCCGAAATTGAGGAGTCGCTTTCTCCTTATAAATCCCCTCCCCCCTCTTCACTTTTTCTTCTTCATTTCTTTTACTCTCACTCTCCACTATTTCAAGAACAGGGTTTTTACCTGCCGTCGGCGATTTTTTCCGGTGATCGTTCAGTAAACTCTTCAGGCTAGTATTCTTTGTTTTGTAATGTCGCGCGTTCAGTCCGGATCCGAGGTCAGCTCGTTGGGCCACTCTGAGAAGGAATCCGAGTCCGAGACATCCTCGTCTTTTAGCAAGTATAAGGTGAAGCAGGAGGTCCTGACAGATCCTGGGTTGGCTAGTAGTGATGACGTAGTCTTCATAGTATCGCCACTGAGATCCCGAAGGCCGGGGAAGGAGCCTGTAGGTGAGGGCGAAGAGGAAGAGGATGAGGAGAATCAGGAGGATCCGGGTGCTGAGGGCGAAGAGGAGGAAGGAGATGACGAGGAGGATCAGGAGGATCCGGGTGCCGAGGGCGAAGAGGAGGAAGGAGATGACGAGAAGGACCAGGGCACCGAAGGCGAAGAGGAGGAGGATGAGGATCAGGAGGGTCCAGATACCGATGGTGAGGATGAGGACGCTGAAGAGGGTGCTGGCGAATGCACAGCGGGAAGGTCAGTTGGGGATGACCTTCCACCTCTCCCACCCCTGTCGATGCCGTTTCCCGAGAGGAAGGCTCGTCCTCGCTGGAAGAAGCGGAAGCTAACTATCCCAGACAGACCTCTTTCGCAAGATGAATATGCACCCAGGCCGGGGCTCGAGTTCCCCCCGGTCTCCTTCAAAAATCCGGGGTCGATCCGGACGTATCCTGATGATATCAAGGACATCGATCACATCCCTCCCGTGCCAGGTGAAGAGGGCCTGGTGAAGATTCGGATGGACAACATCCTATGCATCTTGAGGGCGGACTACCTCCACATTCTGAGGGCCTCTTATTTCATCCCGCGGGAGTTCGAAGTCTTCATCCCGAGCCCAGGCATTCGGCCCACCACGGTCCTGGCACCGGGCTATTGTATTTTTTCTAAGGATGCCTTCGCCTCGGGCTTGAGGCTGCCTCTGCATCCCTTTGTTAAGAGGGTTTTGAATTGGGCAAAGCTATGCCCCATGCAGTACGGCCCGAACTCTTGCAAGCACTTGATCTGTTTTATTCTGAGGTGCCAAGAGAAGGGGGTGAAGCCGAGGTTGACGTACTTCCGAGCCATCCTAGGGATCAGCTCGCTCGGAGATCAGGAAGGGATTTTCTACTTCTCACCCAGGCCGCACAAGAAGATCATGCACGGCCATCCAGATTCTATCAAAGGGTGGAAAGAGAAGTATTTTTTGGTGCGGAGTGAGAAGGCTTGAGGAATACTGACCCAGTGGAGTTTCTTCAAGCCGTACCACAAACCTCCGAAGCGAAGTGACTTGATAGCAAAGGAGTGGAAGCGAGTGGAGAAGATAGTAGGGGGCACAATATTGCGTGGCCTCGAGTGACCGAGTTACACCTTGCCCGGGCCGGACTGAGCCCGGCCGACCCTAGTATGTTTCGTTCTGAATTTTTCATCTTTCCGCCTTCGTGTTAACTTTAGCCTCCTTTTTCATTCTTGCAGAGATAACTTCCGAACAGGTGGACGAGAGGCGATCCTTGCTGACCGTTGCCACAAAGGCGAAGGCGAAGAAGAGGAAGAAGGTCGAGCAGGAGAAGCTGGCTGCCCAGGCCGGGGGGTCCGCCAAGGGGCCAGCCCCGGTAACCGAGAAGCCTTCTCCGATGAAGAGGGCCAAGAAGAATCACCCCCATACATTGAGGGCAGCTCGGGGCGCTGGGGGTAGCTCGGGCAAGACCGTCGAAGCCCCGGAAAAAAGGCTTCCACCACCATGGCCTACCGCCGAACAGATGGTGAGCCAGTAGGGGCTTCGGCCCTTTGCCCCTGATTGGTTGATCATGCAGGGGGATTCTCTGCGCGTTGGTCCCATGGCGATTAAATTCATCACGAAGGCCGCCACCGAGTGCGATCGGATGGCTCTGGTGGGGCAGACGGAGGACCAGGCCTTCATGCGGTGGTCCCAAGCGCACATCTCGGTGAGTTATTTTGGCCCCACTTTCCCCCATGGTTTTGAACTTGGTAGAATTTTTCTGATCTTTTTTTTCCTTGGACAGGCGATGCTCCACGGTCAGTACTTTCAAAAGTGCTTGGAGAAGGAGATTTACATAGAGAGGAGGAACGCGGAGAAGTACCTCCGTGAGCTGAACAAGGCAACTGATGATCTGAAGGAGGCTCAGAGCATGGTTACCGTCCACGAGACTTAGATGGCCTCGCTTTGCGACATTCATAAGGCAGACGTGGATCGCCTCAAGGAGAGGATCGAGGAGGAGGCGGAGAAAGGGCGAAAGGCCCTGAAGAGGATGGAGGTGGCCTCGGTGGAAGCTCTGATTATAGCACAGGACGAGGCGTATGAGCAGGCCAAGGCGCATTTCAAGCAGATATATCCGGAGCAGAGCGTGGACCACCTCTACTATGGTTGGGAGGCAAACCTTCCGCCGACCCCGGGGGGCGACGAAGCGGGGGGCGTCCAGGCCGAAGATGAGGTGCCACCCCCCTCAAGAATAGATTAGTTTTTTCTTTTTGTTTTTGATGTAAATGCCTCGAGCGGACTGGCCACCGCAGCTTTTTTATCAATTTTTGAAAGAAATGAAATATACTTTTTTAGGCCGAGGTTTTGTGACTTGTGCATTTTCCTAGCTTTCCTTGTGATTGTTTATTTCTTGTCCTTGGATAGACGCACGAGACCTTGGGAGCAGGCCCGGTTTCTACCGAGGTATCCCGGGTCCGAGCCGGGAAGGAGGCATTGAGAGTGGCTCTGGCTCGCCAGCGAAAACAGGCTCGTGATCGAGTGGCTGCTGTAAATTATTTTACGAACAAGTCTAGGGAGCTCAGTTTGGAGGTGGCTCGTCTGAAGAAAGCTATAGCCGACCGGGACTGGTGGGTAATTGAGACCGACTGGTCCATCTCGGATGCCTCGAGTGGGCGGTCGGCCTCGGAGTCTTTCCTTCGCGAGGCTGTGATTGAGAAAGAGCTGGAGATCCAAAGACTGAAGTTGGTGTTGGGCGCGGGTCTGATCGAGGAGGCAAGCAACTCCACGCTGGGGTGATCTCCGACGTTTTTAATTGAAGCAGCCCAGCCAGATAACGCAGGAAGCTCGATGGCCGGGGTCTCTATCCAGGTCGGTCCAGCCGAACGTGAGAGGAGCCCCAAAGGAAGTGCCGAGTTTGATTTTTCCAGCCGAGTGTGAGTGAGCCGCAAGTTGTTTTTTGTATTTGTACCGAATTTTATTGAGTTGTAAGCAATGAGAAATAATAAGAACATTTGATTCTCTGAACTTTGATTGTCTCGGTCGCCGAAGGTGGTTGCCGTGCTTGTTGCGAAGGGTCGCTGCCGAGGTGACTTGGTGCAACGGACGCATATGCAGTGGCGTATCGCCTGTCGAAAAGTCATTAATGGCGACGTTTTGCCTCCCCATGAACACTTATGGCGACGTTTCGCCTTCCGCCATTTCGCATTCCCAGATGCATTAATTACACCCCTCAGGGGGCTATATAATCCCCACCCCCCCAAGCTGGTTATTAAGGAGTGAGTGGCTTATATCAGTCACTTGACTTTGGGTGCCTGCCGAGGGCGGGCCTCCTGATCATAATATTTTTTCGAGGGCTCCGGATTAGAGGCACACCAATCACCCTCGAACAATTCGGGGTTCGAGTTTTGAGGGCCGAGGGACCCCAGGTTGTTTGTTGGTGAGTGGTGGGCCGATCGATCAGTTCGAAGGATCGGAGAGAGCCGAGGCTAGTGGCTCTCCTACCGTCCTCGAACAGTTCGAGGTTTTTGGGCTTGTAAGAGCTGTAAACCCCGGGTTGTTTGCGGGCAAAAGGAGGGTCGACAAATGGTCTCGAAGCTGAGGGCGTCTTTCAGGGACGCAGAGAGCCGAGGGTCGGTGGCTACCCTACCATCCTCGAACAGTTCGGGGTTTCGGGCTTGTGAAAGCTGTAAACCCCGAGTTGTTCGCGGGCGAGAGGAGGGTCAACCAATCGACTCGAAGCTCGGGGTATCTGCCGAAGGCGGACGCTCTAAACCTCAATGGAAATTTTTGCTTAAGCCGACGTGGCAGTGGGTCGTAGCCGAGCGTATCGGTCGAGCGGCTTTGAAAAAAGCCGTGGCCTTGCTCGGAATTGACGATGAGTCTGCACTTGTTCTCAGGGAAGACGGTGCGGGTGTAGCTGGCGGTTGTCGCCTCGTGCATAGGTTGATGGGCTTGAAGGAGCCCAAACCATGCTAGGGACAGGTGCCGAGCCCCTACACCAGTGAGAAAGCCAGTAGCAGGCATAGCAAAGGGTTGTCACCGAGCGTTAAGGTCGAGATGCTTTGAAGAAAGCTCCGACCTTGCTCGGGGTCGATGCCGAGCTCCCGCACTTGTTCTCAGGGAAGACGGCGCAGGTGTAGCTGGCGGTTGTCGCCTTGTGCATAGATTGATGGGCTTGAAGAAGCCCAAACCATGCTAGGGACAGGTGCTGAGCTGCCACACCGGTGAGAAAGCCAGTAGCAGGCGTAGTCGAGGGTTGTCGCCGAGCGTTAAGGTCGAGGTGCTTTGAAGAAAGCCTCGGCCTTGCCCGAGGACGACGTCGAGCTCCCGCACTTGTTCTCAGGGAAGATGGCGCGGGTGTAGCTGGCGGTTGTCGCCTCGTGCATAGGTTGATGGGCTTGAAGAAGCCCAAACCATGCTAGGGACAGGTGCCAAGCCCCCACACCGGTGAGAAAGCCAGTAGCAGGCGTAGCTGAGGGTCGTCGCCGAGCGTTAAGGTCAAGGTGCTTTGAAGAAAGCCCCGGCCTTGCTTGAGGACGACGCCGAGCTCCCGCACTTGTTCTTAGGGAAGACAGCGCGGGTGTAGCTGGCGGTTGTCGCCTCGTGCATAGGTTGATAGGCTTGAAAAAGCCCAAACCATGCTAGGGATAGGTACTGAGCCCCCATACCGGTGAGAAAGCCAGTAGCAGGCATAGCAGAGGGTCGTCGCCGAGCGTTAAAGTCGAGGTGCTTTGAAGAAAGCCCCGGCCTTTCTCGGGGTCGACGCCGAGCTCCCGCACTTGTTCTCAGGGAAGACGGCACGGGTGTAGTTGGCGGTTGTCGCCTCGTGCATAGGTTTATGGGCTTGAAGAAGCCCAAACCATGCTAGGGACAGGTGCCGAGCCCCCACACCGATGAGAAAGCCAGTAGTAGGCGTAGCCGAGCTCCCGCACTTGTTCTCAGGAAGATGTGGAGGTGGAGCTTCTCTGGCTCGCGATGCTACCCGAGCGCCGAGCCTTAAGCTTGTAAGGGAAGCTTTTCTGGCTCGCGATGCTATCCGAGCGCCGAGCCACAAGCTTGTAAGGGAAGCTTTTGTGGCTCGTGATGCTATCCGAGCACCGAGCTACGAGCTTGTAAGGGAAGCTTTTGTGGCTCGTGATATTATCCGAGCTCCGAGTCCCGAACTTGTAAGGGATGCTTTTCCGACTCGCGATGCTATCTGAGCGCCGAGCCTCAAGCTTGTAAGGGAAGCTTTTTTGGTTCGCGATGCTATCCGAATGCCGAGCATCAAGCTTGTAAGGGAAGCTTTTGTGGCTCGTGATGCTATCCGAATGCCGGGCCCGAGGCGTTTGTTATTGGGAACAAAATATGAAGCCATAAACTTGTTTTAAGAAAGCTCGCATACATATTGGAATTTTACAAAAGACAAGGCACGTCGTGCCGATTACATTCTTCACAAATTGCATGAGATGGAGGCTAGTCCTCTTCTCCTAGGAACTTGATGAGGTGCTCTGCATTCTAGGACCTCTTGATGGCCTTGCCCTCTGAGTTGGTAAGGCGGTAAGTCTCTGGGTGCACGACCTCCGACACTCTGCAGGGGCCCTCCCAATTTGGGGCCAATTTCCTTTTTTTGCCCGGGATTGGATACCGCCAGTTTTCGGAGAACGAGGTCTCCGAGTTTGATGTCGGTGGGACGCACCTTCTTGTTGTAGAACTTCTCAATCCTTTGTTGGTAGATACTTCTTCTAATGGCGGACTTCTCCCTGACCTCGTCTATGAGGTCCAGGTCAGCTCGCAGCTGTTTGGAGTTAGCTGCCTCGTCGAAAGCCATGATTCGGGGTGAAGGGATCCTGATCTCCAAGGGTATGACGGCCTCTGCGCCGTATGTCAGATTGAAAGGGGATTCTCCCGTGGGGATTCTCTTTGTTGTCCGGTGGGCCCAGAGAACGCTTGGCAACTCGTCGACCCATAACCCCTTAGAAGAGTTATCGAGTCATTTCTTGAGGCCGTCGAGGATTTGGCAGTTCGCGTTCTCGGCCTGACCGTTGAACTGGGGGTGGCATACTGATGAGAAGCGCTGTTGGATCCCGAGATCTTCGCAGAACTTGCAGAAATGCTTACCCGTAAATTGAGTCCCATTGTCTGTAATGAGCACCTGCGGAATTTCGAACCGACAGACGATGTGTTTCCAGAAAAACTGCTGGGTCTGTCGCTCAGTGATCATTGCTAATGGCTACGCCTTTCGGGCTCCAGCTCGACGACATCAAGGGGAAATACGCCGCTCCCGATCGCCGTCATGTAGCACGAACGAGCTGCTTCTTGATTTCCTCGGACAACTCTGACACCAGTGTTAGTAGGGAATTTCATTTTCTGGTGGTAGGCCGAGGGAACCGCCTGGAGGGAGCAGAGCCCCAGACGGCCGAGTATGGCGTTGTAGGCTGCCTTGACATTCACAACCATGAAGTCCATGGACTCGGTTCTTCTGTTTGGGGTCGTACCTGTACCGCCCCGAATTTTTAATATGATATCTTAGAAAATACGTGGCACAATCCCAGCATCAACTTCAATGTAACATTAAACACAACCAACTCCACTAAAATTTTCAATTCTTATTACAACAAACTTTTTCATAGCACAGCGGAATACAAAACAACTCAGATCATAATTTTTTTTATTTACAACACAGTCTTATTACAACACTGCTTTTACAAATTTACACAAACTCCATTAAATTAGTTTATCTCAAAACTATCTCAAGCATCCAAACCTCCAAACTCTAAGCAACAACCTGCAACACATGAGGCTAGAGATGATCCCTAACCCCCAAAACTAAAGGGGTCAGCCATAAATGGTGTGAGTGATATAAAAACAACAAACAATATGAATGAACATTAATCATGAATCCTTAAACAACAGGTAGTAAACATGAATACTTAAAATATGATGTATCAAGGAAAAGTAAACAACAGTGCGACTAAACCAAGTGTCAGGTGTAGAAAACAGGAAATCCACATGCATGAAAACCAAGTCAAGAAAACACAATTTCTATATGCGGACTCTCTAATGCGTACTTGTCGAAGTCTATGCATCCCACTCTACATAGGTTCGGTGCAAGCCCTTAATGTCTCCACATTATAGGGTTCAATCCCCGCAATGCAACTAATCCTAACACGATGACTACTACGAGATAAAGATAAGCTGTGAGTAGTAGCCCATGCCCCGATAATTCCGGAGATGAATCCCACACCTCAGGTGTTTTACATGGATAATTCCGGAGATCATCCCACACCGAAACATTGACACATCACCACATGAATACCACATGTGCTTCGCCTCGACTCCGATAATTCCGGAGATCACTCCCACACCGCAAGTAACTACTTGGATAATTCCGGAGATATATCTCATACTGCAGGTAATTTACCTGGATAATTCCGGAGATAGATCCCACACCCAAAGTAAGACACTTGGATAATTCCGGAGATTAAATCCCACACCGAAAGCCATACTGAGGCACTTGACCCATGTTCTCATTCATCATATCACCACTAGTGCCTGTCCTTATTATGTTTGGGTTACTTAATTACTCAACGAATCTCCTAGAGTTGGTGTACCCTACCGGACTTAACTCAAAACTGAACAACTGAAATGCCTCAACAGGCCTCAACAAAATAACTCAACGCCGGTATACTAGGGTCACACATATCCTCTAGAGACTCAAAATCAAATGTCTAAATCAACTTTCCACAAAAAATAGCTCAACTGAATATCTTAAAATCATATGTTTAACAGAAGACAAAGTATAGACTAAAATATTTGAAGACTAATCATTCGGAAGAACATTCAAGTTTATGAAAACTCATCAGTACCAGTCGACTTATTACTGTTGTAAGTCGACTGTCCAGAGGGAAAAATATCCATGATTTTAAGAAAATAAGTAATATAAGTTGACTTATAAAAGTCATAAATTGACTTACCAGATCATAAGTTGACTTATAAAAACATAAGTCGACTTACCAGATTATAAGTTGACTTATAAAAACATAAGTCGACTTACCAGATCATAAGTTGAATTATAAAAACATAAGTCGACTTACCAAAGAGAAATTCCAGAAATCTTTAAGAAAATATTCTAAGTGTTATAAGTCGACTTGCAAAGTCATAAGTCGACTTAAAAGAGAATATAAGTCGACTTAAAAGGTCATAAGTCGACTTACCAGAGAAAAATCTACGGTAACTTTGAAAAATAAATTCTAAGTGTACCAGTTGGCTGAAAAGGGTCTAAGTCGACTGTCCAGAACGGATTTTCAAGAAAACTAAAGATACAGCAGCTGGGTCGTGCCAGTCGACTGATAGGTCTGCCAGTCGACTGTCGGCCTACAGTCTGCATAGTTTTGGTTGTTCATGATAATCAAAATTAGAGTTTACCAAAAGAAATCATTGTTTACTAAAATAATTTGTATTTCAATAAAAACGACAGTCTCAAAGTATTCTCAGATCGGATACATTACTCAAAACATCCAATATGTCAAAACTCAAGTTTGCATGTTCTAAATTCCTAATTCTTCCATTAGGATTTCTCAATACTGAATTTCTTTCACAACTCATAACCAAGATCTGATTTGTAAACACAAGATCCAGATGCTCACCCATCCGATCATAACCATACTCAAATCTTAAACATGCCTTCTAGCAATACAATTTTATGAACCAAGATTTACTAAACATTCATGGATATCACATACATAATACGACAACAATCATTTCATTGCTCCAACAAACATGTCAAAACAAACAACTAAACAATCATTCACATAAATCAACAACAATCCGAATTCACATCAGTCACCTAAATCAAACAACAAAACAAATTTCATATCACTCACCTTGGAAACGACGAGATCCAACGATAAAGTCTCTCCTTTGCGAGATCCAAAACTTCCTCTTGCTCTTCCAAAAAAAATCACAAAAATATATATTGTGCAGTGAATGACGGATGCAAATTTCCCTTTAAATATCCGGAAAGAAGTTTAGGGTTTTACCCACTTTGCAAAATAATCCCTTCAAAATACAACTTTATATATATAGCTCTATTCTTGGAAATTCAATAAAATTCATTTAAATTAGGATTTAACAGTAAAATATAATCCTAAATCTCAACCGGTACTGTTCAAAACGTCCAGAAAATACATTTTGCATTTTAACCCCTAAAAATGACAAATTTGCAAAAAAGTCATTCTTTTCTCAAAATTTGCAAATAGTTCCAATTAATTTCAAAAAAATATGGAAAAATACTAAATAAATCCCAAATATTAAATAATGATTTTTCATGAAGAAAATTTGACTTTTGAACTTCTCAAGAAATTATTTGCACGTGTAAAAAGATATATTTTTCAGAAAATATTTATAAATTCTCCAAAAATCATTTTATTTCATTTATAACCTTTAAAATAATATTTAAAAAGAATACGGGGTTCTACAGTACCCGCCGTGACGTCTAGGGTGACGATCCCCTCTATTATCACTGGAACGCCGGAGAATCCGTGTAAGGTGTATCCGGTCGGCTTTAGCTTCTCATGGGAGAGCTTCAAGTTCTCGAATGCTCCCAGGAATAGAATGTTGACCGAGCTCCCGTTGTCCACGAGAATTCGCCGGACCTCAAAGTTCGCCATGCTGAGGCTGATGACAAGTTGCATCACAATGAGGGAGCCGGACTCCTTCCAGATCCTCCCCCGAGAAAGAGACAGGAAGTTGCTGGACCTGGGGGGAGAGGGGGCCCTGGACGGTGTTGACATCTCGGACGAATGCCTTGCGGGAAGTGTTGGATTCCCCTCCCACAGGCCCTCTGTAGACGCAATGCAGGATTGCCTGACGCTCAGGCTCTTCGGGCTCCGGATCCCGCTCGGGGCGCTGTCGGGGTGTTCGAGGAGGAGGGGAATCCCTCCTGTTTTTGGCGTCCCTCTGTTCTCGGGCGCCTTCCCTTTTGAATTCTCGGAGATACCCTCGTTGAATGAGGGCCTCAATTTCGTCTTTCAGGGCACGACAATGATCTGTGTCGTGCCCGTTGTCCCGGTGGAAGCGGCAGTAGAACCGCTAGTCCCTCTTCTTGCTGGTGTTATTGGATGGTCGAGGGGGAACTGTACGAGATCCCTGTCTTCGATTGCCAAAAGAATGGTGGACACATTCTGCGTCAGAGGGGTGTACCTCTCGAAGCGAGGGACCGGCGGAACCTTCTTCATGGCAACTGGGTCTCTTGGAGCCTTCTTTGCTGGCTCGGTCTCTTCGGCCTTCCGTTTTCCCTTCTTGGGAACCTCCCTAGGTTCTTGTGGGTTTAGGGCTTCTTCGGCCCGGATGTACTTCTCGACCCGGTTGAGGAGGTCGGGAAAGTCCTCTGGGGGCTTCTTTGCCAGGGAGGCCTTCAACTGTCCGTGACGGATGTTGTGTCGGAAGGCGGTTGAGGCAACGCCGGGGTTGAGGAAGGAGACCGACCCTGCCTCAACAGTGAATCTCCGGACGAACACTCGGAGTGATTCCCCCTCCTTCTGCCGGAGGCCAAGTAGGGACGTACTTGTCCTTTCGGCCTTTTGGCTGGTGAAAAAATGGGCAAGGAAGTTGCCCTCTAACTGATCGAAGGAGTAGATGGAGCCAGGGGTGAGCTTGGAGAACCATTCCGGGGCCGGACCCCGGAGGGTGGCTGGGAAGGCTCGGCACAGGAGGGAATCCGATGCGCTGTGAATCATCATGAGGGTCCTGAAGCCCTCCATGTGATCAGCAGGATCGCCCTCGCCGTCGTAGGTCTCGAACTGGGGAGGACGGAAATTTCAGGGTATCTCCGCCTGTAGGATGAGGGCGGAGAAAGGAGGTCGGACGGGCCTATAACCCTGAGCTGTCCTTGGGCCGCCGTCGCCGAAGTTATCGAGTCGGTCTTCCATTTCTTGGAGGCGCTTCAATAGGTCAATGTCATACTCCGGCTGGATGGACGAGACGCAAGTCACGTTGGCCTCGGCATCCGACCGGACATAAGAATGGTGGATGTTCTCATCGACAGGGGTCCCTCGGATGGCCTCCAGGATTTCCCTCCGGAAGTCTTGGAACTCCTGGTGAGTGACCGGGGCCCGCTCGGCTCGGTTTGGTTGAGCGGACTGTTGCTGACTGATACGGCTGAGCACCGGCCCCCGCCCGTGGGACAGAGGTTTTTGATGGCTTGGAGCCGAGTTGGAAGCGGCTCCTCCCCTGCCGTGGCTAGCCTGTCGGTTCAGGATTACCCCTCGCAGGTCGGGCTGGACCGGACCGGAGGCACTCGGGTGATGTGGGTGACTGACCCCCGGATGGTTGGATCCTTGAGCGTCGGTAGCGATGCCCTGTGGAGGGACGTCCTGCCGACGTGCAGAGGTAACAACTTTCGTGGCTTTAGGCGCCATGTGAGCTCGGACTGACGGTACACCATTGACGGCGGAGCTCGGGTCGGCGTCTGTAATAGAGAGTTTCCCACAGATGGCGCCAACCTGATGCAGTTTATTTTTGGGAGGCGTGTGGATGCACCAGGTGTGAGTTCTTACTCGATTTGTATTGATGGAGGAAGCTCCTATGTAGACGACCCTCGGCCGGGCGAACGGTGCGGAATTGGGCTGGAGTGAGGTGGAGGCTGGATGCTCGGCTCGGATCGGGAGGCTCGGATCCGAGGTCTCGTGTACCTGCAGACGGTCTAGGAACATCGGGGTTGGTCCCGGTGGCAGACCCTCCGACGATCTAGTCAGCTACTGGGAGAGAGAGTAACAGTAACTAGGGTTTGAGTGGGAAAAGATTGATTACCTAGATAAAGGGATAGGGGTCTGGTATTTATAGTAGAACCCAACCGGGTCTGGATCCGTTTGGGGCCGGGCCTGGACCCGGTTGCCCGTGGGTTTGAAGCGGTGGAAACCTGGGCGGTATAGGGCTGACGTGGCCAGGGCCTGGGCGGTTTCCGGGCTGACGTGGCAGAGGTCCGGACTGTTTTCCGATGCTGACGTAGCGGATCTGGATGATCTGGAGGTGCGCGTATTCTGAAGGGATCCTGTGGCCCAGGAAGGGCTACGCCATCCAACCCATATCATTAGTCAATTAAGTTGCATTATTAATTCCCATGCAAATTAATTAAACCAAATCCAAATGTGCCAGCCACTCTAGGCGCTTAATTACCCAAAATTCCTTATACAAATTAATTAACCAGTTGAGTCGTCAGCATTGCATGGATGTGTGATCTCCTAATAAGCTGGTTTTTGGAGGCATACTCTACTCAGTGCTGTTTTGGATCCTATTGTCCTTGAAGATTATTCGAATTGAATTTTCAAGAGCGTTTCCAGCGCTTAAGTTTGATTGTTGTTTGTCTTCGCTGCTGCTACAACAACAAACAACAACAACAAACTGGAAAAAAAAAAAGTATAAAGAGGAGCTCCCTGATATTTTTAGTGAAAGCTCCATGGAGGAATTTTTTTCTTTTCTTTTTTTTTTTGATGGAATTTGAATTTGAAGTTAATATCCTGGCCGGAAGATAGATACTTAGATCATGGATTGGCATACATTATGCAGGTAACAGTCGAAATTAAGATATTTATGGTCTTTAATTATAACCACGATATAATATTCATATAGAGTCGAGCTATGTGCAAACGATCGATATCATATATATGTGAAATTCGCTGATAAAGAATCAAAGTATATATGTAATAGCAGTGAAAGGAAATAGACCTTAATTATTATTATTATTATTATTATTATTATTATTATGTCACTAAACAAAAATGAAAAACAAGGGGGGTGTTTCGCCTTTTTTCCTTCCGTGTAAGCATCACATTAAAAATAATAAAAACTAGTATTATACACGTGCTTTGCACGTGTGGAAAAAAAAATTTGGGGGGGGGGAGAATGAAAAGGAAAAAAAATTACGTGCTTTGCACGTGGGAACGTGTGGGAATTTTTTTGGGTGGGGGAGAATGAAAAGGGAAAAAAATTACGTGCTTTGCATGTGGGAACGTGTGGGAATTTTTTTGGGTGGGGGAGAATGAAAAGGGAAAAAAATTACGTGCTTTGCACGTGGGAAATTTTTTTTTATAGGAAGGGGTGGGGGAATGAAAAGGGCAAAAAAAAAAAATCTCAACACGTGCGTTGCACGGATTGAATTATGGACTAAGGCCTTCTCCCATTATAGTAGAAGAGATAGAGATTAAAAATCTAAGCAAAATAAATATAAGTTTTTATTTGGATTGAATTGCATGTGTTGTTTTTGACTTTAAAGCCCATTCTAGTAGTGGTGCTGATATTAGGATGGGCCTCTTTAAGGAGAATGACAATGAAGAATCAGTCCTACTTCGAGGATATTTCATGATTAGAATGGGCCTACATTTAAACACACTTAAATCAATACAATTTAAGCCCATTTACTACAAAATTTCCGGACTCAATACACGTGATAGTCAAGTACATTTTCTTTCTAATTTATCTTTTCCACTGTTATAACCCAAACTTCCTTTTCAAGTTGACCGCCGCAGCAAACTAACAAATGCAACACAAGTCATTCTTTCCCGCCAGTCCCAAGTAATACATACATTACATTTGTTGATAAAACTAGTATGCAATGTTAGAAAAATTTAGGATCTTGTTGAGTCTCCGACATAATTAACACAAACCACCCAGCAAAACTAGATCGTACCGATCACACAATATTTATCCCGGTTTGGACTTTTACCTTAATTTGGGAGAGAAAGAACCGAGATATTATTTCAACTAGAAAAGATACAGGAATATTACAATTCTCACCACGACCCTCTCTCAAACCTAACTGAAATTTGGTTGCAGCTTACAAAGGAGAAACTCTCTTACCCTCTCATATGAAGTAGTCTCTTCTTCTATTCGGCACTCAATAGAATTATATTGTTCTAGGAGCTGTTTATATTGTATTTATAGATCTACAGAAACCCTAGTTTAGATATCTTGATATAATAGTCATCCGATGTATACTGAAGACATAAATATACAATTAGAGCCGTACAATCTAATCAGAAAACGAAGTGGGCTTTAATCGAATTAACAAACCTGCACCCAAAAAATTCATTAGCGCCGCAGATGGTCGACCGCACATAGTTGCGGTCAACCACAACTCCTAGACCATCGACCCAAGAATGTGACAGTCGACCGCACGGTCCCTTTCTCTGTTGGCTGCTATTGCTGCTGATTGTTTCTCCTTCTTTTTGATCCTTCGCTTTGAACCCTCTATTTGTATCACCATCTTCTCTTTACACTGAATAAGTATGCAAGACATAAAACCCAACAACCTCCACATTAGATTGTACTCATGAATCCATACTTGTGTAATTTAAAACTCTTCTAGACATTTCTTCTCTACTTTGTAAATAACATGTTTCTATGGCTTCTTCTGCTAGTTGAATAAACCTCCACCCATTTTCCTCTAGCTGTATGCCCCCCTCAATAGCACACCCATGTAGATGTAATCATGGACATGCCACCATCCATACGAACTCTACCTACATCAAGGCTCTCTCCACCTTCCAACGGTATTCGAACGTTGCAGTCTCAATTCGGTAATTTTAATGACGGTTTACTAAATGATGCTTTAGAAACAATGAGCTTCCATACACTCGGCAGAGTTTTCCTGCTCCTACAAAGCTGGTAGAGATTGTGCTGACCTTGCCCAATTCTCCTCTTACCCTTCATTACCTTACGACGACTATCCCAAACTGTCAAAAATTCACCTCGAGCTGTGTATCTGCAGCCATGAGTATCAAGAGTCCCCAAGGATATCAAATTCTGCTGCATCGAAGGAATATACATGACATCTTCTAGTGTGAACTCTTTACCATCCGGCGTCTCCAATTCAATTATTCCCTCACCCACTACTTCACAAATCTCACCACTCCCCGTTCTCACACTACAACCTGTTGACGACTTGTAAGTAGAAAATATCTCCCTCTTGAATCAAATATGAGAATAACCTCCCGAATCAAGATATCAAATTGAATCCATATATGAAGAACTTGAAATAAGAAGACAATAATCATCATTATACCTGACTCAGTTGCGCTGATTATATGGGCTTATTTCCCATCTTTAATAGTGTTAGGGATTTCAACCGAAAACCCCTCTTAGGATCTTGTTGAATTATTCGATGCAATCAACACAACCCACCAAGCACATATGAGATCATACCAAACACACTAAAGCAAATACAAGTTTGTCCCGGTTGAGGCTTTCGCCTTAATCCGGAGGAGAAGAAACCCAAGATGTTATTCAACTAGAGAAGATACAAGAATATTACAATTCTCACAACGGTCCTCTCTCAAGGCTCACCAGCAAGTACTAGTTGTTTACAATTAGAGAATCACTCAATCTCATTCAATGAAGTAATCTAACTCTTGGCTCTCAATGGAGGCCAATAACAATAATATATAGAGATCTAGAGAAAACCTAGTTTGATATCTTGGTATAATAGCCTTTGGATATTCCTGAAGAGATAACCCTACGATAAGAGCCGTCGGATCTGACTTGAAGAGCAAGTTGGGCTTCTCATGAATCACCAAGATCCGACCCAAATTATCCATCAGCGCCGTGCGCAGTCGACCGCACCACAAGGTCGGTCAACCGTCCCCCTCTCGGGAACTTCTGCGGAGTTGGGCGGTCGACCGCACCCCAAGTACGATCGCCCGCAACTCCATCTGCTGCTACAGTTGCTGACTGTTTCCCTTGCTTCCACTCCGTCTCTGATCGTCTCGATTCCTCCATCGTCTCATCGTCTTCTTATCCAACATAGTATGCAAGACATAAACCCAACAAGTAGCACTCTTCTGACTCAACCACTTGTGACATTCTCTTTTGTAATGCCCAACTCCTCTACAATAGTGGAATTTTACCCTTGTGTGATGCATCCCTTCCAATTGAAGTATCACCATCCACTGCAAAGCACCCTGTAGAAATAGACCCTCATTTATGAGTCCTTTTTTAGTTCATCTTCCTTCAGATCCTTAATCACCCCGGCTACTGTAAGTGTATCCTTGGATGACTTTCCGTGTAGCATGGTAGTTATCAAGTGATTATAAGAAGTTGACAGTGAATATATCAAGTTGAAAGCTTTATCCTTTTCACTAAGATCACCAGCGTTAATTGCCTTCAGTTCAGATATTACCTTATTGAACTCCACAATATGATCTTGAAGATGGGTACCTTCCTTCATTGAGAACCTAAACAACTTTCTCTTCCAATACATCCGATCTAGCAACGACAATCCTGAGTAGTCAGATTTGAGTCATGCCCACAGACTCGTCGCACTTGTCTCCTCAAGAATATTATACTTGACTTCGTTCACCAATTGCAACCGGATTAAACTCAAGACCTTCAAACAAATTTCATCTCACTTCTCCTGCTTCATGTCGGTTGACTTCTTCTCTTCTAGTGCAAGGCGCAAGTCCTTCTAAACCAAAACATCATACATGTCCACCTTCCATAGATTGATGTTGATGTTACCGCCAAACTGCTTGATCTTCGTCTTTTGATCTGCCATCTCCTCTAAGAAACTCGAACAAATCCACGAACCTTATTGCTCTGATACCACTTGTTAGGAAAACTGAGGATCGTGTTGAATCTTCGACACAATCAACACAAACCACCAAACAAAAATAGATCATACCAATCATACAAAACACACAAGAATTGTTCCGGTTGGGTCTTTCACCTTAATCCGGGGGTGGAAGATCCGAGATATTATTTCAACTAGAGAAAATACAAGAATATTATAATTCTCACTATGACTCTCTTTCAAGTCTAAGTGGAACTTGGTTGTTGCTTACAATGGAGAAACTCTCTCATCTTCTCATATGAAGTACCCTCTTCTTCTATTCGGCGCCGAATAGAATTATATCGTTCTAGGAGCCGTTTAGATTGTATATATAGATATAGAGAAATCCTAGTTTAGATATCTTGACACAATCGCCATCCGATGTATACTGAAGAGATAAACATACAATTAGAGTCGTACAATCTAATCAGAAGACGAAGTGGGCTTTAATCGAATCAACAAATCTGCACCCAAAAAATCCATCAGCGCTGCGGACGGTCGACCGCAAATAGTTGCGATCGACCGCAACTCCTAGACCATCGACCCAAGAAGGTGACAGTCGTCGTTTCTCTGTTGGCTACTACTGCTGCTGACTGTTTCTCCTTCTGTTCGATCTTTCGATTTGAAGTCTCTATTTATATCACCATCTTCTCTTTACACCGAATAAGTATGCAATACATAAAATCCAACATGCAAAACATTGTTTTTGTAGGCGGTGCGGCTGGCGGCGGTGGAGGTGGCACCTAGAGCCTTACTACTTAATTAGGTTGGTACCGTCTAGATGGTCGACTGATTTTATTTTGTTATTAATTTTAATTTTATATATTACTCTGTAGGATTGGTAAAATTTGCTTTAAAAATGAAAAATACAAAAAAAAAAAATTGTTAGTACATAAGTCTTATTATTAACAAATAAATAATAAAAAAATCAGTGAAATTCATTAGAATTTCAATTCATTCGTGTAGTTCGAGCGGCCTTTAAAAAAAACTGATAAAGTACTCGTGGGTTCTACTCTCTTAAATTTGGTTAGTCAATAAAGCACAACTTTTTAAAAGCTAATATGTATAAAATCCAAAATTAGACAGTAAATGATGGAAATGGCACATGCCCATGTTGCTTACATTCATATATGTATACTCAATTTGTTGGTGGTGATCGATGTTGGCATGCAGGCCAACAAAACTGCAAGGAAGTAAGAGAATTCCTTTTGCGATCGAGAAAATATTGAAATTGTGAATTTGAATTGAATTTGGAGCTTGTCATCTAGTCTTTGTACCTCAAGCTTAGGAATCCTCAAGATTCTCAACATATGATTAATATAACCCTAGTTCCTTAACCTTACCTCCTCCTCCTCATTCACTTTTCGGAGATTCTTCTGTGCTTTAATCCCTCATCCTCTAAATAAATTAGGGCTATAGTTAGCTAGTTACCCAAGTTGGTAAGCTTTACATGCAAAAGGTTGGTTTCATTGCGTAGATTGATGGTCCTTTCAGACATGATCCCTGCAACCAAACAACAAGAAGCCAACGTGACTCAACTTTGTGAGAGCACTTTACTGGTGCTAGAATCTGGTCATAACTAGTCAAGGCATTAAAGGACACTATTTGCTTTTGCTCTCTCTTTCTCTAATGCTACTTGTGTATGTTACGTAGTACTAACTTATCTTTTAGGAACATATAATACCTATCCTACTTAATTAGAACTTAAAAAAATACGTACATACATACATACATGTTGAAATCAGAATTGGGAAAATCATATTTTCTTATTCTTCATTTCTTTGCTGTATACATCTATATATAGAATTACATTCTTGGAGAAGAAGAAAAGAGATTGAGAGAAGATTGATGAGATGAGAGATTTGGGGAATCTGTTTCCTATATATTAGGAAACAGAATATACAATTGCTATATTTCAACACTCCCCCTCAAGTTGGTGCATAGATATCGAATATGCCCAACTTGTCAACAAATTTCAAGAATAACCGAGTCGAAACAGCCTTGGTTAGGATATTTGCGAGTTGATCTTCTGACTTCACTTTGGATATCTCAATAACTTTCTCATCTAATTTTTCTTTGATGAAGAATCTGTCTACCTCTACATATTTCGTCCTATCATGCTGAACTGGATTAGCCGCAATATCACATGCCGCTTGACTGTCACAATACACCTTCATAGGTTCCTTTGGACCATAGCCTAAGTCCTGCAATAGGAGTTTCAGCTATAAAACTTCTGTTATACTCAATGCTACTCCGCGATACTCAGCCTCTGCACTAGAGCGTGCAACAACATTTTGCTTCTTGCTCCTCCATGTAACTAAATTTCCTCCAACAAAGGTGAAATATCCTGAAGTGGAGCGCCTATCGGTTGTAGATCCTGCCCAATCAGCATCAGTATATGCCTCAACCTTCAAGTGACAATGTTTCGCAAATAAGACTCATTTTCCTGGGGCTGACTTAATGTATCTCATAATTCTCATTACTGTGTCCATATGTTGTTCCCGAGGTAAATGCATAAACTGACTTACCACACTTAAAGCATATGACAAATCTGGCCGTGTATGTGGAAGATACATTAGTCGTCCAACCAATCTCTGATATCTTTCCTTATCACAAGGCACTTGATCAGCTTCGTTGCATAGTTTTAGTCCTTCTTCCAATGGTGTACTAATCGGTTGACAAGCGGACATTCCAGTTTCCTTTAATAAATCGAGAGCATATTTTCTTTGAGAAAGAAATATCCCCTTTCTTGAGCGAGAAACTTCAATACCAAGGAAGTATCTCAAAGGACCAAGATCTTTCATTTCGAACTCTTGTGACAAGTAGTTCTTTAATGCCTTCATCTCCTCAGGATCATCTCCAGTTATTATCATATCATCAACATAAATAATGAGAGCAGTAATTTTACCTTCTTTCCTTTTTAGGAATAGAGTATGATCAGAATTACTCTGATCGTATCCGAATGTCCTCATTGATTTTGTAAATCTCCCAAACCAGGCTCTTGGTGACTGCTTCAATCCATACAATGCTTTCTTCAGACGACATACTTTGTTGCTGTGTTGGACTGATTTGTTCGACCCTGGTGGAAGATCCATATAGACTTCTTCTGTCAATTCCCCATGCAAAAATGCATTCTTTACATCAAATTGCTCCAACGGCCAGTCAAGATTTGCAGCAAGTGACAGTAGAACTCGAATAGTGTTGAACTTTGCCACAGGTGCAAATGTTTCGTCATAATCAATTCCATAAGTTTGAGTGTACCCTTTTGCAACCAGCCTTGCCTTGTACCGCTCTATCGAACCATCTGATTTATATTTCACTGTATAAATCCATCTGCATCCTACTGGCTTCTTCTCTGCTGGCAGCTCGACTATCTCCCAAGTCTCGTTCCTTTTCAAGGATTTCATCTCCTCATCCATAGCTGCTTTCCACCTTGGATCAGTAAGGGCTTCCTGCACACTGTTAGGAATAGATACAGTAGATAATTGATTTACAAATGACTTATTTGATTCCGACAAGCGGTGAGTGGATACATAATTACTCATGGGATATTTGACATTACTAGTGGGATTAGGTTCATAAGTGGGTTTTGGAATACTTCTATTAGTACGGTACGGAAGTTCTCTTCTAGGAGGTTCGGACAACGATGACAATTGGTTTTGGGGTTCTGATGGTTCACTCTCACTGAAATTCGGTACTGGTTGCAATTCTTCAAGGGGGTCTTCTTGCAATTCTTCATGAGGATCTTCCTCCCTTACTATATCTTCATTCAAGTGTTCGCCATTATTTGTATCCAGTTGTTCGTTCTGCCTGATAATTACTTCATCATACCCAAGAGTCTGAACTTCACTTTGGTACTCCCCCTGAAGTTCAGTCGTAGAGGAAGAAAAATACATCTCATGTTCATGGAACACCACATCCATAGTCACAAACATCCGTTGAGTTGGTGGGTGATAGCAACGATACCCTTTCTGATTCATTGCATATCCCACAAAAACACATTTTACTGCTCGGGGGGTTAACTTACTCCGCTCGTGTTGATGTAGGTGAACAAATGCGACACACCCAAAGATACGAGGTGGCAGGTTGACAACAGTTGGCGCATCCACAGCATTAGTTAGTGCTTGAAGTGGTGTGCTGAAGTTCAGGATACGAGAAGGGACTCGGTTGATTAGGTATGCTGCAGAGGTAAGGGCTTCCCCCCAATACATGAGTGGAAGATTTCCATAAATAAGTGAAGCACGGACTACTTCAAGCAAGTGTCTGTTCTTCCTTTCGGCCACGCCATTTTGTTGAGGAGTATATGAACATGTAGTCTGGTGAACAATTCCATGTTCCACCAAATATTGTTGTAGATCTGTATTTAGATACTCACCACCATTGTCACTTCTGAGAACTTGAATGTGTGCTTTATACTGAGTCATAACCTGCTTATGGAATTTTTGAAACAAACTACTAACTTCTCCTTTGGATTTCATCAAACAAATCCAAGTCATACGAGTGCAGTCATCAATAAATGTAACAAACCATTTAGCTCCTCCAATAGTGGTATTTCTGGATGGACCCCAAACATCAGAGTGAATAATCATAAATGGAATCGTGCTTTTATTCAGATTGCAATGAAAAGAAACACGGTGACTTTTTGCTAGTTCACATACATCACAACGAAAACTAGAAATATCCAACTTCGAAAATAAACTGGAAAATAATTTAAGCAAATAGCCAAACGATGCATGTCCTAAACGTCGGTGCCACAGCCAAATTTCTGATTGCTTCTCCCCCTCGGAATTATTAACGGCAAGAGCTTGAGTCAACCTGTTTGAACTCTCAGAAACCAAATCCAGATAATAAAGTTTTTCACGTCTAACCCCATAACCAATCGTCTTGCGAGTCCGAATATCCTTAAAGACACAAAAAGAAGGCCAAAAAACAACAATACAATGCAGGGTATTAGTAATTTGGGTAACGGATCATAGATTAAAATTTAAGGATGGGACTACTAGTACTGTGTCTAATGTAAGATCTTTTGTGAGGGATATGGAACCTTCGCCAGTGACAGGGACAGGATTACCATTGGCAGTGGATACTGTGGATTTGGTGGATGGGTGTAAAGTCTTAACTTGTCTAGAATCAAAAGTCATATGATCGGTAGCACCAGAATCAATTATCCATGTATTATTCATAACAGATGCAGAAATATTAAAAGCCTTACCATCGTTACCTGAAGCTGTAACCAGTGCGGAGGTTTGTTCAATGCTCTTCCCAGCCCCTTCAGCAATTTTGACGGCTACAGTGGATATCTTCTTCCGAGAATCTCTGCTGTGATCCCAGTCATGCGGTAGCCGATAATCTGATAGCAACGAGCTTTCGTATGCCCAGTTTTGCCGCATTGTGCACACTTCCTGGACTCATAAGTAGATTGATTGAAGCCCTTAGAAGTGCGTGTAGATGATCCAGACTGACCTGTGAGACTTTTGAATGGATGTGGCCGAGCCACCATTGCAGCTACATTAGAAGATTCAGAAGAGCAGTTCATGGTGCTTTGTTGACGAGCCTCTCGCCGAACATATGCATAGGATGCCTCAAGATCAAGTACAGGATCTTTTCGCAAAATTTCTCCTCGAACCTGCTCAAACTCAGCATCTAATCCAGCCAAAAAAATATGAACCCGCAGGCGTTTGATTGATTTCTAATATGTTTGGACATCGTCGGGATTCTTCATGATCACCTTATCTCGATGATCCAGTTCTTGAAAAATTTCAGTCAATTCTCCATAATAAATAGAAAGTGGCCTGCCATTTTGTCTTGCCGAAAAAGCTTTCTGGTTTAGAGCAAACACCTGAACTTCGTCGGTTCCATCATAGAATGCTTTTGCAAGAGCATCCCAAATATCACGGGCAGTTTTCAATCGAATGTATCTCTTCATGATCTCGGGTTTCATGGACATCAACAGCCAGCCTTTCACTTTCTGATTATCGGCATACCATTTGGCAAAGGAACCATCACTTTCAGCAGGAATTTTACTATCACCTTGAATATACTGGATCTTTTCACGTCCAGCAATATGCATCTCCATCAACTGAGTCCAAACATCATAATTTGTTTCATCAAGAATTATCCCCGCGTTAAAGCCGGAATTCTCGGATTGCACAATAATCGGTGTACTACCCATGTTAGCAGTACAAGTAAACAATGGATCTGGATCAAACAACGACGGATCTAGATCTGATCAGGCTTCGGGATGGTGAACTGAAATCGGGATCTAGATCTGATCTAGATCTAGATCTGAGTGTGAGATGGGTGTGATTCTGAGGAGGAAGAAGAGGTGGACTGATCAGATCTCTCAGGCGACGCCAAGGTGGACTTCTTGCAATTCGAGGAAAGGGGGTCGGGGGTCATGGTCGTCGGGGCTTCGAGATGAGGTAGCAAGCGGCGGTCGTCGGGGCTGTTGAAGGTGGTTGCGACAATGGAGATGGTGCTGGCGATGGCTGTCTGATGGTGCTGGTGGTTCGGGTGTTGTTCGGTGGTTGCAAGATGAAGCAACAGCTGTGCGGCGGCAAGCGGTGACTGTGGTGGAGATTGGGGTTTGCCGGATTTGGGGATTTGGTCAGAGAAGACGAAGTGGGGGTTTTGGTGTGGGTCTGTGCTGGCGTCGACGATCAGGGGTAGGGAGATCTGATGAAGATGGAGGAAGACGATCAGATGAAGATGGAGAATCGACGATCAGGGGTCGACGAGGAAGACGATGCCGGTGATTAGGGTCGACGGGGAAGATGATGACGATGATCAGGGTAGACGACGGGATCGAGGTCGACTACAGGTCAGGAGAATCGGGGTCGACGACGGGGAGTTTCGACGGGATTGGGATCGGGGTTTTTTAGATCAAGAAGAAGAGGGATCAAGATCTTCTTCTTCAACTAGGATTTTTTTATGGCTCTGATACCATGTTGAAATCAGAATTGGGAAAATCATATTTTCTTATTCTTTATTTCTTTGCTGTATACATCTATATATAGAATTACATTCTTGGAGAAGAAGAAAAGAGATTGAGAGAAGATTGAGGAGATGAGAGATTTGGGGAATCTGTTTCCTATATATTAGGAAACAGAATATACAATTGCTATATTTCAACAATACATACTTGCCTCGAAAAGAAGAAAGTTTCCCAATGCTATTTATGTAGGAGTATATCTTAGTATAAGCAGTAGCAATTCCTTATTTAGGAACATAGAATTTGTCTCCTACTTACAATATAAATTTTGTAAGAACTTCTTACATCGTCATCATAAACATGATCTCAATTGTTTACATTAATTAAAATGACTAAATTAGTCTATTAATAAAATTAAGGATAAATTTTACTAAACTATACCCATGTTTTACCAATTTGTAGATAACTGTACCTATATCTTCATTTTGCGGTTCAGCATACTCTGTACCAAAACTTATTGCGGTTTAGTGACTGAACTCTAATGACGTTAATTTTTTACTATATTGATCTTTATACCTCTACTTTGGTTGGATCTAAACATCCCCTCACTCTTTCTCTCTCCCTTACCGTTTAACTTTCTTTTATATTTTTTAAATAATTATAATATACATACTCAAAACAACTCTTCATCTTCTCTCTATTTTATTTTCAACTTTTTTAGTAGAGAAATGGGATAATAAACACATTTAATTATGTGATATAACCAAATTAAATAATATTAGCAGCCAGGGGTATATTAGGAAAAAAATACCAAAAATAGCCACCGTCACATGATAGCTGAAATTGACAAAGTACATCGATCTGCAAAAAAATATGGACGAAGTACATTGGACCGCAAAAAATAAAGATATGAGTATAGTTATGTGCAAATTGGTGAAACATAGGAATAGTGTAGTGAAATTTATCCCCAATAAAATGCCAAGTCATTTAAAGTTTATTTGTCTATTCATCACATTATTTACAAAAAATAATGATATTCAGCTATGTAATTTGTAACACTTTTTAATGCGTGATAAACATATATCAAACAACATGATATCCTATATATATAAAAAAACAAGTCATTTGAAATTCATTTGCCCATTAATTGAAGTGTTACAAAATTGTATGGCTGAATATCGTTTTTTTTTATAATGACATGATGGATGGGTAAATTGTAGATGACTTGATTTTACATATTTCGTGTAGATCAATATAAACGATTCTAATCGTCTATACGAAGGTCCGAAGGCCGAATGCACACCATGGCTAGTGCACAACGATAGGTTTGTCTCTCTTTATATATAGGGCAATTCTCATCATGTCCTTAAAATAAGACTTGATCCAACGGCTCAAGATCGAGTTTGCAACGGGTCTGTGCAAACAGACCCGTTTGTTTTATATATATATATATATATATATATATATATATATATATATATATATATATATATATATATATATATATATGGAAATGCTCTATTGAAAATGGGTAGTTTTCACGGGTTGGAAAACAGCGATCTGAGCCGTTGGATCGCTCATGATCGTGATCAGCGGCTCAGATTGAGCCTCCCATCACCCGTTTCAATTGATCAGTGGAGGGTTATTTTGGGAATTTCGACCCAAATAACTCTTCGCCTGATTCGCTCTAAAAAATTGATATAACCTAGGCCGTTGTTGGGAACAACGGCCTAGGTTATAAAAAATTGAATCATAGGTCGTTGTTTGGAACAACGACCTTCATTCAATTTTATATAACCTAGGCCGTTATTCCAAGGCTATAAAATTTTATAGCCTAGGTTATTTGAAACAACGAAATTTTATAGCCTAGGCCATTGTTGGGAACAACGGCATAGGTTATAAAAAATTGAATGAAGGCCGTTGTTCCAAACAACGGTATATGATTCAATTTTTTATAACCTAGGCCATTGTTCCCAACAACGGCCTAGGTTATATCAATTTTTTAGAGCGAATCAGGCAAAGAGTTATTTGGGACGAAAATTTCAAAATAACCCTCCGCCACTTAAGTGATAACGGGTGATGGCGGAGGCGATCTGAGCTGTTGATCACGATCAAAAGCAATCCAATGGCCCAGATCGCTGTTTTCCAACCCGTGAAAACAAACTCGTTTTCAGCGAAGCATTTCTTATATATGTGTGTGGGGGGGGGGGGGGGGGGGGGGGAAGGGGTATGTGCAATTTGCTCATTTAGCAAATGAGCAAGTGATGAGGTGACATGCATATGATTGGGAAATCCTAAATGTGGTTAGATACTCAATGTATCACATGCATACCACCTCATCAATTGCTCATTTATTAAATGAGCAAGTTGCTCATATATATCCCTTAGATACTCAATGTATCACATGCATACCATCTCATCAATTGCACATTTATTAAATGAGCAAGTTGCTCATATATATCCCTTTTACACACACACACACACACACACACACACATATATACACACGAAGGCGCACGCACACACACACACACACACACACACACACACACACACACACACACACACACACACACACACACACACACACACACACACACACACACACACACACACACACATATATATATATATATATATATATATATATATATATATATATATATATATATACACATACGATGGCCCGAAGGCCAAATGCACACCATGGCTAGTGCACAACGGAAGGTTTGTCTCTCTCTCTCTATATATATAGGGCAATTCTCATCCTTAAAATAAAACTTGATCCAACGGCTCAAGATCGATTTTGCAACGGGCTGTGCAAATAGACCTGTTAATATATATATATATATATATATATATATATATATATATATATGAGCTGAGCAACCTTGACAAAGGAGAATGGAATACAAAGTGTTACGTGCAGTAACATTAAAAATACAAACGAAGTTATAATAATTATAAGAACACTAGCATAAAATTTGTGTATTTGGCAAATAGGAATAGAAAATTTGGAAATGCGTTGTAGTCGTCAGACCCAAAAAATGACTTTTCAGTTTAAAAAAATGGCTTTTCAGTTTAAAAAAGAAATGGAAGGGAGATGATTTTTCTTCTCATTTATAAAAAAAGAATTGGAAAGGAGATGATTTCCCTTCTCATCCATTTTTTTCATTCATAAATTGGGACGGAATATCATTTACCTTTATCATTTATTTGTTAATTTTTTAAAACGGAAGGGAGATGATATCCCGTCCGATGCGTTTAATTTATTTTAAAAAGTTAGACGAAATATCATTTACCGTTCGTTCAAATTTGGGGATAATTTGAGCATCGAACGAGTAATTATATTCTGGTTGCCAAATTTTCCAAAATCCTTTATCGTCTTTCAAATATAGCCAACGACTGTTCATCCTAAATGTAAAAAATGGAAAATGGACAACGAACTATAGTTCATTTCTTTTCCAAATTTTAGGTATTTGGCAAAAATGACCAACGAAATGCACTGCAGATGCTCTAATGCACTAGATATGCGTAGTGTATATCTAGAGAGTATTGTAGGCATCACTAGAAACAATATTAAAGACAAAATCAGTTGTAATTAGGGTTTTCTATCTTAATTTTGACCTAAATTGTCCCCAAAAAATGCAGCAGCTCAAGCAGCTTTTTTTTGGGGGTGGGGGGTGAGGGGATAGAACTTTTTGCCGTACTGACCCACTTTTTGAAAATATTTGGCGCTCTGACCCACTTTCGAAAACAATTAGCGAACTGTCCCAGTTTTGAACACGTCAGCAACAAACGTTCTTGGAAAAAATGGCATAGGTTATTACCAAGCCGTTTTTCCCAATAACGACATCTATTTTTAAAAAAAACTTTCATGTCGTTTTTTGGAGTAACGACATCTGTTAATTTTAGTTGAAGAAGCAAGCATATAGTCTCAATTGTGAGATAAAAAGGCTAGTGTGAAAATACAATTAGAGATGTCGTTCTTTAAGAGAACAGCATTCTTTATATTGATGCCGTTATTTTGAATAACGGCATTAGTTATTGTATTTTCACACTTGCCTTTAATCAGTGGCCCCCTCTTCTCCTTCCCCTTTCTCAATCGATCTACTTTCTCTCTCTCTTCACTTCTGCAACCCACAAACGCTAGATCCCTAAATCAAAAATTCCCAACTATTGGAATGCTCTCAAACTTCATATATCCTACCTCCTCACTCTCACTCTCATCTCATTCCTCATCCATTACGTATTTTCAAGCTATCCACACTACGGTCTAATTTGAAGGTATTATTCTAACCATATGTTTGATATGTGTTCTCATGTTATGCTTATGAGTAGTTAATGACTTGAATATGCTTGAATCTTTATGTTTAGGTATGGAATATGATATCCTTATTTGGTTATATTTTGGGGGTTAAATAATTAAAGATCCGAAGATTCGATATTGTTATAGCGATATTGAACCAGTCATTACTTGGGCTCCCCGCAACTTTATATACTCACAACTAATAGATAAGATATTTGAAGTCACTAATTAGGATAGAGGTGAATTGAGTGTCAAAATCAAAGCCCGTTATGCTGCCGGTAAAGGGGAAGGGCAATATTTCATGGTGGTTCCCGTAGATAATGATAATTTTCTGAGGTTCATGATTGGTAGGACACTTGATCCAAATTGTAGTTGAAATGCATTGGAGTTATATATTGACCAAATGAGGCTTCCAAATACTAGGCAAGTTGTATTGAATGTCCAAGGCGCGCCCCGAGTTTGAAACCATCTACCGAGTCACATGCAAGAATACCAAATACAGAAGAAGACATTAGCATAACTCCAACAGAACCTATTACCACCGAATTTGAGCAGGTACATCCGTTGACCTTGACACAAAATATTGTCCGTACCGACATGGTATTGCAAGACTTTGACAATGCCGTTGTAAATAATAATTTGGTAGAAGAGGAAGAAGATGAGGATCAGGGTCTTCAAGTTGATGAGGAGGAGGATGCCGATGAAGCTCCGGTTAATGATGTCAACGTCGATGTGCCGGTTAACAATGTGATGTTGCCAAATCAGACCGTTAGTGCAACTGTACATGAGGTTCAATTGAGTGAATGGATGTCTCGTGCGATCATACATGAACATGCACAGTCTTCCCTTGACTCTTCCAACACGGATCAACTCTACATAGGTCAATGATTTCCAACTAAAGATTTTATATAACATCAAGTGAAGATATACTACGTGAAGAACCATCGAGAATTCATGACTGTGAAATCGACCCTCGGTTTATACTATGTCAAATGTAAATACGCACCCATCAACCATTCAGCCGAGGAGATTGCAGAAAATCCAGCACTTCTAAATGTAGTAGGTTGTCCTTGACGATTGCGTGCAATTGTTCCAAAAGGATGTACTTATTTCGTTGTAAAGAAGCTTGAAGTTCCGCACACATGTGTGAATCCTACATTGAATCAAGATCACAGAAAAATTGATTCTACGATTGTATCGACGGTCATATTGAATGTTGTGAAGGCACAACTAGGAATAATGCCAAGAGTCATAATTGAAATAGTCAAGCTTCAGTTCAATTACACAATTTTATACTAGAAATCTTGGAAGGCAAAACATAAAATAATTGAGCGATTATATGGTTCATTCGAAAAAGCTTACACTAAATTGCCTTATCTTCTCAATGCAATCCAAGCTTCAAATCTGGGTACGGTCGTACATTGGGCCAAGATTGTGTCCGGTCTGGTAGAAGAAACCTTTAAGGGGTTTTTTTGTGCATTCAGGCCTTCCATCGAGGGGTTTAAGGCATGCAGACCAGTTCTAAGTGTAGACGGAACTCATTTGTATGGAAAATACAAAGGTTGTTTGTTGATTACTGTTTCACCGGATGCAAATGGTAGGTTGTTTCCATTTGCGTTTGCAATAGTTGACGGTGAGAGCATAGAGACATGGACATGGTTCATGAACTGTATTCGGTGCTTTGTCACAGATCGTGCAGGTTTATGTGTCATTTCTGATCGTCATGCAGGCATTTTATCAGCAATGGAAAATGAGTCCGGAACATGGAAGAAATCACTTGCTTATCATTGCTATTGTACGCGGCATTTTGCTAGCAATTTCCATAAAAAATTTGGTTGCAAGTTTATGATGAACAAGCTGAAGGTGATTGCGTGTCAAAATCAGTTGAAGAAGTTTGAGAAAAAGATGACACATCTTGAAGCGACTAATGTTGATGGGATTAATTGGTTGAAGGAGAAACCAATTGAGAAGTGGACACTTTCTGCCGATGGAGGTCGTAGATATGGTATAACAACAACAAATCTATCAGAAGTTTTCAATTCAGTTTTAAAACATGTGTGTAGCTTGCCCGTCACTGCAATTGTTGAAATAAATTTTTTTCGTCTGAACATATATTTCAATGACTGCCGTGAAGCCGCGCAGACCCTTATCAGCGAAGAAAAATTATGGGCACCACGTGTTCCGGAGATTATTGATTTACACCGTGAGAAATTTAATTTACAAGAGGCAATAATGTTTAATAATCGGCCTGGTATTTTGGGGTTAAAACGGGCATTAGAATGGATAATGGACATCAAAAAGGTGGATATTGGCACACAGTAGATCTCGGGAGGCGTACTTGTACTTGTGAAAAATTCCAACTATATCACATTCCATGTTCTCGTGTATTAGCCGCCTGTGCCTCGCGTGCAATTGATTATCAACCTTACATTGATGCCTTTTGTTCTACAAGTTCATTAGAACTAACGTGGGCACCAACTTTTAATCATATTCCAGATGAATCTTATTGGCCGACACAAAGTGGATCAATACTCATAGCCGATGCGAGCCTTCGTCGGTTGAAAGGACGACCCAGGAGTACTCATATTTGCAATGATATGGATGATCGAGATGGTAGGAGCACCGGCAAAATTTGTTCAAAATGCAGATTGAGTGGACACAATAGGCGGAGGTGTAAGAACGTACACAATGTGGGCACTTCCCAATCTACCAATATTTGAAGTTGTATCCCATGGTTGGCTTTATGTTGTAAAATCTATTCGTAAGTTATTACGAATTAGAGAATTTGAATTTGATAAACCTCTCATGTAATATATTGTAATGTCATTAGTTGAGTATGAGATATATGTTTGTGATGAATATTTGCTGAATTTGAATGAATTTGATGAACCGCACCTCCACAAAACATGCACAAAAACATGCACAACTGTAGCCTTAATATATGCCGTTATTCTGAAAACGACATCTTCAAGAGATGTCGTTATTCAGAGAAACAACTGTGAATGTAGATGGTTTGGTAGAGATTCAATTCCCTTGAAATAATTCACTCAACTAATACCGTTTTCTAGAATAACGACATGATAAAGAGATGTCGTTATTTACAATAACAGCATACTTAGGAGATATCGTTTTTCTGAAAAACGACTGTGAAGGCAAATACTATGGCAGGGATTCATTTCCATAGATATTAGACACTCAATTATTGTCGTTTTTCAGAACAACGGCATCCTTAGAAGATGCCGTTATTCCAAATAACGACATTCCTAGGAGATGTAGTTATTCTGAAAAACGACTGTAAAGACAGAATGTATTGGCAGAGGTTAATTCCCCTCGAAATAAATAACTCAACTGATGCTGTTTTTTAGAAGAACGACATCATTTCCACTGATGTCGTTTTTCTGAAAAACGGCATCAAATTAAATTAATATACAAAACAAGAGCAGCATGTTTTGTACCTATGCCATTACTATAAATAACGTTACAGGTAACAGATGCCGTTATTTTCAATAACGGCATCTGTTACTAATATATTTCAAGTAAAACATGCACTAACAAGCACATGTGTATACAAAATCAATATCGAATACTTTCAGACTTCAATTTAACATTTAATAACAAAAGAAATAACAAACCCCAGATTGTAACACTCCTGCCCCGAGCTCGGACAATTTATACAATTTAGAAGACAAATCATTTATAGTATAGTACAACTGCCCACCACAGGCTGCTTCTCAAAATGTGGTTAATCGAATTGGTGACTCTTGATTAGGCAATAGTATTTACATATTATTATATTCTTGTATCTTACCGATATGGGACTATATCCACTTACGTTTCTCCCATTCTCTCTCCTGGCGAAATGCACAGCAGCAACAATTCGTAGGTGGGCCCCCACGTGAAAGCCACGTCATCATCAAACACCAAAGCTAGCACATACAATGCTGAATTCCCAAATTCAATCTCGAGGGCCCCACGTTGGATGACGTCATCGTCAAGGTGAGTAGCACAACACTTTTACATGTTGTTCTTCTTGTGTACGTCCCCCCACCTCCATACTATTCCTTTCCAATGTATTTACCAATATGCCATATCACATTATCCCAAACAACCATCTTTTTACTTTTCAACATATATATGTATATATTTTTATACTCTTTGAAAATTACGGGGTGTTACACAGATAATATATATAACATAACAATACAACAACCGAATTGTATCAATTGTTTCAAGTTTGCTTCATATGTTAAAAGCCCAAATACTCGGATTCATCAAGTTCTTCATAAGCCAAAAAAATCTAATAAATTTACATATTCAAAATGTATCTTATGTGATTGAGCTATTCAAAGCCTAGAAAATTACACATTTGAACAATCAACACTAACTAGGCGTATAGTGTTGGGGCTCCCTCCTTCTCCGAGCTGGGACTTTCCTTCTACGCTCGGCAATTTCTTGTGTCGCATGTACACTTGACCCGACAACTTCTTCATGCCCCGCTTGTACTTCTTCAATATCTCTAGATGCTAATTGACTTCCCGGATGAGGAAAACGAACACTCTTACTCCGTCGTGGCCGTTGTGAAGGAGAAGCTCCCGAATGTGTAGATGACCTAGGTATAGATTGAGCTTGTCTCTCTGTTGGTGTGGGAGGTTCAACTTGTCTTGTTTGTGGTGGTGGAGGTTGAGCTTGGGTAACACTTATTCGGGGCGGTTGACTGGAAAGTTTGGATGAGGGTAAAAGAACAGCGAAGTGCGGACCATCACCCACCTCTTCAAGTGAGGTACGACATGGATGAATGATTTCTCTCGCTAACTCCTTGCAAGCCTTTGAAGCGTTGCTCTTCAACATACAAGTACATTTCTTCGCAATATCCTATGTATTGTTAATCTACAATACCAACCAAATAAATTAGTAATAAACCAAACTTTATTCAACAAATAAAAACAAAATGTGTAAAATAAATATATATTTATATTTGTTAATCATAACAAAATTTTACCATTAGTCGGTACGAGGAAGCTTTGGGTTGATACATTGGTTGCGACGTGGAATGTGCCGGTGGTGGTTCTACTTGGTGCCTAGGAACCGGCATTTGGATACCCACGGGGATATCAGATCTTAGACCAATATACAACCGTGTAACATGCCGGTACCACGCCATGTAAGCTGTTTGAATCGACCCGTCGTACGGTGCAATCTCTACTACCACCAAATCGTATTTCCGCTCATTCCAGCATGCAACATGAATGCGGTGATGATTGGCCCCATCCATACTTGGCAATCGATCTTGACCAGTAATATTGTGAAGTCTTTGATCGTACATTGTCTTTTCTGGGATGAGCTGTTGTGTATTGAATTGTCGGAGGACTCGGTTGCTGTAATAGAACTTGATGCTGTTTATTTCTGGGAGACGTGTGGATGCACCAGGTGTGAGTTCGGACTCAATTTATATTGAAGAAGAATGCCGCTCGTCTGCCGACCTTTGGTTGACCTTCTGGGACCTACGATGAGCTCGGAAAGATGTTGAAGGCTGGGCTCGGATCGGAAGGGTCGGATCCGAGGTCTTGTGTACCTGCAGACGGTCCTGAAACACCGGGATTTATCCCGGCGGCGGACCCTCCGACGCTCTAGTCAGTCTCTGTGAGAGAGTAGCAATAACTAGGTATATTTAAGTGGCAAAAGATTCATTACCTCAAAAGGTGGGTGTGGGTCTAGTATTTATAGAGAATCCCAACCGGGTTTGGTTCCACTTGGGGGCCGGGTCTGGATCCGAAAGCCCGTGGGCCTGACGTGGCAGAAGGCCTAGGGGGTTTAAGGCGGACGTGGCAATACCAGGAGTGGTATAGGGCTGACGTGGCGAAACCCTTGGCGGTATTTGGAGCTGACGTGGCCCATCGTGGGCCTCCTGTGTTTCTGGGCGGGATCGGAGGGCCTAGGCTGCGCCAGGTCATCCTTCTGCCCCGCCAGAGAGGGGGGACGGCCTGTGGGACGGTCCCGGATCGGACTCCGAGGGCTACTGAGGCTCGTCGGTACGAGGAGGCCAGTACCGTGAGGGCAAACACGAGGTTCGGCGCCGACCCTGAAGTGGTTCGGAGCCGAACCAGGTTGCTATTTTTACCTTTCTTGAGTGGGAATTGTATTGGGCCCTGGTTGGGCCTCAGGCCATTTTTACCCTATCACACAAGCCCCCCACTCCTGCGGGGGTGCGGGAGCAAGCCTTGGGGGAGTGTTCATGGTTGTGGAAAAAATGGGAGGACGACTCACAGGGCCTTCTTGGTGGGGTTGTCCTGAGGCTTTGACCGGACCTCGAGCTTGTCGAGGGTTTATGGGCAGGTGAAGGCGATGGCGAACTGTTGGTATCTTCCGGAGAAGAGTACCCTGGTGCCTGCCAGAACCTCGAGAGGACGAGGGTTTATGTGTCGACAAGGGTGATGGCGAGCCGTTGTTTCTTCCTGAGAAGAGTACCCGGGTGCCAGACCGGACCTCGAGCTGGCGAGGGATTATGGGCCGGTAAGGGTGAAGGCGAGCCGTTGTTTCTTCCTGAGAAGAGTACCCTGGTGCCAGACCGAACCTCGAGATGAGGGGGAATTATGGGCTGGTAAGGGTGATGGCCAGCCGGTGGATCTTCCGAAGAAGAGTACCCAGGTGCCAGACCGGACCTCGAGCTGGCGAGGGATTACGGGTCGGTGAGGGTGAAGGCGAGCCGTTGTTTCTTTCTGAGAAGAGTACCCTGGTGCCAGACTGAACCTCGAGATGAGGGGGAATTATGGGCTGGTAAGGGTGATGGCCAGCCGGTGGATCTTCCGAAGAAGAGTACCCAGGTGCCAGACCGGACCTCGAGCTGGCGAGGGATTACGGATCGGTGAGGGTGAAGGCGAGCCGTTGTTTCTTCCTGAGAAGAGTACCCTGGTGCCAGACCGAACCTCGAGATGAGGGGGAATTATGGGCTGGTAAGGGTGATGGCCAGCCGGTGGATCTTCCGAAGAAGAGTACCCAGGTGCCAGACCGGACCTCGAGCTGGCGAGGGATTACGGGTCGGTGAGGGTGAAGGCGAGCCGTTGTTTCTTCCTGAGAAGAGTACCCTGGTGCCAGGCCGAACCTCGAGATGAGGGGGAATTATGGGCTGGTAAGGGTGATGGCCAGCCGGTGGATCCTCCGAAGAGGGGTGCCCTGGTGCCAGACCGGACCCCGAGCTGGTGAGGGGATTATAGGTCGGGCCATTTGTGGGCGAACCGTTGTGCCTTGGGGCTGTTTGAGTAGGGTAGTCTGTTGTTTTCGCGGAGCATTTGGGGGCGCCCTGGGATCTGTGCAAGATTCCCATTTCCTAGGTGCGTTAATGGCGCCGCCTAATAAATGTATGGCGCATGGTCTTCTGTCGTTTGGTTTTTCCCATGTCATAAAGGCCGGCCCCTGGGGGAGGCTATAAGTACCCCCCTCCCTCTTTCTCGTAGTGGTTCAGATCAAAGCAAGGGTGGTCTGTTCGGCCCTTAAAGGTGTCTGCTTCGGCGGACGCCTGTCTCTTGATAATTTTTACCCCCGGTAGTGTCGTAGAGGTAGTTTCTTTGTCGCCCGATCTTCTCTTGGATCTGATGGCCCTGATGTGGCGGCCAGATCCAGGGGGGATTCGGGCGAGAGGGACAACGACCGAATTTCGAAGGGTGAGCAGTTTGCAATAGGGGAGATGAAGGGCGTTCCGGGCCGGTTGTTTGCAACTGTGAAGGTTTCGTTGCTGGAGTAGGCTGGACTTTTGCAGTTGCATCAACTGGCTCGGAATGGTGCACTTCTTTCGGCCTCTGGGTGTTGATCTGCTTTCGACCGGGGTGCTTGCCGAGGGGGGCGTCTTGAAGCTTTGGGCCCCGGGTAGATGAGTCGTTCTCCGATTGGAGGCTGACTACTCTGCGTCCCAATAGGGCTCCAGGTTGAGGCGGTTTCAGTCTCACCCGGGAACAGTTCGGGTCTTCGGCCGACGACACTGTAAGGACCGAGCTGCTCACGGGTGAGAGGGGAACCGACCCAGTCTCGGAGCCCGGGGCGTCTGTCTGAGGACGGCGCCTTAAATCTTAAAAATAAAAATGTTCCCTCCTCCGGATACTTCTTCCGTGCTGACCTCCTCGTCTGGCTGCCAGCCTGTCAGTGGATGACATCAGCATCGCACGTTTTGAGGATGTGGCGCGAATTCCTAGGCGGCAGTTGCATGTCGGATAGGTGAACAGTACTCGCGGAAATCGAGGAGTCGCTTTTATCTCCTATAAATACTCCCCCTCTCCCCTATCTGCCCACTCCCTTCTTTTTCAAAAAATTTTTTTTTCAACCCTTCAACGCTCATCTTTGCATCTTGCTGTATCAGGCTCGTCCTTCCAAAGTAGCCCCAGGTGAGTTGGCAAGTCTACTTAGTTTAGGCATAGATGGACAGGGCTCAGTCTGGCTCATCAGCGTCGACGTCTGGGGGGGAAGTGGAGCTTATCTCTGACTCGACGTCCTGGGAGGAGCCCGTACTCGAGGAGTCAGTGTACGTTGACGAGTCTTCTGACACGGTTTCGTGGGAGGAACCGGTGGTTGAGGAGGAGGTACATGGTGCGAGGCTGTCGCGCTCTCGTCGTCCCTTCGTGGTGGAGAGCAGTGAGTCGGAGGAAGCGACGGATGGTTCGGACGACGTCCGTGTTTTGGAGTTGGTTACCGAGGGAGAGAGAGGCGAGGGCGGCATTGTAAGTAGATCCACGGTTCAGGGGGCAGGTCCGAGTTCCATGCTGACTGATCGGGGGCCCTTATTCACTCCCTCGCCGGAGCGAACCGAGAAGAGGAAGAAGGCTCCGAGGAAGGTAGGGTTGGGGACTGGTGGTTCGAGCCAGGGGGCAGGTTCGCCCGTGTAGCCGAAACATTTCCGTCAATATCCTGACGACCTGTCTGACCAGGAGCTCTGTGGTGTGCAGGCCTCTTCGCCGAGTCGGACGAGAGTGTTGATGGACGCGATTCTGACCGTCTTGGATGGCGGGGACTTGGAGGTTTTGCAGCTGGCGTACCACATAGGTCCTTGTTACGAGTTGATGCTGCCGAGCTCTACTCTTCGCCCCACCGATCCCCTGTCTGCTTGGTATTGTGTCTTCCCCGTGGACGCGTTTATTTCTGGACTGAGGCTGCCGGTCCATCCGTTTGTTCGGGAAGTGTTGAACTGGGCCTCCTTGGCGCCGATGCAGTATGGGCCGAACTCTTGGAAGCAGATAATCAGTTTTGTACTGATGTGCGAGGAACAACGGGTACCCCTGTGCTTGAACGTGTTCCGAGCGACGCTGATGATTAGTTCGGCGGCCGAGGGGGTTTACTATATCTCCCCCCGGAGCAGGAGGAAGGTTGTTCATAGCCACCCTGACTCTATCAAGGATTGGAGGAAAAAATATCTGGTGATCCGGAGTGAAGAGCCCTGGGACATTCCGACTCGATGGAACTACTCCAAGCCGAGTTATCCTGCGCCGGGGCAGGGGGATCTGACGGTCGAGGAGTGGGGGTTTGTCGAGCGTCTCTGTTTGTCCCCTAGTATTAATTGGACGAAGGTGACGGAGGTTCGCCTGGCGAGCGTTGGACTGAGCCCAGCCGTTCTCCGTATGTAGTTGTTTCTTTTCCCTCGATCCTTTCGTACATTCTTGCTCATTGCTCTTAATGGTTTTTTCTGCAGATATGGATGAGGCATCGATCCAAGCAAGGAGGCTCGCCATGAAGAAGGAAAATGCCGAGAAGAAGAAGGCGGAGGCGGCGAAGAGGCTGAGGGAGCCGCCCCTTGTTATCTCGGAGGTACCGCTCGAGCCGAGGGTTAAGAGGACTCGTTCGGAGACGGGCAAGGGGGGTGCCCCTTTGAGGGGTAAGGGCCCGGCGAGGGCATCCGATCTTGACAAGGGGAAAGGTCCCTTGGTAGGGGTCGAGGAGGAGGACCCGGTGGTGGAGTTGTTGCGGCAGCGGTGGGCACCGGACTGGTCGGTTCGGATGGGGGACTGTCTGACCGAGGAAGCCCAGGCCGTAGAGGTGGTGGAGAAGTTGGCAACGCCTCGTGATCGCCAGATGATGGAGAACGAGCCCGTGGAGGTGGCATTCACGCGCCTGGCGCAGGCCACCGTGTTGGTAAGCTTGTCGACCTCCTCCTTTCTGTTTGGTCTTGCCTCAGGAGTTTTCTTCTTATCTGCTTCTTTCGGTTGCAGGCTTGTATGCAGGGAGCTAATGTGAAGAATCTCTACGAAGTGTCCCTGTTACAAGAGCATGCTCGGGCGGACAAGAGCGGACGAGAGACGAAGGAGATGCGGATCGAGCTCGAGGGTTCGCGTCAGAGGGAGCAGCAGATGAAGCTGGAGCTCGAGGCCAAGGACACCGAGTGGGGGAAGAGGGTGGCCTCCTTGAAGAGGAAGTTTGCCAAGGAGAAGGGGGAGTTGATAGCTGCGTTCGCCAATGAGAGGAAAGAGCTGACGGATGCGGGCCAGCGGATGGTGATAGCCGCCCAGGATGAGTGCTACGCGAAGGCGCTCAGTCACGTGAGGCATTTCTATCCGACCCTCGATCTGTCGAACTTCGAGTACGACATGGAGATTGATGGGACCCCGAAGATTCCTGCCGGAGAGGGGCTCGTTGACAACCCGGCCGTTGATCGTCCTGTGAACCCGATCGACGCCGAGGAGGGAAATTGAGTTGTATAGTTTTGTCTTTCTTTCTTCTTTCCTCCTTTCGATTTGTATTTGCCTCCCGCGGACTGGCCCCCGCCTTTTCGTGTATATATAAAAAGGTAATTCGGACTTGCCAAGGGTTTTGACGCCGGTCGTTTCCGGATCTCCTCGCTTATGTGCTTAGAGTTGGCTCACTTCGTAGGTTGCGGCTTCCCTTCCCGAGGTGGGCCCCCGTCGTTCCGACGTGGCGTGCCGCTCGAGACGAGGGGAGTATTTCTGTAATGGCCTTTGCCCCGGTTGACAGTATATAAAGTGATGAAGGGGATGTGGCTCGGCCTTATTGTTTCGCGAGGAATCGGAGTGGGGCGAGGTGACGCCTTGGGGGTCGACCCCCTAATCGGGTATTAGGTCGGGTCTGCCGAGGCGCTTGGAGTACGATACAACGAGATTTCCTTAGTATAAGATAGGGGGGGGGGGGGGGGGGGGCGCTAAAACGGTCCTATACAAAGGAAAGCTTTACAAAAGGTTTACTTCTAGGCTTGCTCTTTGCAGGAGTTCACTGGGTGCTAGGCGTCAAGGGGGAACCTCTCTGGCTCGACGGTAGGTCCGGGGGTAGGGCCGTCCTTCTTAGGTTTGAACATGACGGCGTTGAGGGGGAACATTGCTCCTCCGTCGATGGTCATGCAGTACGATCGCGTTGCTTTTTGGCTGCCTCGGACGACGCCGACCCCTTGTGGGGTGGAAAATTCGAGCTCCGGATGGTAGGCCGAAGGCATCGTTTGGAGGGAGCATAATCTGGATCGGCCGAGTATGGCGTTGTAAGCTGTCTTGGCGTTGTGACAATCCCTTCTAGCATGACAGGGATGCCGTAGAACCCATGTAAGGTGTATCCGGCCGGGTGGAGCTTGCCTCTAGGTAACTTCAGTTTCTCGAAGGCTTTGAGGAAAAGAATGTTCACCGAGCTGCCGTTGTCGACAAGGATTCGGCGAACTTCACACTTAGCCATGCGGAGGCTAATGACGAGGGCGTCGCAGTGGGGGAGGCGAACGCCTTCGAGGTCCTCCCCTGAGAATGAGACTGGCGCGGTTTGTAGCTTGGGAAAGGGATCGCCTTGGACAGTATTCATCTTCGGATGAAGGCTTTTAGGAAAGTATTTGATTCCCCTCCTATTAGCCCTTCATGGACTCAATGTAAGATAAATGGTGTGTCCGCGGCTCCCTCGGACTCGGGATCCCGACCCGGTATGCGGCTCGGAGGGGGGTTCGGGGGCGAGTGTATCCCGCTCCTAGTATCTCGTCGACCCCGCGGAACTTCTCGGGTGAATTCTCGGATGTATCCTCGGGAGATGAGCTCCTCAATCTCGTCTTTCAGGGCCCGGCATTGATCTGTGTCGTGTCCATGGTCTTGGTGGAAGCGGCAGTAGAAGCGCTGATCTCGGTTCTTGCCGTTGTTAGGTCGGGGAGGTAGTCGAACAATGCCTTTGTCTTCGATTTCTAGGAGGATGGCGGATACGTTGTGCGTCAAGGGAGTGTATCTCTCGAAGCGGGGGACCGGCGGGACCTTCTTCATGGCCCCCGGGTCCCTTGGAGCTTTCTTTGATGGTTCGACTTCTTCGGTCTTCCGCTTTCCCTTCCCGGTGGCATCCCTGGTATCTTCGGGGTTAAGGGCCTCTTCTGCCCTAATGTATTTCTCGACCCTACCGAGAAGGTCGGGGAAGTCGACGGGGGGTTTCTTCGCCAGAGAAGCCTTCAACTGTCCGTGACGGACGTTGTGTCGGAATGCCGCTGAAGCGACGCCCGGGTCGAGGGAGGAGACCGACCTTGCCTCGGCGGTAAATCTCCGGACGAACACTCTGAGTGATTCCCCTTCTAACTGTTTGAGTCCGAGTAACGAGGCGCTGGTCCTCTCGGTCTTCCGGCTGGTGACGAAGTGGGCGAGAAAATTGCCCTCGAGTTGGTCGAAGGAGTAAACGGAGCCAGGGGCGAGCTTCGAGAACCACTCACGAGCGGGACCCCGAAGGGTGGCAGGGAAGGCTCGGCATAGCAGGGGATCCGAGGCGCTGTGAATCATCATGAGGGTTTTGAAACCCCCCATGTGATCAGCAGGATCTCCCTCGCCGTCGTAGGTCTCGAACTGAGGGGGTCGGAAATTCCTGGGTATTTCCGCTTGGAGGATGGGGGTGGAGAAGGGAGGACGGACAGGTCTGTACCCCTGAGTCGCTCTTTGGCCGCCGTCCCCTATGTGATCGAGGCGATCCTCCATCCCTTGTAGGCGCCTTAGGAGAACGCCATCATCCTCAGGCTGGATTATTGAAGGGCGGGACGCGCTGGCTTCGGCGTCCGACCCTGTTTGGGAATGGGGGGTTTCTTCCCTGGGGGTCCGTCGGAGGGCTCCCAGAATTTCTCTTCGGAAGTCTTGGAACTCCTTGTGAGTGACGGGGGCTCCCTCGACTTGGTTTGGTTGGTCCGAGGGTTGTCTTCCGACTCGGCTGAGCGCGGATCTTCGTACCTCGGGCGGCGGTCTCGGACGGTTCGGGACCGGGTTGGAAGCGGCCCTTCCCCTGCTGCGGGTAATCCTGCGGTTGAGGATTATCCCCCGGAGGTCGGGCTGGGCTGGCCGGCCGACGCTCCTTTGGGACTCCCGAGGGGGAGCCTTGTGTTTCGACGGGCGTGGCCTGGCTTTATCAGTGGGTGGGGGCGAGTCCCGTTGGTTGACGGAGGAGGCAGCCCCCTTGCCTTTGGAGGCCATGAGGGCTCGGCTGTCGAGGTCTTTTGAGGGTCTGGATCGGATCGGCTTCTGGAGCAGCTGTTCCCACAGACGGCGCCAACCTGATGCTGTTTATTTCTGGGAGACGTGTGGATGCACCAGGTGTGAGTTCGGACTCAATTTATATTGAAGAAGAATGCCGCTCGTCTGCCGACCTTTGGTTGACCTTCTGGGACCTACGATGCGCTCGGAAAGATGTTGAAGGCTGGGCTCGGATCGGAAGGGTCGGATCCGAGGTCTTGTGTACCTGCAGACGGTCCTGAAACACCGGGGTTTATCCCGGCGGCGGACCCTCCGACGCTCTAGTCAGTCTCTGTAGAGAGTAGCAATAACTAGGTATATTTAAGTGGCAAAAGATTCATTACCTCAAAAGGTGGGTGTGGGTCTAGTATTTATAGAGAATCCCAACCGGGTTTGGTTCCACTTGGGGGCCGGGTCTGGATCCGAAAGCCCGTGGGCCTGACGTGGCAGAAGGCCCAGGGGGTTTAGGGCGGACGTGGCAATACCAGGAGTGGTATAGGGCTGACGTGGCGAAACCCTTGGCGGTATTTGGAGCTGACGTGGCCCATCGTGGGCCTCCTGTGTTTCTGGGCGGGATCGGAGGGCCTAGGCTACGCCAGGTCATCCTTCTGCCCCGCCAGAGAGGGGGGACGGCCTGTGGGACGGTCCCGGATCGGACTCCGAGGGCTACTGAGGCTCGTCGGTACGAGGAGGCCAGTACCGTGAGGGCAAACACGAGGTTCGGTGCCGACCCTGAAGTGGTTCGGAGCCGAACCAGGTTGCTATTTTTACCTTTCTTGAGTGGGAATTGTATTGGGCCCTGGTTGGGCCTCAGGCCATTTTTACCCTATCACAGAACTCCACGACAGAGAAATTTATAAGTGGAACTCGTGTCAACCAAAGTTGCATGTTGGCGGTGCATAGTAGGGGTTGACGTTGTAGCCTTTCGGCCGTGTACGGTATCCAATTGACACACTCTTTCCTAAGCTGATCGAGTTCATCCCTATAATACGTCATAACATCACGTGGGTTATCTCTCCACATGAATTTACCCGTCCAATACACACCTAAAGGAGCCCTAAATATTGGATTCTCATTAAGCACACTCCAATTATCTAACAAAACAGCTACTCGGGGCCGACCGAGGTGTACTCGTTTCCAACACCATATTTGCAATAACCCCATCGGCCCTGTCATTTGTATCGACCCCAAGGAATAATTGCACAAGGCACGGTAAAGAGAGGCTAAAGCCGCACTTCCCCAGCTATATCGTCCAGCTCTATGTATGTCCGTAATCAAAGGAAGGTATATTAGATGGACTACATCACCGGAAGAATTTGGAAAGAGAATACCTCCGATCATCGACAAAAGATAAGTCCGCATGTAACATTGAATTTTGAAGTCGGTCGGTTCATCTCCGAAACTATTATTGAATTCTGTAAAGAGCCATGAACGTCGGATTGATTCGCCGACGAATGCACCTTTATTGTTCTCTTCAACCTCCCTCCCAAGGTAATCTCTAACCAACATTACTTTATTGAACATGAGGTTTCTTGTCACCGCCACCCCATCGATTGGAAGACCCGATATGATGGCTATATCTTGTAGCGTGACCGTCATCTCACCAACGGGTAGGTAGAACGTGTGTCTCCGGCCTCCATCGCTCCACAAGAGCGGTAAGCAATGAATGGTCGCATTTCACTTTGGCCAACATGGACATTCCATAGAACCCACAATTTATCAAATAGTTTTGTATGCGAGGGAGCATCGGCAATATGGTGTGCGTTCGGAAACTCATTTTCTCGATATCTCCATTCCACACCGCCTGCAACCTATGATCATCTTGCAAATGGAGTACAGATAGGTCTAAAGGACCCGGACCTCCTTGTTGTGCGTGTGAAGAAGATGAAGCACCAACATCATGGGAAGAAGATGGTTGTGTAGGATCCATTTATCTGTAAATATAAAAAAAAATGTGTCAAGAACAATATTAATAAATGATGATGTATGGAGATAATTAAATTTATAAGCCATGTTTCTTCAACAGAATTAATAATCGATGTTTGAAGATAACAACTTCTCAATACTCGTATCGAAATACTACTCACAACAATCACCCCACAATCTCTTCACTATGTATATAAACAAATCTCATAGTAATATCTATTCATACAAACCGAACTATGAATATAATGATTAGAAATATAGCAATTCTAATGTATGACCATTTATCCATCAATGTCTAATATACTACATTGTCATTTTTAGACTACATCAACGACGAGAATTCTTAGATAGCAATATAGCTCATCCACATCTCACATAGATGAATCACATTTCACATATCTAATACTTAGATGAATCTAATCTACATCTATTATACTATACTACCAATATAGCTCTCATTCATCAAAATGAACATTTCACACATCATCAACAACAATCCTTAAGTACATTTCACATATCTACTAGTTAGACGAATCTAATCTACATTTCTTGCACTATGCTACCAATATATATAGCTCGCATTCATCAAAATGAACATTATAAAAAAAATTAGGGACTTCGAATACTTACCACAATTTCGGATTTCGAAAGAGTGGAAAAGGAAATGAGCGAATAACAATTGGGGTTTATGTATGAGTGTTTAATTGTTTTGTTTTGGAAGTTTGAGAGCACTCCAATAGTTGGAATTTTTTGATTTAAGGATTTAGGGTTTGTGGGTTGCGAAAGTGAAGAGAGAGAGAAAGGCGATCGATTGAGAAAGGGGAAGGAGAAGAGCGGGCCACTGATTAAAGGCAAGTGTGAAAATACAATAACTGATGCCGTTATTCAAAATAACGGCATCAGTATAAAGAATGTCGTTCTCTCAAAGAACGACATCTCTTATTATATTTTCACACTTGTCTTTTTATCTCACAATTGAGACTATATGCGCCTTCAACTAAAATTTACAAATGTCGTTACTCCAAAAAATGGCATGCACGTTTTTTAAAAAATAGATGCCTGATATGGCTAAAAATGGGGTTAAATCGGAATCGTCCAAACGGAACACGAATCTTGAAGCACAGGGATAAAACGGTAATTTCACCAACCAAAGGGCCCAAACTGGGTGTCGGGTCCTCACCTCAAAAACCCAATAACCCACGAATGGATCCACCTCAGAGTGGGCGCGGGTTTTAACCCGTTGCGCATGAAATCAAGGTCCCTGGTTAGCCTTAACCAACGGCCTTGATTCACATCCCTCCTACCACTGGGAGCCAGGGATTAAATTCCTTAACTGATTAGAGAGAATATCCCTTATCAGATTACTTTCCACATCCGATTACAAGGAATATTATTTATCTAATCACGGGGATTACATTCCTAATCCAGTCCCTAAGACGCCTATAAATACCCCCCATCCATCTCCATTAAGAGGTAATCAATCTTTTTCTAGTTAAACGCTCCTTCATAATCTTCTCTAGATTACTGACTTGAGCGTCGGAGGGTGCGTCGCCGGGAACAACCCCGGTGTCTCGCACTTTTTGCAGGTGAACGGCGGGAGCGACGATCAGAGTTCAACAGAACAGGTACACAGGTTCTTCTATTCAGTTTCCCCAAGAACTCACAAATTCATCTGTTTGCCCCCACACCGAATTTAGCGGCAACAGATTGGCGCCGTCTGTGGGAAACTAACGAATAGAGACCTCTCCTCTCCCCGAGAACAGGTCTCCTCCAGCCATGCCGCCTCGCAAAGTCAGGTCGAGGGGATCTAACCGAGTGCCCAACCCTGACCAGCAAGAAGTCATTCCAGATCCCGCGCAGCAAGGACAACTTCCCCCTACCGCAGAACAGCCGCTCCAACAGGACCCTCCACCTCCTGATCCAAAGGGTCCTAACCCTCAGAAACAGCCTCTTCACCAAGAGAACCTCTCCATCCACAACGCCTCCAGTGCCTCCATGGCCTCCCATCATCCCCGAGCCTCTGGTCGCCACAAAGCCCATCCCAAACGTCCAGAAGATAATGACCTCCGTCATCATCTGGATGAAAAGCGGGCTCGGGGGGAAGCATCCCGTCAGCAAGAGCGATCCCCCCATCGCCGAGAGCACAGGAGGTCCCCCACCAGAAGAGGGAGAAAGGACTCTCCCGACCATTACCGAAGAAAGCACTCCCCCGCAGGTCGGCAGCAGCATAGGAACAATGAGGCACCAATTACTCGTGCCGAGTTCCAGCAGTTCCAAGCAATGGTACAACAGGCTCTCAACTTGCGTCGGGGCCCTGATGAGCCAAAGGCCCCGTCCCCTCCTCCGGTCCGAAGCCCTCGCCAACGGTCCCCTTCTCCTCGTCCCGCACCAACCAACTCCCAGCATACCCGAAGTCCTCGTCGTTCCCGAAGCTACCGTCGCCGCAGCCCTCGATCTCCCTCTTACGAAGACGAGTCTCGAGCCTCGGCAGATTACCGTCGGAAAGATGACACTATGAACCGCCGTCTCCATGAAGTAGAAAGACACCTGGGCCAAATACATAGAGAAGAGGAGCTTAGGGGAAGGACCCTACGTCCTAGCCAACCCCCCTTCTCCCGGACCATAGTGGATACGCCTGTGCCGTTCGGCTTCAAGCCTCCCCAATTTGAGAACTATACCGGGGAGACTGATCCAGTTGACCATATTGAAAGTTTTAAAACTTTGATGCTCCTCCATCAAGCCTCCGACGCCCTCCTCTGCAAAACTTTCCCCGCAACACTGAAAGGGCCAGCTCGAGAGTGGTACTCTCGCCTCGCCCCGGCCTCAATATTTTCCTTCAACCAGTTTGAGACCCTGTTCATCACGCACTTCGTTAGTAGTCGAAGGGCTGAAAAAACCAGCATCTCCCTATTACACCTCCACCAGAAGAAGGGGGAAAAATTGAGGGACTACGTGAAAAGGTTCACGGCCGAGGCCAGATCCATAGCATCTCTCGACCAGTCGGTCGCTACGGTAGCATTCCAGTCCAATGTCCTCAACTCCAACCTCCGATCCTCTCTCGCCAAGAAACCACCACATGACTTCTCCGACCTTCTCCTCCGCTCCGAAAAGTACATCCGGGCTGAAGAGGCCGAGGAACAACCCCACTGGGAAGGGTCTGCTTCCGGGTTTAAAAGGAAGGGAACGGAAGAAGAGGGACCAAGGAAGCTCCAGAAGGATAACGCCGGCCAGCGCCGACCTCCCCCTAGGTTCGAAAAATTCACTCCCCTCGCCACAAACAGTCCGAGCCACCCCTCCTCCCAAAGGCCTCGGAGTGCCCGTCACCTTCTCTGATGAAGATCTCGAAGGCGTCCGCACCCCTCATTGTGACGCACTCGTCATCAACCTTCACATGGCCAATTTCAAAGTCGAAAGGATCTTAGTAGATAACGGTTCCTCCGTAAACATCCTATTCCTCGATGCTTTTAAGGGGCTGAAGCTCTCCCGAGACAGACTCAAGCCCGCCGGATACACGCTTCATGGGTTCACGGGAGTGCCGGTGACGATCGAAGGGGTGATAACCCTCGATGTCACAGCAGGCAAAACTCCTACCACCCGCACGGAGTCAATGGATTTCATGGTCGTAGACGTCCCAGCGGCCTATAACGTCATTTTGGGTCGGCCCGACCTGGCCGCTCTCGAAGCCGTCCCTTCTGCCTATCATCTCAAAATGAAATTCCCCACTCGGGCTGGAGTGGGAGAAGTGAGGGGCAACCAGGAGCAAGCCCGCAAATGTTATATGACTTCCACCCTCGGACCCGTCCTCTCCTTAGAAACACTCGAGATCCCTCAAGATGCTGCTCGGCCAACCTCCGAACCGGTAGACGAGTTGGAGGAGGTACTCTTCACGGAGCAGGAGCCGACCCGTAAGTTCTACGTCAGCAAGGCCCTTCCGTCCGCCCTATATTCGAATATTGTGAAATGCATCCGAGCCAACCAAGACCTCTTCGCATGGTCGGCGGTAGACATGCCCGGTATCTCCGAAGAACTCTTGGTCCACCGCCTCAGCATTGATCCGGGGTCCAAACCGGTCCAGCAGAAGAGGCGCAAGTTCGCCCCCGAGCGCCAGCTCGCTATCAAGGAGGAGGTAGACAAATTGCTGAAAGCCCGATTCATACAGGAGGTGAATTATCCGGAGTGGTTGTCAAACGTAGTCATGGTGAAGAAATCCAACGGGACATGGAGAATCTGCATTGATTTCACTGACCTCAACAAGGCCTGCCCTAAAGATCCCTTCCCTCTGCCGAGCATTGACACTCTGATTGACGCAACCTCGGGACATGAGCTCCTCAGCTTCATGGACGCTTTCTCGGGTTACAATCAGATAAGGATGTTCCCCCCGGATATTCCGAAGACGTCTTTTGTAACAGACCAAGGACTCTATTGTTACCGAGTCATGCCGTTCGGCCTAAAGAACGCAGGGGCAACATATCAACGTCTCGTCAACAAGGTATTCCAGGCCCAGATTGGCCGGAACATGGAAGTCTACGTGGATGACATGCTTGTGAAAAGCATCCGAGGCGTTGATCATGAGACCGACCTCCAAGAAGCGTTCGATGTTTTGAGAAAGCACAATATGAGACTCAACCCGAACAAGTGTGCGTTCGGCGTCTCATCAGGCAAGTTCCTCGGCTTTATGGTTAGCCAACGAGGAATAGAGGCGAATCCGGAGAAGATCAGGGCCATACTGGACATGGCCCCGCCTAGAAACGTCAAAGAAGTTCAGAAACTGACTGGTCGACTAGCCGCCATTGGGCGCTTTTTGTCGAAGTCTGGGGAGAAGTGCCTCCCGTTCTTCAAAGCCCTGAGGGGGACTAAGGGGTTCGAGTGGGGGCAGCCACAACAAGATTCCTTCGACCAGCTTAAGGCTTACCTCGTCAATCCGCCCCTTCTCAGCAAACCCATACCGGGCGAACCCCTCTACCTCTACTTGGCAGCCTCGGAACAGACACTAAGTGCGGTCTTAGTCAGGGAAGAAGAAAGAACTCAGAAGCCCATTTACTACGTCAGCAAAGTGCTCCGAGACGCCGAGCTCCGGTACCCGAAAATTGAGAAAATAGCCTACGCCCTGATAATGGCTGCAAGAAAGCTTCGGCCATACTTCCAGTCTCATTCGGTGGTCGTTCTTACCGACCAGCCGTTGAAACAGATCCTTCACAAGCCAGAGACTTCCGGCCGCCTCATGAAGTGGTCGGTCGAGCTGAGCCAACATGATATAACTTATCAGCCTCGAACCGCCATCAAGGCACAGGCGCTGGCCGAATTCATAGTGGAAACAACTATTCCCGACCCCGAGCAGACGACGAAGGGCCCGCCTATCTGGTCGGTATATGTCGATGGATCCTCTTGCAACGAGGGGAGCGGGGCTGGAGTCATCCTTGCGGGCCCAGACGACTTTGTCCTTCAATATTCCCTCCGGATAAACTTTAAAGCCTCAAATAACGAAGCCGAATACGAAGCACTCATAGCCGGCCTCGGGATGGCCCGAAACGCGGGAGCACGACGCCTGCAGATCTTCAGCGACTCTCAGTTGGTCGTCAACCAGGTCCTCGGCGAATACGAAGCCCGCGATGACAGGATGGTAAAGTACTTGGCTAAAGTAAAGAGCCTCATGGCGCTCTTCGAGGAAGCCCTCATCCGAAGAATCCCCAGAGAGGAAAATGCCCAGGCCGACGCCCTGTCCAAATTAGCTTCCTCATCCCTGCAAGGCCTCGAACAAACCGTCCTGATAGAAGTCCTCCTCAAGCCCAGCATAGAGGACGAGGCTTTCAACTCCGTCGAAACACTGCCACCCCCCCTCGAAGATAATTGGATGAAGCCCCTCGTCGAGTTTTTAAGAGACGGACTCCTCCCAAGGGATCCGAAGGAAGCCCGAAAGATAAGGACCCGGGCCGAGCGTTACATAATGGTCGAAGGCATTCTGTATAAGCGCTCCTTCACCCAGGTGGATGGTCGACCCTACCTAAGATGCCTCTCCCCCGGACAAGCCGATTACGCCCTGCAAGAGCTCCATGAGGGCATCGGCGGAGCCCACTCCGGCTCCAGAGCCTTGGCACGCAAAGTGTTAAACTACGGGTATTACTGGCCCACTCTCCTACGGGACGCCAAACGACACGTTCGGCAATGCACCTCCTGCCAGAAGTATTCCGACATCCGACGCCTTCCACAAGCACCACTCTCCTCCCTATCAAGTCCGATCCCCTTTGCAATGTGGGGGATGGATTTACTTGGGCCATTTCCACCGGCCCCCGGACAGTTGAAGTTCCTAGTCGTGGCAGTCGACTATTTCTCGAAATGGGTCGAGGCCGAGCCCCTGGCTACAATTACCGAACATAGAGTCATCCAATTCTTCTGGAAAAATGTAATCTGCCGGTTCGGTGTTCCCCGAGTTGTAGTTACAGACAACGGTACGCAGTTCGCTGGGGCTGCCTTCCGAGCCTTATGTGAAGACCTAACCATACAGCACCGCTTCTCCTCCGTCTCTCATCCCCAGTCAAATGGCCAAGCTGAGAATGCCAACCGACAGATCCTCTCCAGCATCAAGAAGAGACTCGACAAGTGCACCAAGGGATTGTGGGTCGATCAGCTGCCCAATGTGTTGTGGAACCACGAAGCGGACCCCGACAGGCGAGAGTCCGTTCAATCTCACCTACGGGTCCGAGGCCCTCATCCCTCTAGAAGTTGGGATACCCTCTCCTCGCCTGGTAGCCTTTGAAGAAGAACAGAATGCCAGGGAGCTCAGAACGAGCCTGGACTTAATAGACGAAATTCGGGAAAGGGCAGCCATACGGCAGCAAAGTTATCGGAGGAGAATCGAACTCGCCTACAACAAACGGGTCCGCCCAACCGACCTGAAAGAAGGGGATCTGGTCCTCCGAAAACTGGCCATTTCGTTCCCCGGACAGAAGAGCAAACTGGCCCCAAATTGGGAGGGACCGTACAAAGTCTCCAAAGTGATCCGCCCCGGTGCATACAAGCTAGAAGATCTTGAAGGTAGAGAAATTCCCAGGACTTGGAACGCCGACCATCTCTTGAAATACCAAGAGAAGGCAACCTCGCCTATCTAAGTAACTCGAGATGTCGGAACACTCCTCTCCTGCTACTAGTAGTTTTCCCTTTGTTCTTTCTTCCATTGTAATAACGGCTAGCAACTTTAGAAGCAGCCGACCATTAGATATTAATAAATAAAGTTCTTTCGCATTTGCCACTACGTCTCTGTTTTTAATTCCTTAAACTAACGATGGTTCCGGAGTCCAACACTTGGTTCGACTCTACTCCACAAGTTCGCCCCTAGGCGAGCTAGGGGTAGTTCGCCATTCGGAATTGCTCCCACAGCCGTTGAATGGTACGGAGTCCAACACTTGGTTCGACTCTACTCCGCAAGTTCGCCAGTAGGCGAGCTAGGGGTAGTTCGCCATTCGGAATTGCTCCCACGCCCTTAAACTTACGATGGTTCCGGAGTCCAACACTTGGTTCGACTCTACTCCACAAGTTCGCCCCTAGGCGAGCTAGGGGTAGTTCGCCATTCGGAATTGCTCCCACAGCCGTTGAATGGTACGGAGTCCAACACTTGGTTCGACTCTACTCCGCAAGTTCGCCAGTAGGCGAGCTAGGGGTAGTTCGCCATTCGGAATTGCTCCCACGCCCTTAAACTTACGATGGTTCCGGAGTCCAACACTTGGTTCGACTCTACTCCACAAGTTCGCCCCTAGGCGAGCTAGGGGTAGTTCGCCATTCGGAATTGCTCCCACAGCCGTTGAATGGTACGGAGTCCAACACTTGGTTCGACTCTACTCCGCAAGTTCGCCAGTAGGCGAGCTAGGGGTAGTTCGCCATTCGGAATGGCTCCCACGCCCTTAAACTTACGATGGTTCCGGAGTCCCACACTTGGTTCGACTCTACTCCGCAAGTTCGCCCCTAGGCGAGCTAGGGGTAGTTCGCCATTCGGGATTGCTCCCACGCCCTCAATCTTACAAAGGTTCGTGCCACCGATCGTTTTACGGGCGTGAGTTCGGCACGTTTTCAGCTCGCAGCAGTTCGCCGAACACACTCGTGCCACCGATCGTTTTACGGGCGTGAGTTCGGCACGTTTTCATCTCGCAGCAGTTCGCCGAACACACTCGCGCCACCGATCGTTTTACGGGCTTGAGTTCGGCACGTTTCGGCTCGCTGCAGTTCGCCGAACACACTCGTGCCACCGATCGTTTTACGGGCGTGAGTTCGGCACCTTTTCAGCTCGGCACGATTAGCCGCACACTCGTGCCACCGATCGTTTTACGGGCGTGAGTTCGGCACGTTTCAGCTCGGCGTCGTTCACCGAACGTTCGCACCACTGACCGTATTATGCACTTAAGTTCGGAGGCTAACACCAGTCAAAAATACCAAGTCTCAGACCTCGGTTCCACGACTCCACAACCAGAGCAAACATTGAGCAACTATAGTATGACGACAGTTAAAACAATCCCAACTTTATTAGAAACAACCCTTACAAACATCAATATCACGAAGCACTAAACAATTACAAGAAGCTGAAAAGCGAAGATTACAAGACACCGAACCCGGACCCATCAACGCTTCCGAGGTATAGGGATGCTCCTCTTCAAGGACACTTGAGGACGGCGACGTTTGCCTCCGGAACCCAATCCCAGGCCGGCAAGTTGAGACGTGTCCTCGGCACTGCTTCTCGCCGTCACGCTGACGGATGCGCCGCTCGACGAAATGGCCACTGAGCTCTGCGCGTCCCCCGGGCTCGGATGGCCGAGGCGCTCGCGGGTCGCCATCTCGTAAAAGGTGATACCCCGCTCGCTCTCCGCTCGGGTGCATGACGTGCTCCTCACATTAATCGGCCCCGAACGAGGCCTCAGGCGAGCCACCTCCGCTTCCAGCTCGGAAATCCGACCTCTCAATGACCCATCTTGTGCGTCGGCCTCAAAGGACGCCGGTACGGCCGAGGTCGGAACTCCAACATGACTCGCGATGAGATGACGAAGATGGGTGACTTCGATGCTCCTATCGACGGTAGCTCTCTTCAAAACATCGACTTCGGCCGCCAATTCATCTCGTTCGGCCGTGAGATCGGCCACTTTAGTCGTCAGCTCCTCTCCCTCCGTCCGAAGCTTAGTCTCCGTAGCTTGCAAGTGCTGAATTTCCGAAAGCAGGTCGTCCCTCTCCGCCGTTACCTTGGACAGCGTGTGGCGAAAGCACTTGGTCCGGAGGCTACTAGTGAAGGCAGATGGCGAGGTACCGCCCTCGCTCGCGGCAGTCATCTCGGCAATCCTGCCCTCCAGACGCCGGATATCGCTGTCCCGCTGCCCTAAAATAAGTTGAAGCTGTCCTCGCTCTGTTTCGGCTCGGCGCAGCCCTAGCTCGACCTCGTAAAGTCGCTCTCTACACCTCGCCAGACTCAACCTTGTCGCCCCGAGCCCGGCCTCGGCTCGAACCTTGGCATCCGACCCTGCGCGCTCGATCTCTTGGTCTACCAGGGCAAGCTGAAAAGAAATACAGACGAGCAACAAAAGTTCAGACATGGCCCAAGTCCTAGACCTCGGGGGTGCTAGAGAGCAGATTCTCGAACACGCAACACACAACAAGCAAGTACAAAAAACCGAGCCCAAAAAGTTGGAAGTTTTTCATTCATTACAAAAGGTAGCGGTGGCCAGTCCGCTATTAGGCATTACAAAAAAAAAACAGCACGAAAAAGAAAAAAAAACAGACGGGATCAGTGCTCGACCTCTTTCCCGGGGCGGCGAGAAGGGGTCGAGGGCGACCCCTCCGAAGGGGCGACCGCCGCCAAGGGGGTAACCACCGACCCTTGAGCTCCGGCAGCTGGCTCGACCAAGGGCTCGTCATCGCCTCTTTCCTCCTCTTCTTCTTCCCCCTCTGATTCGGGGTCAAAGCCTTCGACGTACCCCGGAAAGAGCTGCCAACCGGAGACGTCGACAGAGGGGTAGGCCGCCGTGACCCGGGCTAGGGCGTCGGCGAAAGCTTTGGCCATGTTCACGGCGAGGTAGCCCTGCGCCTTCTCCAAAGTAGCCTCCTCCGCCTTCTTCACTGCCGCCGCTTGGGCCTCGGCCGCATCCGCCATCTGCTTGGCCGCCTCCTCCTTCTGCTGCCGAAGCTGGTCCTCCAGCGTCTTGACCCGGTCCTCGAGGTAGGTTGCCCTCGCCGACTTCGCCTCAAAATTCAGCTCGAGTTTGTCGAGCTCGCCCCGGATCTTGTCCCTCTCCTTCCGGGCCTGGTCGTTCTCCTTCTTCATCTCCTTCTCCTGGGCCGACAACCTCTCGGTGAGGTGCCCGAAGTGAACAACGATCTGCGGATAAAATGCAAAAAGTTACAAAAATTACCAACTTAAGAAGGTCGGCGTAAAGAGAAGGGAGCTTGGCTCAGCACTTACCGACACCGCCGAGCGCGCTATCTCGATGATGTCGTCTCCCTCCCGACCGGCCTCCATCGCCGCGCGATCCTTCGGCGTGGCGAGGTGCTTGACGGCCTCCATGCTCGCCAAGGAGTTGCCCAGGAACCCGTCGTGCTTCCGAACCTGCCAGTCCGGGACGTGGATCCTCTTATGAGCCTCGGTCAGAAGCTCCTCGGCCGTCCTTGTCAACGGCGGCGTCACCATGGTCAGGACCTCGGTGATAGGTAGCTCGCCGACCTTGGCCGACGACGAAGCGGCCCCGACCTCCACCACGGGGGAATCCAAGATCTCCACCTCTTCGGGCACCTCCGTAATCTTCGGGGCCTTGGGCGCCGGCTGCTTCGACGCCACCCTCTTCCTCTTCCTCGGAGCCTTGTTGGCGAGGCTCGTCCTCAACGCGAGCACTGCTTGGTAGTCCATTGTCTCTACACCAAAATTTAAGTTAGTTAGCTCGGAACGAAACAAGGGAAAGAAAGCAAAAAGGAAACGAAGACGGTAAATAAAAGCAGCGTACTGGGGTTAACGTGTGCGAGCCCTCCCTCATACAAGACGTCCTCCGTCAACTCCCTCCAATCATACTTCGGCCGATCGAGAAGCACCCGTACGGCGTCTTCGTCTTCGGGTCGAAGTGCCGGTGGCGCCTTCACCTTCTTCGAGACTCCTTCCACCCAACCAACGGGAATAGGCCAGGCCTCCGCGCTGCGCACCAGAAGGTACTTCTCGCGCCAAAACTTGATGGAGTCCGGACAGAGGACCAACCTCCCCCCATGCCTCGGAGTCAGATAGTACCGGTAGGCCGACCTATTCCCTTGGTGCAGCTGATAGATAGTCCGAAGCACATTCAACTCCGGCTGAATCCCCTCCGCCTGGCAGTGGAGTACGAAGCCGTTTATGACTCTCCATGCGTTCGGCATAAGTTGGATGGGGCTGACCCCGAACCAATTTAAAACCGTTACCGCGAACGGATGGAGAGGCAGCCGAGCCCCGGCGATAAAGGCATCTACCGGCCAGCAACACATGGTCACTGGCAACGGCGAGTTGGCCCTAACCCCGGGGCCCGGCAGCATAAGCTCGTACTCCCGCGGGATCTGGAAGCAGTCCCGAATCGAATCCAGGTCCTCCTCGGAGAGAATCGACACCGTCTCGTCGGCCTCCGTTGTCTCCCTCGCCGCGTTCTCCTCGAACGACCTCGCCCTCCCGTACACTATCCGTTCTGCCTTATCCTCCGGGATTTCTCGAACCCTATGGAGCCCCGTCAACGGCCCCGGAAGCTGTCCGAACGCCCCCATGCGCTTCGGATCCTGAACGATGGAGTCCTTGCCGAACACCTTCTGGCCCTTGGCAGCTCGACTCGAAGTTGGGGCTCCGTCGGCTCCGAGGGAGGGCTCGGACGAAGAAGAAGTGTGGGAGACAGACATGTTTAGAAGATAAATATAAAGGTTACCTTGAAAAGGGGAACTCGTCGGAAACTCCGCCGGAAAACAGTCAGTGATCACCTGAAGCTCTCTCACAGCAGACTCAGACGCGAACGAAAACTTGGAAAGTAAAAAATGAGGAGGGGGTGAGGGTTTTTATAGAGGAGCCAGTGCTTCAATCGAGGTAAATGGGCCTCTAACGCAGGCCCACCCCCACGAAAACGATAAAAAGAGACCCCAAACGTCACCTCGTTCTCCGCGCTGATCCAGACGGCGCATTAATGATCGTCACGTCTGGCAGAAGCCCAGGGGGCAGCGTTAATGGACGTCACATCTGTCAGAAAACGCAGACGACGTCACATCTGTCAGAAGCGCAGAGGGTCACATCCACCAGAACCGCCAAAGCTCCACCCAAAGGGAAACAAACAAGCCCGAAACTTCAGCACAAGCTTCCTAGCACTCGTGCCACCGATCGTTTTATAGGCATGAGTTCGGCGCATTTTCAGCTCGCTGCAGTTCGCCGAACACTCTCGTGCCACCGATCGTTTTATAGGCGTGAGTTCGGCGCATTTTCAGCTCGCTGCAGTTCGCCGAACACCCTCGTGCCACCGATCGTTTTATAGGCATGAGTTCGGCGCATTTTCAGCTCGCTGCAGTTCGCCGAACACTCTCGTGCCACCGATCGTTTTATAGGCGTGAGTTCGGCGCATTTTCAGCTCGCTGCAGTTCGCCGAACACACTCGTGCCACCGATCGTTTTATAGGCGTGAGTTCGGCGCATTTTCAGCTCGCTGCAATTTGCCGAACACTCTCGTGCCACCGATCTTTTTACAGGCGTGAGTTCGGCGCACTTTCAGCTCGCTGCAGTTCGCCGAACACACCCGTGCCACCGATCGTTTTATAGGCGTGAGTTCGGCGCATTTTCAGCTCGCTGCAGTTCGCCGAACACCCTCGTGCCACCGATCGTTTTATAGGCATGAGTTCGGCGCATTTTCAGCTCGCTGCAGTTCGCCGAACACTCTCGTGCCACCGATCGTTTTATAGGCGTGAGTTCGGCGCATTTTTAGCTCGCTGCAGTTCGCCGAACACACTCGTGCCACCGATCGTTTTATAGGCGTGAGTTCGGCGCATTTTCAGCTCGCTGCAATTTGCCGAACACTCTCGTGCCACCGATCTTTTTACAGGCGTGAGTTCGGCGCACTTTCAGCTCGCTGCAGTTCGCCGAACACACCCGTGCCACTGATCGTTTTATAGGCATGAGTTCGGCGCATTTTCAGCTCGCTGCAATTTGCCGAACACTCTCGTGCCACCGATCGTTTTATAGGCGTGAGTTCGGCGCACTTTCAGCTCGCTGCAGCTCGCCGAACACACTCGTGCCACCGATCTTTTTACAGGCGTGAGTTCGGCGCACTTTCAGCTCGCTGCAGTTCGCCGAACACACCCGTGCCACCGATCGTTTTATAGGCGTGAGTTCGGCGCATTTTCAGCTCGCTGCAGTTCGCCGAACACTCTCGTGCCACCGATCGTTTTGTAGGCGTGAGTTCGGCGCATTTTCAGCTCGCTGCAGTCCGCCGAACACACTCGTGCCACCGATCATTTTACGGGCGTGAGTTCGGCACGTTTTCAGCTCGCTGCAGTTCGCCGAACACACTCGTGCCACCGATCGTTTTATAGGCGTGAGTTCGGCGCATTTTCAGCTCGCTGCAGTTCACCGAACACACTCGTGCCACCGATCGTTTTATAGGCGTGAGTTCGGCACGTTTTCAGCTCGCTGCAGTTCGCCGAACGCTCTCGTGCCACCGATCGTTTTATAGGCGTGAGTTCGGCACTGACCCAGCTCGGCACCGTTCTCCGAGCCCTCGTGCCACCGACCGTTTTACGGGCGGGAGTTCGGCACTAAGCCAGTTCGGCACCTCCCGCCGAACGCTCGTGTCCCCGACCCTCTTACGGAGGTGAGTTCGGCACTAAGTCGGTTCGGCACCCCCCGCCGAATGCTCGTGTCCCCGACCCTCTTACGGGGGTGAGTTCGGCGCCAAGTGAGTTCGGCGTCAATCGTCAAATGTCCGCGACACCGGGTGCGTCACAAGTGTGACTTCGGCACCCTTCGCACCGGCACCCAACAAGCGGAAACGGCCAAAGCCGCTAACTAAGAAGAGCACGACGACGGTCCTAGAGTTCCGTCTGCAGGAAAGATCACCATACCACCTCCTTTGCTATTCAGCAATGCTCCGTTTGATTCCCGATAGAACCCTGATAGCCAGTGAAAACAGTAAAACTACTCCTCGAAGTCTGATTAAACATCAATCTTCGGGAGTGGGGGGCTCGTGATATGGCTAAAAATGGGGTTAAATCGGAATCGTCCAAACGGAACACGAATCTTGAAGCACAGGGATAAAACGGTAATTTCACCAACCAAAGGGCCCAAACTGGGTGTCGGGTCCTCACCTCAAAAACCCAATAACCCACGAATGGATCCACCTCAGAGTGGGCGCGGGTTTTAACCCGTTGCGCATGAAATCAAGGTCCCTGGTTAGCCTTAACCAACGGCCTTGATTCACATCCCTCCTACCACTAGGAGCCAGGGATTAAATTCCTTAACTGATTAGAGAGAATATCCCTTATCAGATTACTTTCCACATCCGATTACAAGGAATATTATTTATCTAATCACGGGGATTACATTCCTAATCCAGTCCCTAAGACGCCTATAAATACCCCCCATCCATCTCCATTAAGAGGTAATCAATCTTTTTCTAGTTAAACGCTCCTTCATAATCTTCTCTAGATTACTGACTTGAGCGTCGGAGGGTGCGTCGCCGGGAACAACCCCGGTGTCTCGCACTTTTTGCAGGTGAACGGCGGGAGCGACGATCAGAGTTCAACAGAACAGGTACACAGGTTCTTCTATTCAGTTTCCCCAAGAACTCACAAATTCATCTGTTTGCCCCCACAATGCCGTTATTGAAAAAAGGGCTTGGTAATAACCTATACCGTTTTTTCCAAGAATATTTGTTGCTGATGTGTCTAAAACTGAGTCAGTTCGCTAATTATTTTCGAAAGTGGGTCAGAGTGCCAAATATTTTCAAAAAGTGGGTCACTACGGCAAAAATTCTGATAAATACAACTACCGCAGGAATTGGAGTGACTAGGGTTAGCAAACGGGTCGAGTGGGCCGGGCCGGGCCGGGCCCAACCCGTACGGGTTGGCACGGATGGGGGGCGGGCTCGGGCCGGGTTGCCCACTTATCCGGGCCGGGCTGAAATTTCGTTTGGGTGGCCCGCCCAACCCGTGAACCCTTTAGGGTTCAACCCGGGTTGGGCCGGGTCAACCTGCGGGTTGGCCCGTTTAAGTTGGGTTAGAATTTTTTTTTGTAGCTTAAAATAATAATAATAATAATAATAATAATACTAAGTAAGTAATAATACTAATAAGCAATAAAAATCATAATAATAATAATAAGATTGAAAGAGTGAAATTGACAACAAATTTTGAAATATTATTCATATGAATTTAAGTTATACAATTTTAACAATTTCTAATGAAATGAAGAATTCAATTCACAAATAAGTTTTATACAATAACATATTTCTTATATACAATTTTAATTGACTACAAGTTTTCTAATGCAACATAACAAGTAAAGCTATTGTTGTTGTTGTTGTTGTTCTACTTCTTCGGGCGAGTTGCTCTCACTTGTGGAACTTGATAGTGCTTTCCCTTGTGTCCTATCTTCAGCCTTCAGTCAGTCTTCTGTGCAAACGAGCATCTCTAACACCTCGGGCTTCAAGCGATTCCTGTAATCAGTTAGAACCCTGCCACTTGTAGAAAATGCACTCTCAGAAGCAACTGTAGAGACAGGAGGAGTTAGTAAATCGTTAGCCATAATTGACAGAATACTAAATGTGTGTTCATGATCTTTCCACCATTGTAAAATATCTAGTGAAGAAGTAGAAGGCTCAGAATCTTGTTGGTTATACCAATTTAATTCATTTGTTTGGTTAGTCCTAGGTTTTTTTGATTGAATTTGTTCAAGTAAATTAAATGTTCTATCGCCAATTCTACTTTTACCCTTACCTTTAGAACTACCAGAAGAAGAACTAACTACAGAAGTTGTACTACTAGAAGCAAAACGTCTATCATAATAATCATACAAGTTATTTAACGTAGATTCAAACTGAACTAAAAAAGTAGCGCAATTAGTTACTAATTCTACATGTTCCTCAAGTAATGCAAAAAATATTTCTATCAAACTCTTCGTACCTTCTAATTTGATACGAGGATCCATAACAGTAGCAACATAAATCAACATAGGAGGAGAAAAATAATACTTCAAAATTTTTTGAAATGCAGGTTTTACAATGTCACTAACATCGGGATCATTTAACATTTCGTTAAATATTTGCATCATGCTAAGTAATTCAATAAAAATGCTACTAGAAGTAGATTCATATGTTTTTGAAAATTTTAAAGTTGCGGTTTTAAAAGGTTCTAAAAATTTCAACAAAGATTCGGCAAAAAACCAATCGGGGGGAGTCATTTCAAAATTCTGCATATTTTTTGCGATACAAAAATTATTTACAACTGCTTTATATTCGGTGACAACATTTAGTAAATCAAAAGTAGAATTCCATCGGTGTCTAACATCCTTTGGAAATCTTCTAAAAGGAACATTTCTAACCCTACACCAAGCTTTCCATTCTTATAAAATGCTTGGACTTAATGCAATGAAATGTACACAATTTCTAATTTTAACTATATATGGATCCACTATTCTTAATGCATCTTGAACACATAAATTTATAATATGACATGCACATCTAACATGAAAAATATTATCAGATGGAGGGTTTAATACAGATTTTAAAGTAGTAATTGCTACATTGTTGTTAGATGCATTATCAAAACTAATAGCCATAATTTTATCGCGAATATGAAAAACATCACAAATTTCTATAATACGATTTGCTATTTCAGCGCCACTATGGGGATACGACAACGCCGCAAGTGATATAATTCTTTTTTGAAGAATCCAATCATTGTCGATCCAATGACAGGTTATTCTCATCGTTGGAATATTGTTGACACCCGTCCAACAATTCGAAGTTAAACTAACCCTACAAGTTAAACTCCATAAAATTGCAATCAAAGTGTCCTTCATTTCAATGTACATTTTAAAACAATCTGATTTGCAAGTATTTTTCGGAATTCTTTTAAAATGAGGGTTTAAGGCCGTTTGATTAAAATTTTCCAAGTTCCTACTCTCGGGATAGGAAAATGGTAACTCTTCCTTAATGACTAATCGGGCCATTTCCCGACGAACAAGATCGGGATCATAAGGATGGCTATCAACTAGACCGGTCCTAGGGTTGATTTTTTGTTGGCCTTGTATTTGATCAAGAAGTTCTTTATGATTATGTTGGATGTGCCTACTAATTGTACCGGTGCCGTCACCCCTTCTTGAATTTGTATGTTTTACCACATATTTTACGAACTTTCAAACCTATACCCGGAGTATGTTCGTCCGGGATATAATCATAAAACTTATGCTAATCGTTAGTTTCTCCTCTACTTTTCCTATTACTACGGGGTTGTGTGGTTTCGGTTGGTTGTTGTTGTTCTTCTTCTTCTTCCAATTGTATGTCACCTACAACAACGTCGTGTGTACCCCATTGTTCCATAGGAGGATCATGGTATTCTTGGGCGGGCTCACTAGTTGGGACAATTTGTAGTCTACGGGAAGAGGATGAGGAATCTTGCCCGCTACGATAGCTACCGCGTGATCTAGACATAATGTAGTAATGTGCTAAAATATGTAAAAAAAATATACAATGTAGGAACGGTGAATTATACAAAAAAAAATCTAAAAAATAAGAGGGTTGAGATAGAGAAGTTCAAAAAACGAAAAATAATTTTAACTACAACGCAAAAAAAAAATATAACAAGAGAGGTATGAAATTTTGATACCGTTCACCGTCGAATAAGCGTATGAAAAAAAAAACCTTGAAAATAAGAATAGAATAGAAAAGATGGAGGAGCGCTTTGCCGATTCCGCAATTGAAGAGTTGAGGAGAGGTTGAAGTAGATTTGACGAGGGTTGAAGAGAGTTGAAGACGTTGAATTTTGATTCCGATACGACCGAAATTTGATCGTGTATATGTCTCGTTGTAGACTTGTTTGATGAATACTACAATTATTGAAAAATTCTTTACAAATGATGTATAATAGTAGAGAGAGTAAGAGAGTGAGGTGTGATTTTTTATGAGATTTTTTAGGATATTTATAGGCTCAATATGTGGGAAAAAATAAAAACAAAAACAAAATAACGGCTCAAAGAGCCGTTCGGAACAGCTCTGGACAGAGGGGGGGGGGATTTTTCGACCGTTCGACCCGTGGGTCAACGGTCGACCCGTACGGGTCGGAACCCACGGGTCGACCCGTGGGTTGGCGGGTTGAATTCGCGAGCTTAAACGGGTTCGTGGGCCGGATTTCGCGGGTTCAATTCGCGTTATTTGCGATCCGGGTCGACCCGGTACTGTTCACCGGGTTCGACCCGAACCCGCCAATTTGCTAACTGGATCGGGTTCGCAGGCCGGGTCGCGGGTGGGTTGCCGGTTGACCCGGCTCAGTTGCCATCCCTAGGAGTGACCCTAAAATAGTGGTTGTCCTTATAGATCGTGGTACGTACATGCACGGAGAAAATGATCATGCAAGGTGTACATGTAACATTGATATCTCTAATAATTTGATGGAGCAACAACTAAGTCGCATCGTATCTGATCACAAGTATGCATACAACGTAGGAAATATTCAAAGATACATCTCCATTCAATAACAGCCCTAATAAACGAAGGGGGCATTTTGGGGCATCTTCGGCGGTATATTTTTTTGCCAATTCCGGTGCTTTTTTAAAATGTCAAAGATACCTTGATGCAACTATCCAAATGTCGGGTAGTTTCGCTGGAAAAACTCTCTTGGTTTGTACTTTGTAGTGCCTTCATAAAATAGGATACCCCTCGATTGATATGGGTCCAAAAAGGGTAAGTTGGACGTGGCACAATCAAATTTTCAGGTCCCATTTTTAGAAGAATCTCATAAAAAAAGGCTGATCATCAACTCGCCAAAATCAATCTCGCAGGCTCTCATTTCCGGAAAGCATCTCACTTCTCATGCATATCATATCTCTACTATTCTACTATATTAATGGGAGCGTTGGGTTCAAACAAACAAACAATATTTTATTATTATTTTTTTACCAAATAAATCCGTGCGTTGCATGCACACATACATCTCCATTTATTACCGTGTGTATCATACTTTCAAATCAAACTTTTCAAACTTTTCAAACAAACAAATATTTTTTTCACCAATCAAGTTCATGCATTGCACGCACTCCATCTCCATTTATCTCTATTTATTAACACGTACATCACATGTGCAAATCAAAGTTTTTAAAGTTTTTATTTTATAAGAATTCCGTGTATCACCTGTTTAACTTTAACTTTTTAAAATAAAGCACCACTTTCTCATCAAACAAATCCGGGCACCACACATACAACTCCAACTCTATTTATTAATACGTACATCGCATGTGCAAATGAAAGTTTTTTCTTCAACATCCTTTAAAACTTAAGAGTATCGTCCGTTCAACTCCAACTTTTTTTAAAATTAAGACATATATTGCGTATGCTAATTACGACCGACTTATATATATCACACATTTAACTCCAAATTTTTATTAAAACGTGCATCCCACGTGAAACCCACGTGAAACCTACTGGTGGATAAGAAATGCAACAGAGAAACTAGGGTGAATGTGAAAAAGAAGAAATTCAGTCCATGCATGTGCCTCTCATTTCCAGGTGATTTTCCATGTAATATAATCCCAGTATATATTAAAAAAACTATTTTGATGCTTTTCATTAATGCTTCAAGTGATCGCAATATAAATAAATATTTAATTAATAACATAATAATTTTTTGAGGAAAATAACATAATAATTGATGCGATACAATGTATAGATAGCATTGGTATCGGGTCGGGTTATTCACTATCCGGATCCGGATCCGATTTCCTACGGGTCAAAAAATTAGATCTGAGCCCGGACCCGTAAGAACCGGTTCTGGGTCCGGGTCCGGGTCCTAGCTATTAAGAATGGGTAGGAGCAGGAGTGTGAGCGGCGAGCGAGCGAAGGATTCAGAATAGAGGAGAGAAGAATAAGACATGAGTTTTGAGTTTGGAAGAGGAAGATTTAAAATTGAGGGGATGGATGGAAGGGATGAGAATATAATATTTATTTTTATGTTAATTTTTTAGGATTTTTTTAATGGGTCCGGTCCTGGTCGGATCTCTTTTGAGCGGACCCAGACCCAGACCCAGACCCAAAAGTACAACTGGTTCCATTTTAGAATCTGGACCCGAATAGGCCGGCGTTAAATGTGCAGTTTTCTGGATACGTTACTAGGATGTTATATGGATAGATTAGTTGGATCTAACTGATTAAAATACACACTCTCTCTCTCTTTTCATAATCATTATTAAAAAAAACTCCAATTAAGCTGTTAGTTTTACACTCCCATTAAGCTATTTATTTACTCTGTGGGCAAATTCAAAATAATATTCCGTAAAAACATTCCTTTTTTCTGTTAAGAAGTACATCAAATCAATAATAATAATTAATGTAAAGGGGGTCATTAATATAATCTCTTGATTAGAAGTTGTATCAACATATAATTTATACAATAATTAACTATATACAATGATGGGACCTATCTAGCTATCTTTCGGTTTTGTCATATTATTATTTGATGTTTTCTATCTCAAGTTTGATGCTCCGGCATCCTGTCTCATACCCATATTTTACAAGTACGTACCTTAATTCCATTACTTAATTAACCAAAAAAGACATCTTATATATTTTTGTCATTTAATTTTCTTTAATATACATTCCCTACTAGAAGAGTTATCAGTGTATATCTACATACAATTATGCAGTATTTTATTTGCTGAAAAATTGATGTACCCTTATACATTAGTCATTAGCATTGTACATAGTAAACATCGACATGGTCGACAAAGAATTTTGATAGAACTAGGGTTGAGCACAAAATGGTATACGCATAGAATCTATACAATATATTACGCTAAACCATTTTTGATCACAAGATTTTTCAAATAAAGTAGAGCAAATATAGAAGGCAATTTTTCACTCTTTATCCATCCAAATTTTGAAGTGCAATCATATACCTTAATCAAGCCTTAAAAACATGCAATATTGTATAGAGGTTATTAGAGAACTTTTTCAAAATTAGTTGTTATTTTCTTATTTTTAAAAACTAGTAATTTACACTTGTGATACACGTTTTTATAAATATTTTTTTAAAAGTTAAAATTCTGATGTTATCTGACATCGAACCTAAGATCTCCTTTATAGTAGTTATGCATATGTATTGTATGTATTTGTTTGGTTACAATGCACATGTTTGTTTGGTTACACAACCCCCATTAAAATATTAGAGATTAGAGATATATTTTTTAAGTAAAAATTTTGATTTTGTCCAGCATCGAACCTAAGATCTCTTTTATTTTAGTTATGCATGTGCATTGCACGTGTTTGTTTAGTTACAATGCACATGTTTGTTTGATTATACAACCTCAACTCTCTCATTAAAATATTAAAGATTAGAGATTATGTGCAATATATTTCACATGGTTATACTAGTGATTTGTATAAAGAGAAAATCTACCTCCTCTCTCCTTTCTTTATTTTGAAATAAAGAAATGAGAGAAAAATGTGTAGATTTCTATTTAACTAACACGTGCACTATGCATGATTTTATAATCAAAATATTAAATCCTCAATCACAGTCTCTTCCCTTCCACTTTCTCAATCTCACAAAATCTCACGTCTCTTCCCAAAGTCACCCCTACCCCCTAGCCTAAAATTAGATATTTAAGCAAACACAATTCGTACAATTATTTTTATATAATTTTCTGAATCTATCATCTTTATCCTAACATGTAATATATATAATGCATTGTTTATAATGTATAACATATTTACTGAATATTCATGACGTTGTAATATACATGTTAACATAAATTAATTGAATTTCCGACTCTTTTCATTATATGCATTTTTAGCTTCAGTAATATTTAATTGGATAACATTATGGTTTGATAGTGATTATTTAAACCATCTACTTATATAAGGAAGATAATGAAGATTTCAGTATTCCAATAGCTATGATATTCATAAGTTTCTCATAATTCTCTCACACCTTTTTTGGAGTTCTATATAATTTTATGACTCCCTCGAAATTATTTTAGATTGTGCAATTTACACAGGGAATTGCAAAGGATAATACTAGTTGTTTATTAGAGGGTCGGAGTCGAGGGCTAACTATATCGATTTTGATTCTTCTACTAAAACCGTATATCACTAATATTTAATATTTTTTGCCAGAAAAAAAAAGAATTAAAATGCTTAATTTTTAATGTATATATATATATATTCATATATATATACCTTGAAAATGATAGAGGACCAGAAAATTGTTTGTTTGTCAGTCATCACTACTGCAACACACAACAAAAACTTACAAAAATTAATAATGCTAAGATCTAAAACCGGCAGTGAGTGTCTATTGTATGGTTCATCCATTAAGTCCACCTAAATCAAATTTACTTGCACTCAAAAGCAACAACAAAAATTAATAATGGTGAGATCTATCACTAATATTAGTGATTTTAATAATATCACTAAAATTTGAATATGAAATTGATTATTTATATAATTTGATTCTTTGCTTAATTATTTTTTATATGTGTCCAAAGTTGTTTCTGATAAGCCTTTGACAAGGAAAGAAGGCATCAGACACATCTTCTTACTTAATACTAATTACTGGAGAATAGCAATTCAGATAACGAGAACCTTACTAAATTTTGCCTTATATATAAGAGCATCCACAGTCGTTTGCCAATTATCCATAAAATACATTTTATACCAAATGACGAGTTACAGTTGTTTGCTATTTATGCATATTTTGGTTAAATATCAACAGTAGATTGCTATAAATGAGAATGGATATGAGAATTATGCATATTTTAAACGACGCAAAGTGAATTTGCGTTCCTCTAAAAAAATATTATTTTAATCGTCGGACGGAACTTCGAATTGCGTCCCTCCGCAAAAATACAATTTTTCGTAATAAAAAATCCGAAAAAAATCATACCCCTTGGACGCAACTTTGAGTTGCGTCCCTCACAATGCATAATTATTATTTTTTCCTTCGGATACAAAGAGAAGCTCCGTCTAGCATTTTAAAAAATTATTAATTATTCTCTCCGACGCAACATCTAGCTCTGTCTGATATTATTATATATTAAATTGCTATAATATATCGTTCGATGACTGCGACAAATTCTCAAAATACTATATGTAAATATGTATTTATGCATTTTTAAACCATTACAACTGTGGATGCTCTAAGTATGATTTTCACGTGTACTCACTAAGTTAGAAGAACACATGTACAGTAAGAAAACATGTCTCAAAAAATTCAACTAGAATTTAAAATCAATTAAGTGATTAATGGAATGATTGTTGGATGGTATCTCCCGTGAGTCTCTCTCCCTCACCAAATCCCAACTTCAACTTCAATTTTTTTATATACAGATACTCTTGTGACCAGCTGCACATGCCCTAACCCTAACCCTAACTCCGATACATTCTCTCCCTCTCTTCCGCCTCCATTTCATTCCCTGTGACTCTACTCTTCTACTGCCTGCACCACAAAAAAAAAAAAAAAGTCAACCCCCAACAATAACCAAACTCAAATTCAAAATCAAAATCAAAATCAAAATCAATCAACAAATATAGTAGTTCATGATGCAATTCTCCGACCCTCCACCATCAACTCCCCTCGGCCTCCACCTCGACTTTTCTCCGGCCTCCATCCTGATCCCTTCATGGCCTTCTTCTTCTTCATCATCATCTTCTTCTTCAACTTCTTGTAGACCATCTTCATCATCACTTTCTACTACATTCAACTCTGCATCTTGCATGGAGCAACTCCTCATCGACTGCGCCCACGCAGTGGACCTCTCGGACTCAACCCTAGCCCACCAGCTTCTCTGGGTCCTCAACACCATCTCCCCTCCCGACTCCTCCTCCCCCACCCACTGCCTCACCTCCGCCTTCCTCCGCTCCCTCATCTCCCGCGCTGCTGCTGCGCCCTCCTCCTCCTCCTCCAATCATCACTACCTCCCCCTACATCGATTCTCCCCTACTAATTTAGCTGCTTTTGTCGACCTCACTCCCTTCCACCGCTTCGGCTACACTGCAGCCAACGCAGCCATCTCCGAAGCCTCCGACTCCTTCCCCATCCTCCACATTGTCGACCTCTCCACCACCCACTGCATGCAAATCCCAACCCTAATCGACTCCCTTGCTTCTCGACACCCGGATTCCCCTCCTGTCCTTCGCCTCACCGTACCCTTTATAACAACCACCATTCCTCCTCTTCTTGACTTCTCCTACGATGATTTAGGTGCTAAGCTAGTTAACTTTGCCCGTTCCCGCAACATCCTCATGGAATTCCGCGCCGTCCCTTCAAACCCTAACGACGGGTTCCAAACCCTAATTGAGACAGTCAGGTTGCAGAGAATCAGTGATGAAGCTCTTATCATCAACTGTCAGATGCTGCTGCATTACATACCAGAAGAAACAAGCTGTAATAGCAACAATAGGTCCATGTTTCTCAAGAACATTCGTAGTTTGGAGCCCAACTTGGTGACATTGGTAGACGAAGATGTGGATCTTACATCACCCGACCTTGTAGGGAGGCTGCGGTCGGCGTTTAACTATCTATGGATACCCTATGATGCGGCGGAGACGACGATGGTGAAGGGGAGTGAGAGGAGGGAGTGGTATGAAGGGGAGATAAGGTGGAAGATAGAGAACGTGATTGCGCAGGAGGGGGAGGGGAGGGTGGAGAGGAGTGAGAGGAGGGGGAGGTGGGGGCAAAGGATGAGAGGGGCCGGGTTTCGGGGGGTAGGGTTTGGGGAGGAGGCGGCAGGGGAGGTGAAGGGGGCGTTGGAGGAGCATGCGGCTCCGGGGTGGGGGGTGAAGAGGGAGGATGAGGTGGATTTGGTGCTCACATGGAAGGGGCATAACTTCGTGTTTGCGACGGCTTGGGTGCCTTGTTGATCATGAATCATGATCAAGAGATCAAGAAAGAGAGAGGTATGGGAGTTGTGTTGTGCAACTTTGTTGAATTGGAAGTTAATGCATGAATGAAGGTGAGCTGATTGTGTTTGGTTTTATGGTATTTAAGCTAATTAACCTTTGTAATTTGTACTAGTGTATTAGTGCATGCATGCAGGCTAAGAGAGGGATTCTTTACTTCTTAGCATTGCATTGATGTTTTGATTTTATTTTTAGACAAGAGTAATTAGTTGTTTATGTTTTTTTTTGTTCAAGAAAACTAATTTGTTCTAAGAAAAATAATGACTAAACTCTAACAATTTTCTCAAGTTTTCTCTTTGGAGCTAATTAATGTTAATCTTGTATTTAGCAGTTAAATTTGATTTCCATGATTGTTCTGAATATATATATAGTTTTACAATTTATGAAAGAGCAAGTACAGATATGAAGATACATCTACAGGATATATTCACATAATCAACTAACTAATCTTAATTATTATTCATATTAATTCTTATTAGCTTTTTTCCATGGGTTTTGGTAAATTCACACACGGAATTATGCCATGATATATACATGCATGTTCGTATGCTTTGTAAACCGTATTTGTTAATATTGAAGTGAGCTTTGGGAAAAATCATATTTTCTTATTCCTCATTCTTCTGTTGTCTATCTCTATATATATACATTATTTCTTGGAGAATGGGTACAATTGATTGAGAAGATTGAGGAAGGGAGAGATGAGAAAATCTGTTTCCTATAAATTGGAAAACAGAATATACAACTCATACAAATTATATTTTAACATTTTAACACTCCCCCTTAAATGTTGGCACATAGATATTGAACATGCCCAACTTGTCCACAAATTTCAAGAAGAGCTGATTCGAAACTATTTTGGTAAGAATATCCGCGAGTTGGTCTTCTGACTTCACCTTAGACAACTCAACAATTTTCTCATCTAATTTTTCCTTGATGAAAAACCTATCCACCTTTACACACTTCGTCCTATCATGCTGGACTAGATTGGCTGCAATATCACACGCTGCTTGACTGTCACAGTACACCTTAATAGACTCATTCGGGCCACAACCTAAATCTTGTAACAAAAGCTTAAGCCATAAAACTTCAGTTATATTTAGTACTACTTCTCGATACTCAGCCTCTGCACTAGAGCGTGCAACAACATTTTGCTATTTACTTCTCCATGTAACCAGATTTCCTCTGACAAAGGTGTATCCTGAAGTGGAGCGCCTATTATCAACAGATCCTGCCCGATCGGTATCAGTATATGCCCCAACCTTTAAGTGACCATATTTTGCAAACAAGACCCCTTTTTCTGGAGCAGACTTTATATATCTTAGGATTCTCATTACGACATCCATGTGTTGTTCACGATGTGCATGCATAAAGTGACTCATCACACTAAAGGCATATGACAAATCTGATCGCATATGTGCAAGATACATTAGTCGTCCTACCAATTTTCGATATCTCTCCTTATCACACGGCACTTGATCAGGGTTATTCCATAGTTTCGGTCCTTCTTCTAACGGTGTATCAATAGGCTGACAAGCAGACATTTCTGTTTCCTTCAACAAATCAAGCGCATACTTTCTTTGAGACAAAAATATACCCTTTCTAGAGCGAGAAACTTCGAAACCAAGAAAATATCTCAAAGAGCCAAGACCCTTCATTTCGAACTCTTGTGACAAGTAGCTCTTTAATGTCGTTCTCTTCTCAGGATCATTTCCAGTTACTATCATATCATCCACATATATAATGAGAGCAGTAATCTTACATTCTCTCATTTTCAGAAATAAGGTATGATCTGAATTACTCTGACAATATCTGAAAGTCCTCATTGATTTTGTAAACCTCCCAAACCAAACTCTTGGTGACTGTTTGAGACCATATAGTGCCTTCCTCAATCGACACACTTTATTACTGTATTGGACTGGTCTATTTGATCCTGGTGGTAGATCCATATAAACCTCTTCTATCAATTCCCCATGCAGAAAGACATTCTTCAAATCAAACTGCTCCAACGACCAGTCAAGATTTGCAGCAAGTGACAGTAGAACTCGAACAGTGTTGAACTTTGCCACAGGTGCAAATATTTCTTCATAATCAATTTCATAAGTTTGAGTGTACCCTTTGACAACCAACCCTGTTTTGTATCGCTCTATCGAACCATCAGACTTATACTTCGCCGTATAAATCCATCCGCACCGTATCGGCTTCTTTCCTGCTGGTAGTTCGACTACCTCCCAAGTTTCATTCTTCTTCAAAGACTTCATCTCCTCATCCATAGCTGCTTTCCACCTTGAATCGGTTAAGGCTTGCTGCATACTGTTAGGAATAGATACAATAGATAATGGATTCACAAATGACTTATTTGATTCAGACAATCGATGAGTGGACACATAATGGCTCATGAGATACTTGACATTACTAGTGGGGTTGGGCTCATAAGTAGGTTTTGGGATACCTCTAGCAGTACGATTCGGGAGTTCCCTTTTTGGAGCTTCGGACAACGACGACAATTGGTTTTGGGGTTCTCACAGTGCTGGCATGGATCCCAACGGCTCATCTTCGTGAATGCTCGGCACTGATTGCGGTTCATCGTGGAGGTCTTCTCTCTTAACCAAATCTTCTTCCCCCTCAACTAAATCTTCTTCTAACTCAACCAGATCTTCATTCGATTCCTCGTTACTACTTACATTCATATTTTCACTTCTTGTATCCAACCAATCATTCTGAATGGTAACCACTTTGTCATACGCAAGAGTCTGAACTTCACTTTGGTACTCCACTTGAAGTTCCACCTTAGAAGAAAAATACATTTCATCTTCATGGAATACAACATCCATAGTCACAAACATCCTGTGAGTTGGTAAGTGATAACAACAATACCCTTTCTTAGTTGTTACATATCCCACAAAAACACATCGCATAGCTCGAGGAGTTAACTTAGTTCGCTCGTGTTGATGAAGGTGCACAAATGCGACACACCCAAATACATGAGGTGGCAAGTTGACTACTGTTGGTATCGGGTTCGGATTTGGATCCGAATTTGGGGAAGACAGAGAACGGCGTCTCCTTCTTCTTCTTCACTTAGCCTAGCTAGATCTTTTTAGGCTCTAATACCATATTGAAAAAACCTTTGGGAAAAATCATATTTTCTTATTCCTCATTCTTCTACTGTGTACCTCTATATATATATATTTCTTTGAGAAGATTAAGGAAGGGAGAGATTTGAGGAAATCTGTTACCTATAAATTGTTAAACAGAATATACAGCTCATACAAATTATATTTTAACATTTTAACAGTTAAAGTTTGATTATGAACATCGTATCCAATTCTCGGCCTGACCATGAACATCGTATACACAACTTCAATTAGGATATACTCCGAATCCAATTCTCAGTGTGTGTATCTAATTTTGATGAGCTGTAAGTATGGACCATCGAATTTTACTATACAAATTGGTTTACCGATGCTTGTAATTAAAGATATAACTGAAGAGAAGATATATTACCGATGCTTATATTACTCTCCAATTTTATTATAGAAGTATAATTTGTTGTAAGTCCAGTGGGAGCAATTAGAGTTGCAAATGTTGAAGCACATGAAGAGTTGCTATATGAAACGTTCTTGTGATTTCATGTAGGTGAAACTGCAGAGTTGCAGTTCCAAACCTTGAAACTACTGCAACCTCAGAGCAGAGCTTATAATCATAGTTTGTCTGGATATGATTGATAAAGCTGCAAATGTAGAGAATGGATCTCTGCTGTTTCTGAAATGGTTAAGCATAGTTGAACCACTGTTGATCAGAGCTGATGATGAGGTTCCGTTTGTCTTTGTTGAAGTTGAAGCCAAACTGCTTCACCTCCACTTTTAGCATACTGTTTATTTGTTTATTTATGTCATATATAATATTATTGCAATTTCAGTTACTCTTTTAATATCATGAGTCATATTTCTTTGGGAAAGACTGTTATAGACACAAGGAAATTTACTACTGTATAAATCAAGGCAGAAAATGTTCATCAATCTGCAATGTATTCTGTTCGTCACAGAGTTCCTAGATACAATAAAACTGGTTTCTCTTTTTCAAGTACCAACCGGCCACCACCACCACCACCACCACCGTACCCCACCCCACAGCAGTAACCCATCGTGCCCACCCCACCCCACAGCAGTAACCCATCGTGCCCCTCACGTAAGTGACTAATCGTGCTCTAAACAGAAGTTGGAGATGTGACTGCCAACTGGTGTTCATCAAGAAAGAATGGAAGCAGCACAAGAAGCAGGGAGACCAATTTTCAACTAAATCAGGTTGGTTGTTCACCAATTTTTAGCAACGTTGTTTAGCTAGGACAGCTACAGCATATAGCCTAGTGCCAACAACATAGCATACAGAATGGTTACCGAGAAAACTCATGACCCTACGAAAAAAACTGCTTCAACGGAGATACATGTACCCATGTTAATCTGAGAGGTGTTTCCTTCTCCGGCAGCTACTGGTCACAACCACTTTCTCCTTGTCGATCAGGCTTCTGGAAATGATGGTTCGCATAGTTACTAGGGATTTCTAGAATGATGGTTTCCATAGTTGCTATGAGCCAAAAGACCACAGTAGGTACTCTGGTCTGCGAACAAAACAAAGAAACAGTTGCTATGAGGCGAAAACCGCAGGAGGTACTTGTTCAACTCTGGTTTGCAAATCAAACAAAGAAACAAGAACAGCTGATTCAGAGAGTTCATATAGAAAAGTTAATGAAAGGGATCGAAGGAAGGCCTTAACACTGGATCAAAAAACAGCAGATTCAGAGAGTTCGGATAGACAAAGCTAATCAGAGGGATCCAAGGATGGCCTAACACTGGTATTGACAAGTGTGGGATTAAGGATATACAAGGGGAAAAAACCCGAAAAGAAAACAAGGCACATATATGACAGATCTGATTGTGGCTACCAAATGAAGAACCATATTCAGCACAGATAACAGCAGATAAGAGTTTTAGCATTTTCTTTGCTGGATAGCATAATGAGCAAAATCACACTAGAAATTAAAAACACAAGATATTCATATCAAGAAACTAGTAAATAGATTTAGATAAGACAAACTTTCAATGTTTCCAATTAAAGTCTTCATACCGTACAATATGCAAGTCCACTAATTAAACTAAAAACCAAAATGAACCTTGTTCTTCCATTAAAAAAAATCTTTCTTCCTGAGAAATAACAGTCCCAATTGATACGGCCATGGCAACTAAAGAAGGCGTCATCAGAATTCCGTGGCCATATATAGTAAGGTTCCCTCTTAACGATACTGCACATCAAAGAGAAAAAAATGGATGGTTAGATACATATCAGCAAAAGTTTCATTTTCTAACTACAAATAGTAAACATGAGAGCAGCAGCCATCAACGCAATAAAAGTAAAATTGCACAAGACGTAGAATTACATCAAAGTTGTAATACCTTGATGAAACCAATTTCCTTGGCATTGCTGCGAAAGCACTGCCTGCAGCACATAAGCCCGTACTTCCTGATCAATCCATGAGGGTTTCCACAAACACGGCTGGAAAGAGAACAATCAAACTCTTTAAGTTAAACAATTAATTAATATTGAAGAAATAAAAATAATTCATTTAGCATTTCTCTGATTTTTCTTCATTTACTTTCTTCCAGTCAAAATTAAAGACAGAACTTCACTACTAAACTAAGCAGTGCAACATAAAACTTTATCTCATAGACCTTAGCGCCCAAATAACCCACAAGTAGCCAAAACAATCGTGTAAAATGAACAGAGTAGGTTGAGCTACATAAAGTACATCTATGAAGTGAGTTATGAATCTCAGGAAAAAAATACTTTTAACGTAGAATTATTTTCCAATCTTCATCATACATATCCAACTCTCATACTAACAGTAAATCAGATATCCAGTTGGCATTTGATGAACTTGTCGTGCTCTACTTAATAGCATATCTTCAATAAGAAAAGTCACGTCAGAAATTGGAGTAAATGCACTTAAATGGAGTTATAAGACTTAGCTAAGTTAACGAGTAACCTCATCAAAACACCAAACTAAGCCCTTTCTGTCATCAGAATTCATATTTTCTGGAATAAAACCAATGCTTCTTACATTAACTCGAACACTGACAGTGTTTTGACAATTTCTGATACTACAGTTATTATGTTTGCAAACAAGAGGCCCTAGAGTTTTAAAAATTGGGTTCAATAGTGTTTAAAGGAGTTTAGGTCAACTTCCCCTTAACTATACCCTTTCAAGCACCACATTACCATTCTCATCTGTAGAGTTGACTGACCCGTCTAAGGTAACGGGAGATGTCCTTACAAGAAATTTGATAATCCAAACACTGCCTTCAGGTTCTCTTCTACTCAATACTCAAATTTCTTCAAATTACTTGACAAGATGCATACTGCTTCCACTATAACAGTAGTTCGATAACTTATTTTTTGCATTAACTACAAAGGGAAAGTTAACAAGACTACAAGAGAAATACAGTATGTTTTTTTTAAATCTGGACTGCAATCTACTGTGAGTCTGTGCATGTGTGTGTGTGTGTAAACATCAAGAATATATAGTAAATACTTTTTTTCTTCATTAACAATATCCCTACTTTACTAAGGTACAAATGTATTCATAAAAGACGTAAGCAATAAAAAATTGTTTCAAGATCATAGATAACATGTGCAAATATTTTATTGCATAAGATTTATGATTAACAATTAATCACATGCTTATTGTCACAAATACAGTCTCTCATATCATATGGTTTTTGATGCTTTGTTTAAATAATTTACAATGCACTTTTTATAGACAATTACAGTCTTTAACATCGATTTTGATAACACTACATGTAAAAGTTCTAAGAACAAACATGTAAAATAAACATAAGAACAATCTGTCTGTTCAAAATTCTTAACAATTAATTGCAAACCTCCTACTCCTAATGGATTTAATTGTAAAACTACACCTAAATTCATGCCGTCCCTAGTTGGATAGGGAGGTTAATTAATTTTATTCGTGCAGTTATCTAAACTTTGGTCTCTTTGGATCTAACCTCAAAGTTAAGACAACAGTATGTCTCTAAAACTATTGTCCAACAAAATTTACTTTCCAAAGACAAAAAGTGGAGTTTTTTTTTTTTTTAAGAAGTGACCGGGGTCACCGGTTTCATTAATGAAAAGTTAACGAAACAACAAGTAGCCAATATTACAACTCTAATCTACTCAGTTCAGTACATGCAATACAATCAAAATACATTAAGCCCACTCAGGGCTCAGCAATAGAATCCCAAAATAGAAGTCCAAAATACGCAAAATACACAAAAAGTGGAGTGGCAGTTATGCAACCTATAGGTTGCGCATTCTCTACCGACACATAACAATTGCCCATACATGTTCTACTTTCAATAGTTCAAGAGTGTACACACGAAAGTGGTAATGTAAACAAAACCATAGTAAGGATCATAGTTGTCAATCCAGCATTTCATAAACTACGTTCCTTTTCTCCAAGAACAAGTATTTATACACATCAAGTATTAAGGTGAATTTGCTCGATTAGATTTGCACTTGGGCTGTAATTGGTAGTGTGGTCCAACAAAATAACAGCACCTTTCATCAAATATGATCGTAAGCAAATTAGCGTTGAGATTCTTCTCACCATTATCGCATGGATTGTTTAATAATCTCTCTCTCTTATTGTCTAGTCTAAGTATTCAACTGGAACTGGTATTAGTTCTCCCTATAATTACCTAAACACCCACCAGGTTCCGAAAAAAAGTTAACATGATTTCTCTTTTAAGTAAAATCTCAATACTCATCTAACAACAAATTAAGCTCTAACGAATCAAGGAAGAAAGAAATAATATCATACCAAGTTCGAGATCCAGGCCCATAGTTCTTAGGGTGAGAGTTCCACACATTCGAATGTCCCATCTTTCTCTCACGATCTCACACAAATCGCGCACGAACCCTAATCTCAGACTTCGATGGCGGCGTTGATTTGAAGACGAGCGTTATATAGAGCCTCCTAAAAGCCCTAGTTTCTAAGACTGGGCCTTCCGGGTTTGGGCTCTTAATATTCATCTTACCCGAGCCCGATAGTGAACTTTTGTTTCAAGATGGTAGATGAAGAGGGAGAGGAAGAAAGTGAGGGGATGTTGCTCTTTACTGTTCTCTTTTTGGCGTGTGTCTGTGTGTGTGAGAAATTATATGAGAGAGCACGTATGTGAGAGGGAAAGGTATCCTCCTCACTAGGGGCGAAGCCAGAACAGTTTTTCCAGGGGGGCCAAAAAAAATTTCTATAACTATATAAATATATTGGTGTTTTTTTCATAATTTTTAGGGGGGCCAAACAATAAAATTTAATAGATTTAAGGGTGGTTTTTTTTAAAATTCAAAATTTCTAAGGGATTTTCTAAAATTTTGGGGGGGCCCGGGCCACCCCGGGCCCCAACATAGCTCCGCCCCTGCTCCTCACGGCTCTCTCTTTGGCAGTGGTTTTGTGGGGGTGTGCGAGAGTGTTGTTTGCGTGTTTGTGGGAGGAGAGGAGAAGGCTGGGGTCGGTGGATGTCAAAATCCTGCTTGAATAACTTCAGGTGGGCGTGCGCATGCTGTGGAAGCGGGATGCGAAGCTAAATTGACGTACTGACAACTTTGATGGGCTGAGCACTGTGATTGGGCCCAAGATGGGGTCCATTACAATTATAGAGGAGATGCATCGGTTGGACCTATTTGATAGTATTGTAGACTATCGGTTTATCGATCCACCCTCCAGGGCTTGTTGGAGGGATCTCTTGTCGTCTGTACATGTCATGTTGCTTCATGGTTTATTTCATGCTTGTTGTTTGTACTTTGGCACAATATTTTGGGTTTGTTTTGTTAATATCTAATTAATGAAACAAGGTGGCAATATTCCATATTTTTCTTTAAGAAAATAATTAAAAAAACAAAGTCGAAATTCCAATTCCTAATCCAAAAACTTGTCAGGGACGCTATTATAACAGTCAAGCCACCAAAAGTTCATCAGAGTACCATTGCTCAATTGTTAGCTTGTTCATCACTATGGTAGGCTAAGTATCAGTTTAATTCGGTGCATATGTTTTGTATCTATTTTTTACGTGCAATGTGTACTTGTTAGTTTTAATATTTTAGGGCGGGTTCAGTTTTAATATTTTAGGTCAGGAGTGAGAGTGCGCGGTTCATGTGTTTTTTGTATGCATTGTCCTGTAGCGCAACCGCCTCCTTCCTCCCTATAAAACCCAAGTTGTAATCCTTTTTTTTTCACAATCAATAAAAATCTACTAAAGGTTCTTCCCCAAATCTTCTCTTCTCTAACCCTAGTTCTTCAATTCCCCCATTATGACAAGATTTGGCTCAGTAAGTGATCCAATCCCTGACAAGGTGGTATCAGAGCGGTCCTTCACCGAAGGCGACTCACAAGACGTCGGAGGCACATCGAAGGTAACGAAGAAGATCTAAACAACATCGATCAAAATGGAGGATAAGTTTGAGGCAACGTTGTCAAGAATATATGTGAGTATATCGAGGTTACAACAGCATTATCCACCACTGCTCGCTCCTCCTCTATCCCCAATCGTTCATCCTCAAATTTCGATCAAGGAGGTAACCAACTCTAACACCATCTCTAATCATTCAAAATGAGCTCCAATTAAGATGAAGTTTTCAGAGTTTCCAGTTTTTAAAGAAGGTGATCCAATAGAATGGATTTTTGGAATTGATAAATGTTTTTATTTTTATGAGATTCCTAGCGTTCATGAGATCTCTGATTCTAAAAAATTAAGTTGTGCTACGCTACATCTGAGAGGTAGAGTATCACAATGGTTCCATAGGCACGTCAAACTGTGAATTCATGAAATATCGTGGCCAGTGTTCTTGGAGGAGTTGATTGATTGATTTGGCACTACGGAGCTTGAAGAACCTGACAATTTGGTAGTGGAAGATAGTCAAGAGGGGAATGTTGCGAATGATGTTGCTTTTATTGTTGGGGAGAATATAGATGTAAGAGATTGTGAGAAGTTATTGAATCTTGAAGCTGATGGACAGAGTGTGAGGGAGCCGTCCAAGGCGTTTGTTGAAATGCTGGAACCAAAGAATGTTTGACAAAAAGACACAGGGTACATCATGGACATGGAAGAAGTTTTTAAAATGGGTGGACTCCAATTAATTTTTTTCCTTGTCAATGACTTTATCAATCTCACTCCTATAGGGAAGATTTCTGCTAGTATGAATATGAATCTTACCCCCCGCGAATTTGGTCGTGTAAGCACACTTGGCGTTGGAAGAAGGAGCTTGTGAACTTGGTGAAGTTAACAAGGAAAAGAGCTTTTAGTTGGGAAGAACTTGGTACTAGGTGTAGAAGTGTTTTCAATAGGGCTATTGTTGTGGTGTTTCAAGGTTTTTCTCTTCCAATGATGTATATTTCACTTTCATTCTTGGATTGTGATGAGAGTGCAACTATTACTAATATTCAATCTGCGAGAAATCCAATTAAAGTGTCACAATTTCAGTTAAATAAAATTGTGGAGACATATGAATTGATCTGACCTCAAACAATGAGTGAACAAGGTAGCATTTTCGTTGTTACTTCTCATGTAGCCACATATGTTAACATGGGTTTGAAGGAATCATTGAACGATGGGAAAAGTATAGTTGTTGGTGATGATTATATACTTCCTTTGTTTAGAGTTGGCATTGATGATGGAAGGACCAAGGTGAATGGAGTAACTACTGAAAGTTTTTTACCCCTGGATTCAAATAACTCTAAAGTTGAGAACCCAGAGACTGCAAGTGGAAGATTGTTGAAGAATGGGCGTGCTCATCAAAGTCAAGGGAGTTGTTTAATCTTTTCTAATGGAGATACCTTCCTCATGTCTTGTTCTGAAAATGGAACTGTTGGAAATTGGTATAGGATCAGTACACTGAACAGTGACGGTACTGAATTAATATTAAGCTTTCATGATGCTACATGCATGTTTTTTTTTATGGAAGGGAGGTTGGGAAAGTATATGTTAATGTACTTGGTCCACATTATGTGGAAAAAGAAGCAGTTAGCTTCTCGTTGCAACATGAGGGGAGAGCACTACTAGCTGCTAAGAAGGGATTTGGAAAAACACTACAAGTAATGACTTTCACAACATGTATCTTTGACTTTTGGCATGTTCTTGTTATTACCCAATTTTTTCAGGTTACACATTGGGCTTATATGATTCTGTGGCTTAATATCTTTTCAAAGAATATATTGGTGTTTTTATCAGGAATAGGATCAAACATGAGAGGATTTAAGAATGCTCAAGCTAAGAGAAAAAGTGTTTCGCTTCCTATTCTTCAAGAATCCTTTCATAATCATGAAGAGCTACACCATTTGATGAAAGCTACTGCAATGATTCATAGGCTTGATGGTTTGAACAAGCAGCTACAATCTCCTACAGAGGTGAAGGCTGATCACCTGAAGCTAGTGTTTGGGCACATCGATACTTTAAATTTACTATGTGCAGTAACTGGATCAGATTTTAAACAAACAAAATGCGAGCTCTCTGATAAACCTGCATGCTCCAGTTGTGGAAGCTTAGAAAGTGATAGAAACTCTGGAATGAATGAAGTTCTTTTGAACTCAGCATTGAGGAGATGTATACTGATCCAAAAGTATTTTTTATGGGTGAAAACGTTGGAGAGTATCAAGAGGCGTATAAGATTACTAAGGGACTATATGATAAGTATGGACATAATCATATTCTTGATACACCGATTATTGAGGCATTGATCATATCATCAATTCAACTGCGAAATCAAATTACATGTCAGCAAATTAGTATGGCTCTGTTCATGGTTTGAAAGTATTAGCTCCACATTCATCTGAAGATGTTCGTGGTTTTCTAAAAGTAGCTATTAGGGATCTTGATCCTATTATTTTCCTCGAAAATGAACTTCTATATGGAGTCTTTTCTTGTTTCAGCCAAAGTTCTTGGTTTCAGTTTCTGTCTTCCAATTCGAAAGGCAAAGACTGAACGAGAAGAAAAAGATGTTATTATTAATGCTGATTCAATTCCTGTGTTGCTGAAGAAATCATTCCATGTGGATAGCCAAGCATGGTTGTTATTCACTTTGGACTCGAGGGATGAGAAGGTTATTGCAAGTTTCAGAGCTTCAAGGATGTCGACGAGCTCCGCAATAAGTATCCAAGCCTTGAACTTAGGGACAAGTGTTGGAATTAATTTTTGCAGTTTTTCGGGCCAGATTCCGGCAGGCTCCGGCCACCGGCAGCGCCGGAAAATGAGTGGATTGCGATCCTCTTGTCGAGTACTATTTCATAGTGTACTCATTTGTCTAAAACGAATTCCGTATGAATGAGAAATATTGGTCCAAAGTTGGGTACTTGAAATGTACTAACTTGGAAACTTGGAGAAAATGGATAGTCCCATATCGGAAATTAGGAAAGATTTTTCTAGTATATATACTAGAAAATTGGACTAAAGGGCATGGCCCGGGGGTTACCACTAACGTGTAGTGGAGAGAGGACTTAGCCAAAATGACAAACACACACGCGCGCGTCCGGCCCGGCCCCGGCTTCGGCCCGGCCCGGCTTGGTTTGCTATGGCTCTAATTTTTTTTTGTTGCCCCAGTCAAGATTTTTTCCCAGTGCACTGATGAGGCTTTTCACATTCGGTAACTGATACCAACAGCAGAGTAATGGCTCACCAGTTATGAATTTGAACCACCACTCTGCTGTTGCAGAGTAGTGGACCATTACTCTGCTGTTATAGAGTAATGAGCCTCTGAAGAGTCTCCATTTCTCCTATAAGACAACCGAATGCTGTCTGCCAGACATAGAGTTTTTGGTAATTAGATTTTTTATACTTCTTCTTCTTCTCCTCTGTGTCAAAAACTGAGAGTACAACACAGTGCTGTTCGCTGAGATCTCTGGAGTTTGGGTGCTGCTCTTCAGAGAAGATATACAGTTGTATCCTGGGAGGCAATTCGTCAGCCACCGTCACACTACAGGGCAAATTTTGCTTTAAGGAGAGAGATCTTAAATCTCGACTCTGTATAAAGCTTTGGTTTGTTACATTTTATTCCTGTATTTTTTCTTCTTCACAATTATTGTTAGTGATTTTTAGATTTATAAAATTTGAGTTCTACGAATCTTACAGCAAAATTTTTTTTCTCACTGATACTAACAATTTTTGTGAAGATTGTTTACAGGTACTGTTATCAATTCGGAAAAAACGAAAACTAACAGTTCTATTTCAACTGTTTCAGAATTAACATGGAGAACACACAGAATGATATTGCCAGTGGGCTTATCAGTACCGAAACACCGGTGACCCAAAATGTGACTGCATAATCGGTTGCGGCACATTCAGTCGTTCTGCCCACACACATAACTGGGGGAGAAAAACCGAAGAAGTTCAATGGAACTGGATTCAAGAAGTAGCAAGGGAAGATGCAATTCTACCTAACCACCTTGAAGCTGGACAGGTTTCTAACTGAAGTTGCCCTGATACTGGCACTGATGGATGCACACTCCGTTGCTGCGGTTGATGCGTGGACTCAGGGCGACTACCTCTGCAGGAACTACATCCTAAATGGCTTGGTAGACCCCCTGTACAATGTCTACTGTGTCTTCAAGACGTCCAAACTCTTATGGGGGTCTTTGGAAAAGAAGTACAATTCAGAAGACGCCGGGTCCAAGAAGTTTGTAGTCGGTAAATTTCTGGACTACAAGATGATTAACTCCAAAACTGTTGTGAATCGAGTCCAAGAACTGTAGGTCATAATGCATGAAATCGCTGCAGAGAATATGACGCTGTGCGAACCATTCCAGGTTGCAGCGTTCATCAAAAAGCTTCCACCTAGATGGAAAGACTTCAAGAACTACCTCAAACACAAGCGAAAGGACATGTCTCTTAAAGATCTCATTGTCAGGTTGCGAATCGAAGAGGAGAATCGCAAGGCTGACAGGTCCTATAGAAATCAGTCTATAGAAAAGGCCAACGTGGTGGAGCACGAACAGAAGGGCAAGAAGAGAAAATTTTTGCCATAGGCCTCAAACAAAAAACCTCTTACAAAGAGGTTTTCTGGGAAATGCCACAAGTGTGGTAAGCTGGGGCACACAATTTCTGAGTGCCGCAGCAAGGACAACAATCGTGCAGGAACTGGACATGCAAAAGGGAATGAAAAATCCCACGCACACATAGCTGAGAACTTGTCCACTGGTCTCTCTGACCTGGACCTCTGTGCTGTAGTATCAGAGGTAAATCTTGTGGGGAGCAATCCTCGTGAATGGTGGTACGATACTAGGACCACCAAGCATATCTACTCGGACAAGGAGATGTTCACTTCATACCAGAAGTGTAACAAAGATGAACAGTTGTTCATAGGAAACTCTTCCACCTCCGAAATTGCAGGAACAGGGAAGATAGTGCTGAAGATGACTTCAGGCAAAGAACTAACACTCACAAATGTGTTGCATGTTCTAGATATTAGAAAGAACTTGATATCAGGTTCTTTGCTAAGCAAGAATGGGTTTAAGGTTGTTCTTGTTTCTGATAATTTTGTATTGTCTAAGAATGGGGTATACTTGGGTAAAGGATATGTAAAGGATGGACTGTTCAAGTTTAATGTAATGACAGTCATCCCTAAAACTATTGTTCCTATTGTTCCCAATGTTAATGAAATAATTCCTATTGTCTATGTTGTTGAGTCTTCTTCTATTTGACATGAAAGACTAGGCCATGCTAATGTCAATTTTATGCGTAGATTAATTAACATGAATTTGCTACCAAAATTTAAGGTAGATAACTCCGAAAAATGTGAAGTTTGCACCGAGGCCAAACTCACTAAAACTCCATCACGTTCTGTAGAAAGAAACACAAAAACTCTAGGTCTAATTCATACGGATCTGTGTGATTTAAAATACGTGCAGACCAAAGGTGGCAAAAAATACTTTGTGACATTCATAGACGATTGCACAAAATTCTACTATGTATACTTGTTACATAGCAAAAATGAGGCTTTGGATAATTTCAAAGAATATAAACTTGAGGTTGAGAATCAACTTGGCAAAACGATTGCAATCATTAGGAGTCATAGAGGAGGAGAATGTGATGCACCATTTAATATGTTCTGCTCTGAATATGAAATCGTTTATCAGACAACTGCTCCGTACTCACCCGAATCAAACAGTACTGCCGAGTGCAAGAACCGAACTCTAAAGGAGATGATGAATGTCTTGTTGTTGAATTCTGACTTACCCCAAAATATGTAGGGAAAAGCGTTGCTGACTGCCAACTACATTCTCAATAAAATACCTCACAAAAAACCGGCAAGACACCATACGAACTGTGGAAAGGTAACGTACCTTCGTATAAATACCTCAAAGTGTGGGGGTGTCTAGCAAAAGTGGCAGTACCTAACCCGAAACAGGTCACCATCGGACCTAAGAAGATTGATTGCATATTCATAGGCTATGCACACAACAGTAGTGCATATCGATTCTTGATATACAAATCAGATACACCAGATATCTATGTGAATACAATAATGGAATCAAGAAATGCTTCCTTCTTTGAACACATGTTTCTGTACAAGGATACTACATACCCCAAACGTCCACGTGAACAAGGGAATGCAAGCACTTCGGTTGATGAACCAGAACATGATACTGATGAGCCTAGACGAAGTAAATGGGCTAGAACATCAAAATCATTTGGTCCTGACTTTGTAACGGCCTTTCTGTTAGAGAATGAGCCCAGAACGTTCAAGAAAGCCATGTCTATGCCTGATGCTCCTATGCGGAAGGAAGCAATCAAAAGTGAAATAGACTCTATTATGCAGAACCATACATTGGAGTTAGTCGATTTGCCTTCTGGATGTAAAGCTCTAGGATGCAAATGGATTTTTAAACAAAAATTGAAACCAGATAGTTCAATAGAGAAGCATAAGGCAAGACTTGTGGTACAAGGATTTAGGCAAAAGAAAGGTCTAGATTTCTTTGATACATATTCCCCAGTTACAAGAATAACTTCCATAAGAATGTTGATAGCTATTGCAGCTCTACGTAACCTGGAAATACATCAAATGGATGTTAAAACTACATTTCTAAATGGGGACTTAGAAGAAGAAATATACATGAGACAACCTGAGAGTTACGTAGTTCCTGGACAAAAAAATAGGGTGTGCAGGCTTGTAATATCCCTAAACGGACTGAAACAAGCTCCAAAGCAGCGGCATGCAAAATTTGACAATGTTATGATGTCAAATGGTTTCAAAATAAATGATTGTGATATGTGTATCTACATTAAAGATACTCCAAATGGATACATTTTAGTCTGTCTGTATGTAGACGACATGCTCATTATTGGAAGCAATAACGACATTATCAAACAAACTAAGAGCATGCTTAGTGGCAAGTTTGACATGAAAGATTTGGAAGTTGCAAATGTCATACTAGGAATCAAAGTTTTCAGGACGTCTGAGGGAATTACTCTGTCTCAAGCTCATTATGCTGAGAAAATATTTGAAAGATTCAAGAATTACTCTAATGGGACAGCCAAAAGTCCCATCGATCCTAGTCTTCACTTGTTCAAAAACACAGGCGAAAGCATATCAGAACTAGAATATGCACGTGTAATTGGTAGTCTGATGTACTTAACAAATTGTACAAGACCGGACCTAGTACATTCGGTAAATGTACTGAGCCGCTACACGAGTAATCCAGGACGAAGTCACTGGAAAGGAATAACTAGAGTATTGAACTACTTGAGACATACTCAGAGTTATGCGCTGCATTACACCAGATATCTAGCAGTACTAGAAGGCTATAGTGATGCCAACTGGATATCGGACTCCAAAAACTCAAAATCCGTAAGTGGATATGTCTTCACACTTGGTGGTGCAGCTGTGTCATGGAAATCCCCTAAACAAACGCTATTGGCCAGATCTACCATGGAATCTAAGTTTATTGCTTTAGACAACGCGGTAGAGGAAGCAGAATGGCTTCGAAATTTTTTAGAGGATATTCCTATATGGAAAAAATCAGTACATGCTTTATGTGTACACTGTGACAGTCAATCGGCTATAGCACGGACACTGAGTTGAATGTATAATGGTAAGTCTCGTCATATCAAAATGTGACACAAAACCATTAGACAACTGCTCTCAAATGAAGTAATCTCTATAGAATATATAAAATCTGCCGACAACCTAGCGGATCCATTTACTAAAGATCTGTCGCGAGAGCAGGTTGTGAGATCATTAAGAGGAATGAGTTTAAAGCCTATGACGAAAGAGGATACTTGATGGAAACCCTACTTAGGAATTGGAGATCCCAAAATCTAGGTTCAAAGGGACAACTAAATCTTGTTGAATCGACGGGAGCACTGAGAGATTAAAATCTCATACCCACTCTTAGGGTGATAAAACAGTACTGCCTGCAAAGAGTTAGGATAAGCTTGGCTTTTAATGATTCCCATAGCTTTTAAATAAAAGTAGGGTATAGAAGGATACTCTTTATGGGCAATCACCTTGTGAGTGTGAAATAGGGCCGTTTCTAAGAGAATGAAGAGAGGCTACATTCTCCAAGTTCACTCACGATTAACTAGGGCTGTTCAAGGCCATGAACATAACAAGAGAACTTAGTTCTGTGAGGAGATGAAACTGTGTGATAGTTATTGTCTAGGTTCACTTCAAAGCCCGGGTAGTTCAAGACATTATGATCACTACCTGGTCAAGTGAATCCGATAGCTACTTACTAAGAGTGGTTCAAAGTTGAAAAATTACTACCATTCCTGATGCAGTGATTTTCCGATTGTACTCTCAGAGTTTTTTTGTCATGTCTTTTATGTCGTGTCTGGATTACATAGTCTGATAATTACCATTCATGTAGGGGGTTGTTGGAATTAATTTTTGCTGTTTTTCGGGCAGGATTCTGGCCGGCTCCGGCCACCGGCGGCGCCGAAAAATGAGTGGATTGCGATCCTCTCGTCGAGTACTATTCCATGGTGTACTCATTTGCCAAAAACGAATTCCTTATGAATGAGAAATGTTGGTCCAAAGTTGGGTACTTGAAATGTACTAACTTGAAAACTTGGAGAAAATGGATAGTCCCATATCGGAAATTGGGAAAAAAAATTTCTAGTATATATACTAGAAAATTGGACTAAAGGGCGTAGCCCGGGGGTTACCACTAACGTGTAGTGGAGAGAGAACTTAGCCAAAATGATAAACAGACGCGGGCGCGCGGGCGCGCGCGCGTGCCCGGCCCGACCCGGCTCCGGCTCCGGCCCCGGCCTCGGCCTCGGCTTCGGCTTCGGCTCGGCTTGGTTTGGTCTTACTCTATAACAGCAGAGTAATGACTTACCAGTTATGAATCTGAACCACCACTCTGCTGTTGCAGAGTAGTGGACCATTACTCTGCTGTTATAGAGTAATGAGCCTCTGAAGAGTCTCCATTTCTCCTATAAGACAACCGAATGCTGTCTGCCAGACATAGAGTTTTTGGTAATTAGATTTTTTATACTTCTTCTTCTTCTCCTCTGTGTCAAAAACTGAGAGTACAACACAGTGTTGTTCGCTAAGATCTCTAGAGTTTGGGTGCTGATCTTTAGAGAAGGTATACAGTTGTATCCTGGAAGGCAATTCGCCAGCCACCGTCACACTACGGGGCGAATTTTGCTTTAAGAAGAGAGATCTTAAATTTCTACTCTGTATAAAGCTTTAGTTTGTTACATTTTATTCATGTATTTTTTGTTCTTCACAATTATTGTTAGTGATTTTCATATTTATAAAATTTGAGTTCTAACAACAAGTTCATTCCCTAGGGGGTGAAGTTGTCAGGGATGCCGTCGTAACAGTCAAGTCACCAGAAGTTCATCGGAGTACCATTGCTCAATCAAGCTTGTTCATTGCTTTAGTAGGCTGAGTATCAGTTTAATTCAGTGCATCTGTTTTGTATTTGTTTTTTTACGTGCAATGCGCACTTTTCAGTTTAAATATTTTAGGGCGGGAGTGAGGATGTGCAGTTCATGTATTTTTTGTATGCCTTGTTCTTTAGCGCAACCGCCTCCTTCCTCTTTGTAAAACCCAAGTTGTAATTCTTTTTTCACAATCAATAAAAATCAATTAAATTTTCTTCCCCAAATCTCTTCTCTAATCCTAGTTCTTTAATTTCCCCATTAATGATAAGATTTAGCTCAGTCAAGGATCCAGTCCCTGACCAAAATTATCCCAAAATCAAACCCCCATTTTTACTTCTATCCCTTCCCTCTCCTAAAATCACCACCGCCTCCGCCGCTGTCATCAAAGTGATGGTTGCATGTATGGCTCTAAGAATCTATCTTTTCGTTAGTTTATTATGTAGTGACACATTAAGCATCAGATAGCTTGATGATTGAGGAATAAGGAATTGGAATAAAAGGAACTGGCAAAAGAAGTGATATATAATACGAGCATACACGACCTCATATACTCTGCACTTATGCACAATCTCCTCAGTTTTTTAGGTGATTATGCAAGAGGGAGGGGGTTTTTTGCCGGTTACTTTCTGAAATTGTTTGAGATTATGGACCAGTTTCGAAACTATTAGACCTCGTGGGCTACTTTGTGCCACGTTAGCAGCGGCTGCTATTTTTATTAGCGATTTCTTCATTTTAAAAGTCGCTAATAGGAATAGCGACACCTGTTTTAAAATATTTGGAATTTTTTTGTTTCTTGTGGCTATTTCTATTAGCCAGCAAAGTATATATGAAGTCGCTAATGAGATTAACAACCTTTAATGAACTGTATTATAATACTTAGCAAAATCTAGAAAACTTTTGCTCTCTGAAAAAATAACAATTAATTTATTTTTGAAACTGATGTCGCTATTCGGAATAACGATCACAAAATGTCGTTATTCCGAATATAGGCCTTAGTTGTGAGACTATTTTGTAAATTTTACAAAGAACAAGGAAATTGAGTTTCCTGCTGAGATCACTATTGCGAATAACGACTGAAGTATACTGAGGTCACTATTCCCAATAGCAACCTCAGGTTTAATTTTTTTTCTCCAAGAGAGCAAAACCTTTCTAGAAATCACTAAGTGTCTCAATACATTCATTTGAAGTCGTTAATCTCATTAGCTAGGGGTGGTCATCGGTCGGTATCCGACCTAATATGAACCATCCACTACCGATCCAAAGAAGATCAGTTTTTAAATTTTCTCATCCGCAACCAATCCAAGCCTTAATTGGATCAGTTTCCATCCAAGCCGGTTAAGCTCGGTTTGGATTGAATTTGTTGGTCGGTTTGGCGTGCTACTTTTCACCTCCAAAATCATTCACAATTTCGTTGAAATTTAAAAAATCAACTTCAATCAAACTTAAGAAACAAGTTTAAAATAAATTTATTGTTCAGAAATGAATTTAAAATGAAGATTCATAAAACTGCAAGTTTGAAGTTGCTAATAAATTTTACACTAAATGTTTGAGATGATGTTTAAATGGGTGAGATACATTGTTTTTTCACATGCATACTTCTGTAATCTTAGTTTTCTCTCATAGAAGGAACGTCAATAACCATAGCTAATTGAATTTCACGTACAGTAAAAAAGATTTAGACAACAATTTCTGCTTGACTTGATTAAAATAACTACTAAATGTTATCTATTAAGCTGGGCCATACTGTAAATCAAGCATTTCTCAATAACATAACACACATGATTATGGAGAATCAAAACATAGGTAGAACAACTGCTCGATTTGTATTAAAGAAAGTACAGGAGACTGTTTTATCTCCAAGAAAATGAGAAATAATTGTTTGTATATTCAAGAAATTAAAGGAGAACTAAATTTTTTCTGGACTAATGCATAGAGGTACAGTCAGTTCGGTTTTATCGGTTATTTGAAAGCCCCAGCCAACAACCGAACCGGTCCAGTTGGTCATTAAAGATTAAGAACCGAGCCAACCCAAACCCCCAATTGGTTCGATAAAAAATCGGTCGGTTCGGGTTGGATTAGTTCGGACTGGTCAGTTCGGATAATAGTTGTCCACCCCTATCATTAGCGACCTCATATATACTAAGGTCGCTAGTGGGAATAACGACACAAACAAAAAATTCTAAATATTTTAAAACATAGACCACTATTTCCATTAACGACTTTCAAATTGAAGATGTCGCTAATGATAATAGCGGCCGCTGCTGACATGACACAAAGTATCCCACGGGCGTTAATAGTTTCGATTAGCTTTCGAAACTGACCCATAATTGCAAATATTTTCAAGAAGTGGCCTATTATTACGGCAAAAAATTCTGGTGGTGGTGGTGGTGGTGGTTGCGGTTCCCATTGATATGCAGATTGCAGTTTGATCAAGATTCCTCTGCTGCCATGGTTCCACATTGTGAAATTTTTCATATTAACCACATACTGGAAACCGAACAAAGACGTAAGTACCGGTATTATCCCAGACAAATGGGCTGATCGAATTCAGAATATTGTAACAAGAACAACTACTATATGTAAAACTCTCGTCATTGTCAAAGTATGTTGAAATTATTGGAAATTGATGATCCGCTGAAGCCAGACGGGTCTTTCGGATAATTAAAAGTGATATCAAAATGATAACCGAGGAAATTCAAAGTAGCAAACTTGTGAGAAATAAGATGCATACAAATGCTATTTCTGTGGTACAAAAATCCAAAAAATAGAAAACCAAGCCAGGAAAACCACAATCAGCAGAACTCCTCCGGACATAAAACTTGCAACGCTAATACTAGCTGAAGAGTCCATCAGGCATAAATCTAGGAACTTTGTCGGCAAATTCAGAAACTGTATCCTGCGATAAACTCATGCGTACAGCATGACAAACAACAAGCAAATCTAATTACTTCCACAATACAAGTATGATGATCTCTTAAGAGTACTACATGGAAATTGGAATAACCAAAACCACCTTACCTGAAATAAATAGTCGAGTACCATCATGTTCATGTAAATAAGAAGCTGAAAACCTGAACACACCCATTCTGTGGGGGTAAAAATCATAAACTACATATCACAAGCAAGGGACATGCGTGAACAAAACAATTTCACATCTGGAGCTCGCCAAGAATTAAACAAAACAACGACCGGAGTCTCAGCAAACAGAAATTATGTCCAAATTACCCAATCAATTTTCAAATTTGAAAATATAGTTATAGAACACTTCAGGTGAAAAGTTAAAATCAAACACATTTATTCAAGCACAGGTAGCTCGCAAAACAAGCTCCTAATCCAAAATACACATGTATGCTAGACTCTGAAATAGTCATGTCCACTACAATGGCCAAAGAACATAATCCATGAAAAAGCAAATACGTCATCCTAGATTTAAACACTACTGCATTTTTATTTATTTTTCTGATTTTTTTTATACAAAAGAAAAGGCTATTGTACTTAAGATCCAAATTCGCTGGACTTATCTGCAACTATATATACGCCCAGGAGGTATTAGCTTCTTTCTACAGCTGATCAAAGACCCCAATTGTTGTATACCCCTAATTTTCCAATAGTATTTTATGCTTCTATTTGTCAGATTCTGGCGCCTCATATCCATATGGGTTTTTGTTAGCCCAGTTCCATTGATCCCGACACATCTCATCAATTCCAAACTTAGCGCTGCATGGAGAAAATCAGGAGGATTAGGTATGCTAAATGTTTACTTCAACAAAGTATTAAGGAACCGCATACAAGTAGCACGATGAGATATTAAACATGTATAAACTTAATGTATCAACAGCACGATGAAAAATTATAGATGTACAAACTTTACTGTATGAAGAAGCAGAGGTAAATTACACGTAAATTACAGGGAGCAAGTAAAATTGTGCTTACCTCCAATTCAATTCCTTCTCTGCTTTGGCAGTTGATGCGTACACAATTTCAGCATCCCCAGGTCGCCTTCCAGCCATCACCAGAGGGATTTTCTGGTAATATAATATCCACATTCCACGATCAGTTTTAAAAAAAAAAATGCAAAGCAGGCATCCTAAACGGCTAAACCCAATCAAAGGAATCAATGTTGTAGAAAACAGACAGTGTAAAGAGTTGGGCTTTAGTGGCAAATACACAATGATTATGTTAATTTTCTTTTTTTAAAGAGGAAATAACAGTTTATAGTTAAAAGTATAAAGAAAAGCGAGATGAAAGAAAATTTTAAGAAAGTGCTACAATTAATCAGTTCACTAAATTAACACAAGTTTACAGGATACTACTGAAAAGCGATCTTAAGGGACACTGTCATTATATATCTTGAAGCATGTCTTAAAGCACTCAAAAAAGCTTAAGTGAATGCGGGGAGAAGAGTTCAGCTTTAGCGGTTTTTTATAATAATAGCAGTGATTAACTTCCATGACTACAAGTCTAAAAAGACAATAAATCTCTAATGTACAACATAATAATAGTGAACTTAATTTTTTGGATATACCTTTCCAGAGGCTTTCTCAAATGCTGATACCATTTCTAAAACAGATGTTCCCTTCCCAGTCCCTAGATTATAGACTTCACAGCCTGAAAAAGTAAGGCACAACTTCATCAAATGAAACGGTAAAATGATTGATCTAATTAGATAGCAAAAGATTGTTTGTCACTTAAAAATATGGTGATACATTCATAAGTTTACATGAAGATCATATACAGCTAATCTAGAAACTCATTTATTTAGTAGCGAAGGTAAACCCAAAATGAACACCCTCAAATCATCACTTGGAACTTGGCAAATAATACATTGCGGTGTGTTACAAAATATGGCAGTAAACATGACTTGGTATTACAAAAAACATGGCTCTTCTCAGAGTAAGATCCTACACAAAGAACGCTTCCACATGAATACCATTCATTTTTTGTTATTAGTGGAGGTGGGGGGAGGGATTGCTAGGTGTTTTGACCTAATTTCAGAAATATAGAACCTGATATGCGTAAAATTAGAGCCACACGATCCCAGCACGCAACTCAAAGCTTCTCAAGAGCAGAACGGTAATTTCACAACAACTACAGGCCTAGAAAAAGAGCATGGGCCGCACCCAGGCCCATCAGTTCAACCAGGTCCACCATTATGGCTAGATTACAGCCCAAAAGGCGAGAATTCCAGCTAATCAAAAGCTGTCAATCAAATCTCTTATCTTAAATAGGATAATTAACTAATCATATCCCATAACCATGAGAATCTGCAGTTTAAACTCAAATGCTTCTTTTTTTAAGTCTATCTTTTGTAACCAACTCCTAGCCTATAAATACTATCTCCTTCAGTCAATAATGGGCAATCTTATGCAACTAAAGCTCCTAGCCTATAAATACTATCTCCTTCAGTCAATAATGGGCAATCTTATGCAACTAAAGCTCTAATCTCCTTTATGAGTTACTGACTTGAGCGTCGTAGGGTCTATCACCAAGGCCAACCCCGATGTTCAGATTTTGTGCATGTTTGTCAACGAACTTTTAGCCGTCCAATCCAGATCCAAACGATCTCAACGGTTCAGATTCACATCAAGGTTCTTTCAACCATCCAATTCAGATCTGATCAATGGCCAAGTTTGCAAGTTTTCTCCCTAAAAAAGAACTTATTATCTGATTGCTCCCACACAAAAAAAACAGCAACTGAAACTTTGTTGGGTTCTTCCCAATTCAACTTTTAGGAAACTTCTCCACTGTTGTCTATACAGGAGACCTGTAGACTAAAAAATTCACTCTTCACCTCCATAAATTAAATCCGTAAATTTATAGAAATTTACTTTAGACATCCTTAGATTCCTAGATAATCTGTCACCATTTAACACCTAATATATTTAACGATGCAAAACAAGTAAACTACAAAAGAGACAATATACCGATCTTACCATTTCCCATCTTTCACTCTTTTTTATTTATTGATCAATTTCACTTAACCCTACTAAGTTTCCCCTATTTGCACCGAACCCTACCCAACTTTTGTTTTGGCATTCTACCCTACTGAATTTCCCTTATTTGCACCGAACCCTGCCCAACTTTTGTTTTGGCATTCTACCATACTAATTAAGTTTGTCTTGACAGCTAACATTGCTGGGATGGGAAATGACCAAATTTCCCCCGTCAAGTCAGTGTGTAAAAAAATGGATTACAATAACGGGTCCTTACCCAAACCCACCACCCTCTCTCTCAAACCCAATCCAAACCCATTTCCCTCACTCCCAAACCCAAACCTAAACCCACTTTCCTCCATCTCTTCCTCATGCATCTCTCTTTTCTCCAAATTCAACCCAAAACCCATTCCCCTCCTCCCTCCCTCCTTCTATTGGACCTAAACCAAATCTGAGAATAACCCATTCCAATTTCCAAGCTTCCTTTCTCCTCTTCTTCATCCCAACTGTATGTCATTAAACTACCATTAGCTCAATCCTACACTCTTCCTCTTCTTCCTCTGCTCATTCTTCCTCATTCTCCCCGATCAACTCAATTCTTCCTAAAATAAAAAAAAACTCCCCAATCAAATAAACCGATCTCCCACTCTTTACCAAATTGCCCCTGTCCATCTCCTTCTCCATCAACAGCAACGGTTACGACGGCAATGGCGACGAGCTCCAATTGTTCAGACATGAACTCCTCTGATTTTGATTCAACATATTCTGGCTCTGGTTCGAATTTGCCCACCTCAGATTCCACGGCCATACCGGTGTTGACGACTCTGCCACCTCCACCCTCCTCCTCTTCTGCTTCTTCTCTAATTCTGACTCCGTTACCCCGGTGTTGATGACTCTGCCACCTCCACCACTCTCGTAACCGTTAGGGCTTGTGAGATTGGACGCGCTGGTTACCCCAGGAAGAGGGAGGGAAGAAGTTGTGGAGCGAGCGGCGACGGGAAGGAGGCGACGGGGTGCGCTTCTCTGGCGATGCCGTTAGTCGAGTGCAACGAGGCGGTTCTTCGACGGCGGCGACCATTAAAGATTGGATTTTTATTTTTATTTTTGGTTTTTGGTTTTTGGTTTAGAGACAGCGGGGGAAGAAGCGAAGTGGGGTAAGGGAGAAAGAAAGGTGAAATTGGTAATCAAAGGATAACTTGGTCATTTAAAATAGCGTCACGTGATAGCAAAACGGATCACGTGACACGCAAAATAGACGGAGTAGACCAGAACAGCAAACGGAATTAACGGAAGTAGGGTTAAATGCCCCACACAAAAAGTATAGTAGGGTCCAGTGCAAACAGGAGAAAACTCAGCAAGGTTAAGTGAAATTTATCTTTTATTTATAGATCCGACCAGGACATATATTATGTCAAATCCATTCTATGTATGCCACAATGAACATATATTAACTATTAAATTGTTCACTACCCTTTCCTAGTTTTATTTAATCTAAAATTTATCTTTTCTTACTTATGGCAATTTTTTCCTTGTCCTCAACCAATTCAAGAAATTCAAATATGCCTATCTGGAGAAGGTGCTGCTATTTGTACTAGCTTCTAGACCGAATGCCTTCCAATTGCGCTAGTGTCCAAGTTATATAATTTAATAGAAACATATAAATTTTTTGTGTATAAATAAGTTATACAATTCAGCATGGCAAGGTTAGAGAGTGAGCCCATAGAAGCAAAGCGGGATGGCTAAGTGCTTCTGAAGTAAAAGATTGATAACCAAACAAATATGACTCAGCATGCTTTTACAGTTCATCAAGTCGGGCAATTGAGAACATGTCTAAAAGACTGAAGCTGAATAAGGCATGTTGAGCTGGATGAATGGCAAAACACTAAAAGATGAAATCAGAAACAAATGCATCATAGTTCAGTTTTTGGTAAACCAAATTAGGGATAAAATGAGGGAGATGGTTCAGGCATGTGGAATGGAGACAAGAAACAGCATCAAAGTAAAATAAGAATAATGGGCTTGGACTGAAGGGATAGAGAAATGTAAGAAGATGTGTGTTAATTTGCAGAGGAGATGATCCTCAACATAATTCAATTGAGAAAAAAAGACATGGTTACCATCCCAAAGTTCCGGGATATAGAAATCATTGTTGTTGTTGTTGTTGTTGTTGTAGTTGTAAAGTATGTATGATGCCATGCATAGCAAAACAAAGCCAGACTCCTCGCAGTAAAGTTGGGGGAAACGAATATTTGCAAATTGTACCTATCTCAGAGTCATTAAGCTTTTGAACCGCTACAAGATGCCCATCTGCCAGATCAACAACATGGATGTAATCCCGCACCTGAAAAGAAGAAAGTTCCATACGAAAATTTGGCAAACAGAAATACCTTAACTGCAAAACTTTTAATCTTAAACGCAAAACTGTTACTGCCACGACTCTAGACAACTCAGATTTCCCACTTCCAAAGATGAGGCGGATAACCAGATAATTAATAAATTCATTACAGTAACATACTGCAGAAAAGCAAGTAGCGCATATGGAAATATTACAAAAGCAAGCATGAATAGGTCTCAAACTGATGTCATACCTGTCGACGCCTATTAGCATCTAAAAATATAAAAGTGATTCAGTGCAGACCAGACAAAATAGTAAAAGTGATTCCTCCTGAACTACACTGTATAGGAACAGAAAAGAGAGAGCATATCGTGCAGGAGTCTTTCATTTGTTGCCAAATATTTGCAAGGGGATAATTTAGATTTAACCAATGAAGATAATTTCATAGCATTAGACTTGGAGTGGCAATAACTTTTTAGAATTGTGTGGATATACAGATTAGTCATAATGAAAAATGTATTGGTTTAAAGCCTACTAACATTAGAATTACTTAATATCAGTATGTATGTAGCTAACCATAACATTGGCTGCAACTTCATGTACACTTTCAGAACAGCTTTCCGAGCTCACCAAAAGTAAGATTATCCTACAATGATATTATAGGAGGAACGAAACTTAACCGATAAAATACCTTCAAAAAAAAACTTCAAGAATAAAAAAAAGTAAAGCCTAGAACTAACAATAAAGCCAAGAACTAAGAGACCATATCAAGTACAATATTCAGTTATTAGGTATTTAATAATAAAACAAATACTGTAAAAGTTGAGAATAAAACATCAAGACATGGCACGATGAACCAAACTTGATAAACTAGAATCTACATGGAAATTTTGATTAGAGCACAAAGAATACTACAGATAGAAGGACTTCATATAAATACCACAACAACAAGTAGGATGAAAGAATAAGATACAAACCCCAGTGCCATCCTTTGTCTTGTAATCAGTTCCATACACGGTAAGTGCAGGCCTCCTACCGACAGCAACTTGTTGGATAAAGGGCATGAGATTGTTAGGAATTCCACGAGGATCCTCACCGATTTTTCCACTGGGATGAGCCCCAACGGGATTGAAATATCTAAGTAGAATAATCTTCCAAGAGTTATCTGAACTGTAGAGATCACGACAAATGTCTTCAATAATGAGCTGCAAAACATCCAAATCAGGTATCAGGCTAAGGCAGTAATTGTGGTAGATTATAAATACTACAGAAAATGATGAGGAAGAGAAACCTTAGTTCGCCCATATGGATTTGCTGCAGAAAGAGGAAATTCTTCTGTACATGGAACTTCTTTAGGCCATCCATAAACAGTAGCTGAAGATGAGAATACAAGCTGAAATATGAATAACATCAGCCACCAAACAATTTTCATTAGAACGTAGTCCATCAAATTCTCTAATAAACAAAGATACGATAAAAAGAAAAAGTATGCATGAGGATTAAACCAAAAAAAGTAGATAAGGGAGTGCAAACATAAAATAAAGAGTTTATTTTCATAGACAAAATTGAATATAGAACGGTATGAATGCATATGAGAGATCCTATGAGAAACACACTTATGAGAAGGCAAAAAACTTAAACTATCAGCTGTAGATCAAATGATTGCTTCCGGTTCAGTCTCATCAACAAAAAATGGTAGTGTTAATGATAGAGCTAGGATCATTTTTTTTTCTCTTTCTTTTTCTTTTTCTTTTTTGGGATTGATGTAATCGTATAATCCATGCTACATTTCTCACCTTTCCACTCAATATTAAATCCTTAACATAGAAATTAGTAGCAAAACCTCTGAGAGGGGAAGGGAGCTCTGTGAATCCTTCACACTACCTATATTTAGTGTCCCACCTTCAAATATCTTCGTTTCCATGATTTAATGAAAGAAAAGTGGATTCCATAAAGTTATATACTCTCTTCAGGTAAGTGATTTTTTCCGTATATCCTTGAAAAGTATAGCTAGCTTACAATTAGTTGCATGTAATATGAGCGTAAAGAAGAAACAGTCATGTAAAGTATTATATGTTGATGCAGCACGGTGGTATTGGGGAAGAAGGATAAATTGAGGGTAAGCGGGAAGCGAGAATAAGTCAATAACCAGCCACAATATCTCTCTCTTCTAAATCAACTGCTTCGTTCAATGCTTTTAAGCAATATATATATCAGTTAGAAATACCTTAAAAACCTTGTCATAGACCAGCAAATAACAAGAACAGCAACAAATAAATTAACTTCTTTATATAATTTTATTCAGTGTATAAAGTTAAAATCCTAACCAATTGTTAAAGATCTAATCAACACATCAGCTAAATCTCCTTAGGATTCCCTCCTAGAACTTGGAAGTCAAGCTTCGCCCGAACACATTGCACATCAGTATCTTATAAATGAAGTGAACTGATGCAAAATAAAATGCCAAAATTTATGTAGTGGTTACCAAATAAGTTGATTCCAAGAAGAAAAAGTTGATGGCAACCAGCATACGAAGATCATGTGTTCGAAATAATTAACTAAAAGAAACAAATATAATTAAAACACACGTGTATTTTGTAATTTATCAAAGTGACACCAACATTAACAATGTCACGCGTATAATGAGATAGTACTGTTGTGATAACAACCCAAAATGTAAAATGGTCACAGCAATGGAAAATACAGTAATATGTAATTTTAGACATACCAGCGCATACAATAAATATGAATATTTGACTAGTTTAAGTAAGAGCATATGTAGTCGTTGGCTATTTTGCCAAAATTTCCAAAAAAATGAAAAATTTTAGTGCTCCAGTCGTTGGCTATAAACCCAAAAGATAGGTTTTAGATGAATATTGGTCTGCCAAATTTGGCAGACGAAATAGCTATTTGGAAAAAATAGCCGACGAAAGATGATTTTTCACCCGTTCAATCAGACGAAAGACCGTCTTTCGTCGTTTGTCCCCCCCCCCCCCCAACCATCGGACGGTAAATGATTTACCGTCCCCATTTTTTTTTTAATTGTCGGATAGGGATGATTCCCCGTCCCAATTTTTTTTTAATAAATCGTCGGACAGGAAATCATTTCCCGTCCGATCGATTTTATTTTTAAAAAAAATCTATGGGACAGGAAATGATTTCCCATCCCACAATTTTTTTTATAAAAAAAATTGTTGTACGGGAAATCATTTCCCGTACCTTCATTTTTAATCAAAAAAAAAAAAAAAAGCCTACAACGACTATAGGGCAAACTCAAATTTCCATTTCCTATATGCCAAATACCCAAAATTTGGGTCTCAATGACTACACATGCTCTAACAGGTTGTATTTATTCATATGATGAGACGGTACAGTTAGATAACTTTAGCCTTGTGAAATTTGCACTTATCAATATTCGAGAGGATGAACAAGCTATTAAGAAACAGCTGCACGTATTATATATATAATCAAGTAACTCGATAGGGTTATACTTGATGACATTTGTAGTGTTCATACAAGTAAAAAAGGGAAGAAGGGGATAGAATAAAAGGCACATTAACTTGCCTGATACCCATAATGGAAAAGTAAATAGAAAGTACCTTTTTGCACCCATGAGCAGCCATCACTTCCAAAAGAGTTATTGTACTAATCAGATTATTGTCATAATAAAGCAAAGGTTTCTGCACACTTTCACCAACAGCTTTTGATCCAGCAAAATGAATGACAGCATCAAATCTGTAGAGAGAAGTAACAGTGATGGAAGTTGCTCTCAGGATTGGTGAAGGTTAGAAAATCCCAAGCTACTAAAGGGCAACGAGTTAGGATCTTATACCAAGCAACTATTTTGTTACAGCTACACATGCTATAAAAGCAATCAACAGCCTATCCAATTTAAATCCATCAAAAGCTAATCATTACAAATCATTCTCAGAAACAAACATCAACCAACCAAACCAAGCCATAAATAATCGATTACAAAAGAAAAACTGTTATCATAGAATAGGAGATTATTGCATCTTTGAAGTGTAAACTAATCTTCGAACATTAAGTTTAGTCGAGATCATTAGAAAAATAAAAGGTAAAACAAGAGAAAAATATGTGTGTGCAAGCCAAATAGCCAATATATGGAACGTACCTTGTGAGTCTATGAAACCTTGGGAGAGATTGAATTAAAATTTATTTATGAAAAAAAGACAGTTGTATCATAAAGTACTATTTGTGTGATGAGGTCAACAGAAGAAGCTGGTTACTTGGATATGGTCTTCACAAATCCAGTAAAGGTTAGGATCACCAAGGTAATTACATGATGGGTTTTTTAGAAAGAAACAAGTGTATAGTAGGGATATCGATGTGATGGCCAGGTAAGATGTAGTAGTAAGAATAAACAAGTAAAGTGAGTTGCGCCTAGGCTTTCATTGCTAAAGTAGTAAAGCACCATGACTATTGTAAAAGGGGATTTAAAAAGATTAAAAGGCAGCATTAAATCCTTCTCTCTTTGTGTTGTTATAAATTAACTAACTAGCTCCTCTTGTTTGCTGATGATATTCTGTATTTGTTGATAAGAGCAGACAAGTGATAACATCCAAACTAGGTTTAGCAAGAGTTTGAGAAGAATTGATCCTACATTACTTAGGAGTATACATTTTTGCTACTGAAGATCAATTACGGGAGCTAAGACAATATTGTCCACAATACCAAAGGAAACTGTTAAAGTGGAAACCCACTTCAGAAGTATTATCTGATAGGATAATACCTCGATAGTGAAGAATTTTTTTTATGAAACACATATGAGAACAACAAGCCATCTTCTAATTAGTAGCCAGTTACATAAAACTTTATTTGAAATCCGGTAACATGCCTTTTTTTCTCTATCAAATGTCGCTAAACAGTAAAAACCAGTAAATTGTGTTTATCCCTCAACATGCCACCGCAAATTGAACATCCTTTTTGTGAGTTGAAATCTAGGTTGAGTGCAGATGCACTTAAAATTCTCACCAAATGGGAAGTGAATCTGGGCGAACACCCTCATTACTTCTCAAACACCAAAATTATATATAATAAAACACAAAGAAAGCTATCAAGTGGCTCTCCTTTAATCTCCCCAAAATCAAAGGCCCAGATCTAACCTCACAAAACACATTCCCCCCCCCCCCCCCCCCCCCCCCCCCCGGCGTGCAGATGCACTTAAAATTCTCACCAAATGGGAAGTGAATCTGGGTGAACACCCTCATTACTTCTCAAAACTCCAAAATATATATAATAAAACACAAAGAAAGCTATCAAGTGGCTCTCCTTTAATCTCCCCAAAATCAAAGGCTCAGATCTAACCTCACAAAATACATCCCCCCACCACAAAAGTTTCCCTCCAAAACTCAAATTCAAAGCCCCAAAAACAACTCATTTATTTATTTAATTCTCTCTCTCTCTCTCTCTCTCTCTCTCTCTCTCTCTCTCTCTCTCTCTCTCTCTCTCTCTATATATATATATATATATATATACACACTTATGGAAACATAGACTTTTTTTACAACTAATTATTGTCATCCTATTCAAACTTGAGCTACATAATTGTTGATTTATTGTTTACAAGCTTTTCATATATTGTATTGTTCTGAAGACGTGCTGTAGGCACGTGCCCACGGGCAAATCTAGTTCTATTATAAGTAAACATATGCAATATGAAATTGTCTAAATGAAAACTACATTTCGACAATATCTTACTTGGTCAAAGTGAACACTCCATCCAATGCTTTCTTATCCCGAACATCAATCTGCAAAAACATGCAATTGCTTCAACAACTATCCCTATCTGATAAATTTCAAAACTTTCAATCACCATATAAAAGAAAGAAGGCATTCATCAATAAAGATACAACTTCAACAAACATGCGCATGTCATAAATTTCGAAACTTCCAATTCAGTCTACATAATTCTCACATCTAGATTCTGTTCCATAAAAGGCCCTGCAATTTCTCCAATAAAAATTTACAATTCACCAACAAAATTCCTTTTTTGGGGGGAGGGAAACTAACAAAAATTCCTTTTCAGAAACTAAAAAATATCTTCAATTAAGGAAAATTCGATTCTAATTACCGATAATTGAAACCCTAACCAGGAACAGAATCTAACATCAAGATCAATTCTTTAGGAAATCTGATACCTTATGGAACGTGAGATTCCTTCCCTTATCGCCGGCGAGCTCCTTGACTCGATTGACGGCGATCTCCGACGCGTTGTTGAGGTTATCGACGACGACTACATTGAAACCCGCGCTGAGCAGCTGCAGCGCCGTGTGGGACCCGATGTAGCCTGCGCCGCCGGTCACCAGAATCCTCGCCATTGGATTCTCCGATCGAACTCAAAAAAGAGAGAGAAAGAGAAAAAGGGCGAATTTTTTCAAGGGGTGAAATGGAAACGGGAAAATTGAAGAGGGGGTTTTGTGGTATTTATAATGGGGGAAGTTTCGTAACGGCCGATTGGGACCTGAGTTATTTGCGGACTAGAAGGAACCGAGTCCAACAAATATTAATTTTTAATGATTATTTATTAATTTATTTATTTTCAAGGTGGAATTAAAGTTAATTAATTTTTAATATATTTTTTTAGATATTAGTTCATCTTGAAACATGTATTCGTAAATTAGTTCCTAGATCTCTTAATTGAGTGCCGTCAAACTAAATAGATCTAGCATTGATGATCGTTCAAATCTAACTTGAACATATTTAATAGGCTAACTAACGTATCATAACATATTGCATTGGTGATACTCGAGTGGTAAAGTTTGTGATATTTTGGGAGAAAAAATGCAACATAGTTAGTGAAATTTTGAGAGGAAACTCATTTATAATAAGAGTGTTAGTCTAAACTTGCTATTAAGGATAAGACTATGGAATTAAAATGAAAATTACGGAAATGAAAAAAGATTTATGTTAAGCATGATGACTATTTTAGAAGAAGTGCATGGTTGATCTATCAGTCTATTTTCATAATTATTATATCAATTAAGAGATCTAATAGCAAATAATAAGAAAATAGAGATTATTTTAGAAGTACATATTTTAAAAGGGAAAAAACCATTTTTAATTCGGGGTTATTGAGGGGGTAGGATTAATTAAAGGTGAAGGTATGTAACATGGAATTGGAATATCACAGCGGAAGTTGGGTGTGATACGGGTTCGCGTGTAAGAGTTGGGGCCTTTTAATTTGGTAAGGTCTTTTGATATTTGTACTCTTCGTTTTTCTTTAAAATTATTAATTAGAGTAAATTTTTTATAGTTAAGTACTGACAAGGTGTAAACTGTCAGGTAAAGCTCAATTCTAAATTGTGTCGGTTTTGGTTTTTAATTAGAAAGGGAATGAGGGCACATTATTTATTTAGAGCATATGTATTAGTTTGCCGTTTACCCAAAATTTTCAAAATATGAGAAAAATATTACTGTAGTCGTAGGCCATTTACTCAAAAATTGAATCTCGAGTGAATAGTCATCGATCATATTCGGGAGACGAAATGACTTTTGTCAAAATATAGCTAACGACACATGATCTTCGTTCGATTGATCCGACGATAAATTATCTTTCGTCGAAGATGTCGGACGGGAAATAAAATATCGTCCCTACAAATTTTCGACTGACACATCGACGGACGGGAGATAATATCCCGTCCGATCAATTAATAAAAAAAGGAGTAAGGACGGTAAACAATGTACCGTCCCTTACAAAAAAAGAGATTTTATGGTTGACACATAATTTTTTTAACGGTTTTTATGGTTGACACATGGACGGCTGACACATGATTTTTTTTTTTTTTATAAAATAAATTGGTTGGGACGAAAGAAAAAGTCCTGTCCAATACACAAATTTTTTTTATAAAAAAAATTCACTTTCGACGGACGGGAAATGATCTCCCATCCGTTCGATTTTTATTTATTTTTTTAAAGAAAAATTTCATCAGACGAGAGTTCATTGCCGTCCCGTATGTTTTTTTTTTCCTTTTAACAGACGATATATAATCCTTCGTCATTTCTCATTTACGTGTACAGATCGCTAGGACGAAAGATAATCTTTCGTCCGAGAATTTAAAAAATGCAAAAATCCAAATTTTGTCATTTTTTCTATTTCCATTTTCCAAATACCCAAATTTTAGTTCACGGTGAGTACAAAAGCTCTTATTATTACAAATATATAGGGGTAATTTTAGTAGATGTAAGATGGTAGAAAATTGTAACTATTGGAGTTACTTCCGATCCAGCATGACTATGACTATGAGTAGCGACAAGAGTCATCGTCTTTAGCAAGATAGATGTCATTCATTGCTAGCGAACAATTCTCTTCCACTTTTGCCTTTTATTTAATTTTTTGTATCTACTTCTTATACATCATTCACCATCTTGCATTCAAACAGACAATACTTAACGAAAGATATTAAAGAAAGACATATTTTCCTGCTACTTCTTTCCGTAATAAAAAAACAATTCCTACTACTTCTTTCCTTAATAAAAAAAACAATTCATCTCTACTATTATAATGGGAGAAGGGGTTAGTGTCAGACTGTCATTTTGTCAACACGTGTTGATTTTTTTTTTAATCTTTTTCATTCCCCTTCCCATTTTTCCACGTGCAACGCGCGTGCATAATACTAGATTTTTTGGGGGGTCCTTTTCATTCCCCTCCCCATTTTCCACACGTGCGAAAAAAAACACGTGGGCGGTAGGTTTTTTTTTATGTCTTTTTTCTTCTTCCTCCACGTGCATCGCACTTGCATGATACTAGTGTTGAGAATCCGAAATCTTTTTTTGTTGTTGAAGATATTAAAGAAAGACATATTTTCCTAAAATATGTGTGGATATCTCCAAAGCCCCAACATCCTATCATTTTCGTTATCCTAGCACAAATGACGTGTTGCTACAAAGCTAGAAGATTCTTGTAAAATGAAGTTTGGTAGGAAGCCATGAATTGTGTGAGCATAGTTAATTGACTATGCCTACTAAACTTAGTTACATTTCAACAATTGGCATCAACTTACAAATGTTGTGTTTTTGTTGCTTCCTCTATTTTCTGAGATGTTCGGAATATAATGTTGTTTTTTCTCCTAGTTTATCTATACCAGCTTCTGAAACATAGCGGCTATGTTTCCATATTTTCTTCAAAAAGAATATAACTATTGGCGCATTAATTTACTAGAATTTTTTTTTAATATGTAACTTTTCAAAACTATTTGTAGAAATATGACAGTTGCCAAAGTATTTGTGCTTGTGAACTCAACAACCAGATTCGTCGTTTTCAATGACGAGTTTAGTTGTTTCATGCTCACTGTTGGGACACAGTCGTTTCCAATGGCGAGTTCAGTTCAAAATTTTCAATGAAGACTCGCCGTTCCCGATGGCAATGACATTTACACTAGACTCGCTGTTGGGATTAGCGAGTTTCATTTAAAATTTTCAATAAAGACTCGCTGTTCCCAACGGCGAGGACATTTATACTGGACTCGCTGTTGGGAACGGCGAGAATGTAGGAAATTTCACAGAGAGTGAAACACTCTGTTGGACTTAGTGAATTTTCGAGAAAAAAAATCTATACTTTTTTTTTTTTGGGAACTATAGGAACAGCGAGTCTTCCAAAATAAATATAAAAATATTAAACTCGCCGTTTCCAACAATAAATTTAGTGTAAATATTCTCGCCATTGGGAACGGCAAGTCTTCATTAAAAATTTGGAACTAAACTAGCCGTTGGGAATAACGAGTTTCTAAAAACAAAACGACACTCGCTATATTTCAACGGTGAGCATGAAACAACTAAACTTGTCGTTGGGAACGACGAGTTTAGCTGTTGAGTCCACGAGCGCAAATATTTTAACAACTGTCCTCTTCCTGCAAATGGTTTCGCAAAAATGGCATATAAAAAAAAAAATCAATTTACTAGGTTCGTTCATTCAATAATACTGGCTCTCATTCAAGACACAAGTCACAAGAATAAGAGGAAACGAGGAGTGCATTTATAACATTCATCTTTTTAATGTGTTCGTTGGACCAGCAATAAAGGAGGAGGAAAAGTGGGCGGTGTCTTACAAACGAGAAAGCAGAGAATGGAGAGCTGTCAACTGCATGCATATGGTAGCTAGCTTTACGATGTGAAAAAGAAGCAACAAGAAAAGGGCATCTCATCATGAACATCAATGAATTGAATTTTCAGACATCCCCAGCTGCTAGCTGTTGTTGCTCAGTCTAGGCAAGAAATAGATCTCCCAACAAACATTAGAGAACTAGTGCATACGGAGAAATGCTGGACATACATGAGATTCGATCCCAAACTTACATGAGGCTTGTCTTTTAGTGATTGGTTAGTTCATTAATCACTAAAAGACAAATGGATAAGACCCAACAATTCCTAAAAGACAAGCCTCATGTAAGTTTAGGGTAGAATCTCATGTATATCTAGCATTTCTCGTACATACGATGCCGTATTTGTTTTTCTTCTGATTCACACAATCACTAAAGAAAACTATTGTGAAATGTGTTTCATTAACTTCTTATTAATGACGCGGTGATGCTAGTCACTTTTATGTAAATAAATAAATAAAAAATAAAAACAAACTGTTTTGAAATGTGACCCAACCATGGATGACATCCAGCTCGACCAACAGTTAAGAGATATAGAGTGAGCTTTGGCCTTATCTATCTTACATTAGAATATTATTAAGAACATGCAATGGGAATCTATCAATGTATCACCAAGAATATGAATCACCCACAATTATGGAGGCAAAAATCTTCCAAATATTTAAAAGAAAAATCATATGATTTGAAACGGATCTAAGCATAACAATATTCTTATTATGCTCTTTGGTGTTTAATTGGTGTACGTCAATTATGACGCAGACTTATTAACAATTTAAATTGGAGTCAAAGTCATTACTCAACTTTGCTTCTTGTCGAAGAATAAGGTACTTTTTAGGGGTTGACTTAATGGATCGATAACCTTACATCTCAAGCATGCAGTGTTTGTGATAGAAGCTACATGTCAGCATACTCATACAAGCACTTTGCAGAATCATATTATTAGGTAACTTGTTGACACTCACAAACTTACAAGGACCAGCAACTCTGAATAGAATCATTTATGTTCATCAGCCTGATCCCTAATTTTGAGTCTGAAACCTTCAAAATCATGCTATGCATCAATCAGAATTGCCCTTCTGCTCCTTTATTGTTTTGCTTTCTTGTCGCTGTAGTACCTGACCGAGATAAGTAACAATAGTTCAGTCACTTTTCTGCATATGGAGAAAGGTGAGTAGATTCAACACCGAGGAATTTATAAAATAATTCGGGAGCGTATGATACATAAGCAGTAAACAAGAGAAGGTTCTGCTGATGCCCAGTACCGAAGAATGTCAGACAAGTTCAGTAGATACTGGCTGTGAACGGAGAAGCATTTCTACTTCATCATTAGCCTCAGCTTGAATACGGCATCTCTAGTAAAATTTTCAAACAATTGAACAAGACAAACAGATTGATCATCAGTAATAAAATTATAGTTTCACCATAAAGTTTCAATGCAAGAACCTAAGTACACATCTACACTTGCCTCTTCGAGATTTTCTATTTCCATCATCTGTTCGATCTGTTCTGCTATGTTTTCCTGCAATTCAAAGGTTTTCAACAATAGCTTAAGATTTTCATAACATTATTAAGAGCAAATGATGATATTGTGTAGTTACCGCGTTACTGACTGCCTCAGCAGCAAGAACATCAGAGTCCATTTCTACTTCAATCTCAATCATTGATGATATCTAGAAGGTAAATTTACAAAAGGATGCTTAGAATATGTAAGAAGCTTAAACCAACTAGAGGCTTAAACTTGTTGATGGAAACTCACTTTTGCATAGCTTTCAATAAGCTCAATCCTCGCCAAGATGGAATTTTCTAAGCTTTCACGTACTCTTTTTACTCGCACTCTTCGAGCACTACAAAGATTGACATAGATTTAATTGATTGAGTTTCAAGAGGAACTTTCTAGAGAAGTCAAGATGCCATACCGGTAGGATGGTTCCCCCACAGCTACAATTTTGTTCTCCAATTGGCACATTCGAGCCAGCATCCAAACCTTAATAAGAATATATATCAGGAGCTAATTTTAAACTATTTATCAAGGGATTACAATTTCATTCCAAAACTAACAAAAAAACTGATATATAAAAGAATAAATACATTCATAACATTTGATAATCAAGAAATCTGTTCAGGAAAGTGCAACCTCTTTTTCAGCAGCTCGTTGTAGGTCCTTAATACGAGTTTGCAGCAGGTCATATTGAGATAATAGCTGCTGCTTTAAAGCAACTACGTCCACTGTTCTCTGTGGAAGCTGAAACCACATAGATAATGCAAGAGTAAGCAATAGCAAGCATATTACTCAACAAAATACCATGGGTTTAAAGCATCTGATGTAAATTCATGGTCGTGGCCACGTGGGCTCTCAGTTACCTTACTCAATTGTGGGAGTACTATTTTGTTCGCTGCAGTTCCGAGAGCAACTGAAGCAACAGCAACTACCGAAATGAGTTTCGGAAGACTGGGATCAATTATCCCAGAAGCAGCATCTCCAGTGGCAAGTAAAGTAATCGCGGGAAAAAGAATAGATGGGTTGAGTAAAAAAGAACTGTTATTGGTAGGAGCTCGAAGAAGTTGTGAAACCTGCCCACCAGTGTGATTAGTTAGACACATAGGTTCACCCGGGCTCAACCTGGGAGACTTAGCACTCAGCTTTAGTGGACCCATCTCCCGATAAACATTTGATGGGGCTGCTAATGACACGGTCACCCTTTCCCCCTCTTGAGCTGGGAGCTCTACTGTTTTCGTTGCAAATTTATGTGTAAATGCAGTTCCGCTAGGAGTGCGGACCTGTATCAGTAAAATGCCCCCGGATTAGTCCGGTTAGTCCCACAATATATTTTTTTCCAATATTTTTCATTCTTTCACTTAAATTTACAGTCATCTTTTCAATTAAAGATATTTGGATTACATTAACATGTAGCTCAAATTGGTTGAGTTCCAAAACCATATTTTGTATTAAGAGTTTTGTGAAGGTGCTCTATTTTACGAGTAATTTTCGTGATTTTGATGTAATCCCTCTAATTGGTTCTCCCTATAGATAAATGCGGATTTTGGCTGAGTGATACATATTGCTGTTGTCGACAATATAGTATCTAAACATGGAAAATTACCTTAAATAACAAAATACTTGAGCACGTATAGTTTAAGAAAGTATGTACCACAATGGAATGCAGAGCAGCAGGAGTATTCTCTTGCATGACTTGTAGGAATCTCAAAACCCTTGCCCATGCTGAATTATCCATGCTGCGTTCGGCAGTAGCACATCCTTAGACAAAGTCAATATCGCTGAATCAATACCATATGCTTTATAAAGAAATTTATCCTTTTGCTTAATTAGTTATACACATAGTAACAAAATTCGCGAATAATTAGGATAATTTGCGAATTTGGCGAATTATTCGCGAAGAATTCATCGACCGAATTAATTCGCGATTTAATCACCAATTTCCATTTAAATCACGCACTTCACGAATTATTCGCGAAAGCGTGAATTATTCACGAATAATTTGCGAATTAAACGAATTAATCACTAAGTTTGTTACTATTTTTCATATTTATGGATTTAAATATTTATTTATTTAGGTGATGGGTAATGAGATGCATTATTTTTTTTATTTCTTTCTTGCCAAGTGTTTTTCCAAATATTAAATCTTGACAAATTATTTCCGAACCCCGAATTTGTGAGTATGGTTATACATAGGAAAGTTCACTTTGAGACGTCCTGAATAACTCATTGAGAGCAATGGTGACAAGAATATTGTTGAGACCTATTGGTTTATGCCAATCAATAAATAATATAGTAGAGGCGCTTCTAGTTATCAACAGCAAATAAAATAAAATAAATTAAAACAGAGACGCTTCCAGTAAATCCTAGAAAGCCAGTTGTGTTTTCAGTTTCATTTTCTCTTGCTTCACTTAGCATAGTAATTCTTATTTATAGAATCCAGGAATACAAAATAACCAAAATTTAGAAAGTCAGGAATGAGGTACGCCAAGAAAACATGATATGAAACATGTCCAACATACCTAATAACCTCCGATTTGATGCTGACTATATCTCCAGATACAAGCTGATACTGATAACGACACTTTGAACAAGAAGCAACCTAAAGAAAACATCCCAAAAGAGAGAGAGATTAGAGAATGCACAGAGAGAGATTAAAGAATGCACAAAATTTACAAAAAGTGTCTGATTTTTCAGTGAATGTTATTACTACAGAAGAGATCCTTGACTATTTATAATTAATTTTATTCCAAATGGGATATCTCTAGTTATCCAAACAGACAAAGATATATCTGATATGTCATATGAGAAAATAAACCAGATGAGTGGTTGATCTACAAACTTACTTGAATGCCTTGTTGAGGTTGTGCAACTGCAATTGCTATTGTACAGACAGGACATTGCACAATCATTCCAAATGGCACCTATACATAACAAAACGTATGAGAGTTACATATCGCACTTTAATGTTTAAACTAGAAATAAAAAGTTGAGCTAATAGCACAATGACTTCGGGAGTCTCATTTTCTTCTACTCCTTATTAATGAGTTAATGGCTCAAACAGATGGAAGAAAAGAAGAAATATTGGCTGAATATATAGCTTAAATTGCTCTGAATACAAAAAAAGAAGGTATGGAAAATATCAAAAACATTGACAAAATATTCATATGGCCAAAATCTGTGTTGGTCATCAAATGCACCACAGGAGCTAAATAATGCTAAAACATGTGAATCCACTTGTCATGTTGTTGTGTAGTAACTGCTCATCTAGTACTCACTTGCAAAACAGTATTGCTTATGTTTGAAAGTACGAATGCAAATTGCAAGAACAAGTGCTTGAATTCATTAAAGAATCTGAAGTTACCTCCTCCCCAGAAGAGAGTCCCACTCCCGAAACATAGCTAATGATCTTGATTGCGTCTGAAACTCGCAGCGATGCTGCCAGCCCCTGAACAAGCAATGCATATATTCGTACATCTGGCCTGGCCCAAGTCCATCTTCCAATAGTAGACATCTTCTCACTAATGCCTGTTCAAACCCAAAACCATTTATCCTCCATTGATATATCAACAATGTCCACCTGCTATTAATAAACTCGCATGCTCATGTAAGTGAAAACGAACAACTTTTTATGAAAGGTATGTAACCAATAAACAATAACTGGTTTGCTCATTTTTGAATTCCAACACTCACTAAGAGTTTATCCGTTTCACTTGAACCTAAAACTACCAGAAGTAATGGAATTTCAGCTTAATGGTGTTTGCTTCCACTAAAAGTTGAACTTTCAAGATGTTTCAAGGTCCTATACAGAGAAAGTTAGGCATGCCTAGATAGAGGTAACATAATTGTTGCTATATGAAGGTATTTAACATACAACCATTATCCTTCACTTTGGTGTCTCACAGACATTTTGGTGTCGAGATATCTTATTATATATCTCAACCAAAAGGCAAGATGCCTACAACGTATCTAAACTTGAACCCAGTATAATTTTGTCAGGTCTGCGGGTTGGGGAGCTTTGGGTTTGGCCATGGTTTAACGGAGCTAGGGTTTAGAAAGGAACTGGAGATTTGGGGAAGAACAGATCAGCTAATACTTGATTTATTCCACTTCAATATGGCCTATCTATAGGCGGTTATATTGAGAGCGAAGGCAGTTAGAACTCAAGTGGTGGCCATGTGCTAACTCCTCCCGCCACTTGAATGTTCAAAAGAAAAGAAAAGTGCGCACAGCACTGGAATTACAGAAATATGCACAGAAACGTGCACAGTCACAAAACAAAGATACAAACAACTAAACAAGTATACAAATCCAAGCTCAAGCTGACTAATAATCACTTGCATCCCTGATAACTCCCTCTCCCTTCAGAAGGAGCTTGTCCCAAGCTCAAATGCAGGAAACCTTCGTCGAAAGTCATCTATATCAGTCCAAGTAGCATACAACCCCTGCCACTTTACTAACAGCTGAATACCCATCCTATTACCCTTCTTAAAGTATTTGCGCTCCAATATCAGCTCAGGCAGTAACTCAAAATCTTCTTCAATCCACCACCGAGTACTCTCAGAAAGTGCAGGCAAATGACTGCCGTGACATTTCTTTAACTTCAAAATGTGAAAAAATGATGAATTGTTGCCAAAGGAGGGAGTTCAAGGCGATAAGGTACTGAAGCAATCTTCTCGAGAACTCGATAAGGCCCAAAGTATCGCAGACAACTTATGAGGCAAAATGCCCTTAATAGAGGACTGCCTATAAGGCTGTAAACGAAGCAGAACCAAATCCCCCACTGCAAATTCTCTTCCAATTCGATGTTTGTCTGCAAAGTGTTTCATGCGTTCTTGCGCAACCTTGATATTATCTTGAAGCAATTTCAACACCTCATCTCTACTCAATAACATGTCTCCTGCACATAGTGTTGCAATGTCGGAGGAGACCTACCATACAAGGCTTGAAAGGGCGTTATTCCTGTGCTTGAGTGCTAGTTGGTGTTATACCAGAATTCCGCCCAACTCGACCATTGAAACCAATCTTTTTTGCTTTAATCCACACATGCAGCACAAATACATTTCCACCGCCTTGTTCACAATATTGGTTTGTCCATTCGTTTGGGGGTGGTACGCAGTAGAATATAAGAGTTTACTACCTTGTAGATTGAAAAATTCCTTCCAAAAACTGCTTACAAATATAGGATCACGATCACTCACTATGCTTCTGGGCATACCATGTAATTTACTGATATGATCAACAAATACCTACACAATAGATTGAGTTGAAAATGGATGAGGCAAACTGATGAAATGCACATACTTTGTCAAGCGATCTATTACCACCATGATGACTGATTTTCCTAAACTCTTAGGCAAACCTTCAATAAAGTCCATGGAGATATTCTCTCACACTTTATCAGGAATAGGGAGAGGCTGGAGAAAACCTATAGGAGCCATTGTTTTTGATTTGTTTTTTTGTAGATCAAACATTCTCTGATCATCAGCTTAATGTCTCAACTAATGTCATGCCAATACGATGCAGGGTCTTATGACCCCCCCCCCCCCCCCCGCCAAGCTAAAGCATGATTCTCTAAAAAGATCAAGTACCTGATAAGAGATGTCGGTCTTAGTAAGATCTTTCTTCTTTAATACCATACCCCATTCAAAACCCTGTACATGTTACCAGATAATACATGATTATGTAATTGTAGTTGTAGGTTAGTAAAATACTCATCTTGTTGTACCAAGGCTTTCACATCATCCAACCATTAAGGAACGACAAAAGAAATCTCCTGTAGCTCACCATCAACTGTTCTTCTTCGGGATATAGCATCAGCTCCAATATTATCTTTACCTTTTTATACGCCACAATGAAGTTGAACCCAAGTAACTTCCATAACCATTTTTCTTGCTCTCAATGTAGATGCGCTGCTCAAGAATGAATTTGATACTCTTTTGATCCGTCTTGATAATGAAAGTTCTCCCATGAAGATATTGTCGCCATTGTTTCACTGCAGCTAGGATTGCCCCAACTTCCTTCTCATAGGTAGATAAGCTTAGAGCTTTCCCTTTAAGCCCTTTACTCATTTAAGCTAAAGGATGAAGACCTTGCACAAGAATAGCTCCAATTTCATACTAAGACGCATATGTCTCTACGAAAAAATCTTTAGAGAAATGTGGCAGTTTAAGAATAGGAGTTGTTAAGGCCAATTTGAGACAATTGAAAGCATCTCGTGTACCTTCAGTCCATCTAAATGCATTCTTCTTTAAAAGTTGAGTGAGAGGTACTGCTATGCCGCTATAATTTCTCACAAACTTGCGATAATATCTAGTGAGCCCCAAAAATCCTCTCAATTCTTTAAGAGTAGTTGGTTCTGACCAGCTTTGCACTGCATCAATTTTAGAAGGGTCTACAGCTATACCCTTATCACTAATAATATGGTCAAGATACCCGACAGAGCTCTGCCCAAAGCTGCACTTGCTCAATTTAGCCACTAACTGGTGATCACTTAACATCTGCAGGGCTTCAAATAAATGCTGCAAATGGCTATCCCAAGATTCGCTATATATGAGAATATCATCAAAGAAAAATAGAATAAATTTTCTGAGGAACTCTTGAAAAATCTCATTCATCAAGCACTGGAAGGTAGTGGGAGCATTAGTTAAACCATGTGGCATCACAACAAACTCATAATGGCCCTAATGTTCGAAAGGCAGTTTTAGGAATATCATCTTCATTGACCCTTATCTGATGATACCCCGACTTAAGGTCTATTTTAGAGAAGAATTTAGCACAATTTAACTCATCCAATAACTCATCGATGACGAGAATTGGGAATTTAGCCTTGATGGTTTGTGGATTGAGCTCCTGATAGTCTACACAGAATCGCCAACTCCCATCTGCCTTTATAACAAGAATAACAGGAGAAGCAAAGGGACTTTTACTAGGTCTGATCAAACCTGCATTCAACATCTCCTTAATTTGTTTCTCAATCTCATTTTTTGTGCAAAAATGGATGTTTGTAAGAGTGTATACACACTAGCTTCTTCCCTTTAACAAGTGGGATCCGATGATCAATTTTCCTACTTGGAGGTAAGCCTACTTGATCTGCAAATACCTCTGGGTATTGCTGCAGTATCAGTTGCACATCACTGTTGCATTGGACTTCACCAGATAATTGCCAAAGCTCATTTTCTGCAGATGTTGAAAACGTTTTCTGATCATGTACTTGTATCATAAAAGCTTCACAAACATATCCTGAAGCTTTGTATAACTCAGTAGCCTCCATCATATCAATTTGTGGGTTATTAATAACTTGTAGCTTCATGAGAATACCTAACACCTTGAAATCAAGTCATTTTACTGAAATCAAAATTAACTGGACCCAATGTTCTCAGCCAGTGCACGCCCAAAACCATTTGAGCAAAGCCAAGGGGCAATAACAATAGACCAGCTATTAATTCAACCCCTTGTATTGAAAATTTCACCATATCTACTTTCCCTTCACAATACATGTTTTGGCCATTAGCAACTATTACCCGAAACCTTGGCTCACTCCTAATCATAATCCCATCTTTGATAGCTGTTTGAGGATCCAAATAATTGTGAGTTGAGCCAGCATCAATCAGTATATACACCTCCTTACCATTAATTCTCCCTTTAACTCGCATCGTTTGAGGGTAGACTTAGTCAAAACATGAAAAGAAATTGCAGGTTGTACATTTGATTTTTCAACAGAAATAGCAGGTTCCTCCACTTCCTCTACACTCTCTTCATCTGAATCATCATCAAACATCTCTAGAAAGTAAAATTTTTGAGTTTTACACTGATGATCTCTAGTATACTTCGCATCGCAATTAAAACAAAGACCATTTTCCTTCCTTTCTCTCAACTCATTTGGATGCAGTAACCTGGGAATGGTAGTTGGGGGTAATTTGCTCTCAATATTACTGGTAGATGAAGTGGTATTTATAGGGTTGGTAGTGGTAGTTCTGGGAGTGTAAGCAGGTTTAAAAACCTTCTGAATACACGCCAATTTCTCCTCATATCCTCTTACTAAGCTTATAGCTTCATTTACATTTCTAGGCTTTTAGGATTTCACATCCCATCTAATTTTATCCCTTAATCCACTCACAAATGTACTCAGAAAATGATTTTCAGTCCAATCCTCAACAAAATTGGATAATCGATCAAATTCTTGGACATATGTTTCCAAATCACCCTTTTGCTGTAGTTTTGATAACACTCCACCATAATCCTGAAATATAGTTGACCCGAACCTAGTCATTAACTCCTCTACAAACTCTAACCCAGTAATTGTTGTACTCCTAGGTTTGATGTGCAGTCCTCCCCTTCAAATTTAACGCAACAAACCTCAACTTCTGTGAATCCTCAATCTCATAGAAATCAAGAAACTGTTCAGCTCCACACACCCATTTCGTAGGATCCCCTAATGGAATGTAGGGAACTCCATCTTAAACACAGTTCTTTGAAAACTGAAGGAATCTTGACGAACCCTAGAATTAGAGGAATGAAGGTTAGTATTTGATACCTCTCTGTTAGGCCCTATAGGAATCGGAGCTGAAATAATCGAAGTTTGGAGAGTTGTTCGATTCTTGGCCATTTCTTGTGATTGCTCCACCACGTAGTTCAGCTGCGTCTGAAACACCACCATTTGCCCTTCGAGAACCTCCACCTTGGAATCCACCGTCGTCGGGCTCCCTACATCCCGATCATCATCATCGGTGGTTGGCTCTGATGCCACGATGTCAGGACCTGCGGGTCGGGAAGCTTTGGGTTTGGCCATGGCTTAACGGAGCTAGGGTTTAGAAAGGAACTGGAGATTTGGGGAAGCACATATCAGCTAATACTTGATTTATTCCACTTCAATATGGCATATTTATAGGCGGTTACATTGAGAGAGAAGGCAGTTAGAACTCACTCACATGACAGCCATGTGCTAACTCCTCCCGCCACTCGAATGTTCAAAACAAAAGAAAAGTGCACACATCGCGTGAATTACAGAAATATGCACAGAAACGTGCACAATCACAAAACAAAGATACAAACAACTAAACAAGTATACTAATCCAAGCTCGAGCTGACTAAAAAGTCACCCGCATCCTGAAAAATTTATTCTTACCTCCATTTTCTTTTTTCTCTCTCCCAATCTCACCTTTATATTTAAACGTATTGTATAAGATGATCTTAGTAATTACTGTTAGTGTGCTATGCATACACACACTAGAAATACTGTTCAAATATACTTCAAAGCTTTTAATTGTTGCATCACTTCTAGCCTTAGTTCTACTACTTCAAATACTATCCTGCTATAAACAAATTGACAAAGCATTCAACTATAGAAATATGCTAACTTATATCATATAAAAAAAAGAACACAATCTCACCTAGCCCAACCCCTGACCGCATGGCATGAAACACCGACAACGCCAACTCCACATTCCCCCTTTCAATCGCAGTTGCAATGATCACCCTACAATCCTCACTCCCCACTTCACCACCCCCACCTCCATTTCTCCCCTCCACTATCATCTCCATTGCTTCATCCGCATCTTTCGCGCCCGAAACCCGTCTCAGTAACTCCGTACTCAGACAACTGGGCCCACAACCATCACTCCCCACATTGTCCTTGTCACTACAACTAGGTACCAAATGAAGGGTAGTAGTAGTAGTAGTAGCAGCAGTAAAATATGAAGAAGAAGATGAAGATGAAGATGAAGAATGGTTTGTTGGGTTGAGAAAGAAGAAGGTGGGTTGAGAGAATTTGGGGCTGTGAAGAAGGGAGGGAGGAGAGAGAGGGGAGAAGAAGGGGGAGAGAGAGGTGAGCGCCATTGTTGAGTTCTCAGAAGCAAAAAAGCAAACAGGTTGTTGACATTGCTAGGGATAGAAGAGATGAGAAATGTGAGGTTGAGGTACGAATTAAGTGATAACTGATCACTGATGAAGAGAGGGAAAGACTAAATGATTTAACGGGTTAAAATGGGCCGGTCCGGGCTGACGGCCCATTACATGGCACTATGGAGAATCTAACTGGACCTTAATCAACCCGTTTTACGTTTGCAGTTTATTGGGCTAGGCCTATTTATGATGGTGGGCTTGAATGTGTCACTTATCAAAAGCTGAGGTGGACTTCATGTATTACGTAGGGTGAGCATCGGTCGGTATCCAATCTAATATGAACATCCACCACTGATTCAAAGAATGTCAATTTTTAAAATTTTTTCATCCGCAACCAATCCGAGTATTAATTGGATCGGTTTCCATCCAAGCCGATTAAGCTCGGTTTGGATTGAATTGGACAGCCGGTTTGGCGTGCTACTTTCCACCTCCAACATCATTCTCAATTTCATTGAAATTAAAAATCAACTTCAAACAATTTTAAGAAACAACCTGCTAGCAACCTGCTATTTTCAACACAATATAATCGGATTCAATCTGAAAAAACGACATGATATTTTCAGTAGCATATAATACAACCTGCGATGTAACATCTCGTATTAAATTAGTTTTAAAATACATTTTACACATGCAACGCACGTTCGATTTCGTCCCATTAATTTCATTCCAAATTTTTCTAAAAGTTATGCATAATTTCCTTACATTTATTTTTTGTTATCTATTAGAACCCATAGGCCAAATAGAAGACTCTAAGCCCATTAAAATAAATGAAAATAAATAAAATTGAACCAAGCCTACAAGAGGAAGTCCACTAAGAAAAATCCTACAAATTAGTTGTACACTTGTCGTGTAAACAATATGTGCAATCAAATAAATAACAACTAACAAATGAGAGTGTATGCTTGTGGGTTGCACGTGCACGTGGTGCAACCCAAGAACCACAAGTGGTTGGCGGGGGGGGGGGGGGGGGGGGGGGGGGAGGGGGGGGAGGGGGGGTAGTATTTGAGTAGTAGAAGAGTCTCCTCAAACCCTATAATAAATACCACCTCTTTTCTTCATAATCTTGCACCCAAGATCAAAAGAAACAAAAGGTAAGAAAGAGAGGAAAAGAAAGAGCGAGAGAGAGTTGTTTGAGTTCTTGTTTAGAGGAAGGAGAGCTTTCTAGGAGGAGAAGAGAGTTTCATTTTTGGAGCTAGGAGCAATTTCTAGGAGTCTTCTTCTACATTAGAATCTTCATGGAGGTGGTGTCTTCTTGAACTTTCTAAATTATAGTACCATGCATGTGTAGGTAAAGTGATATATAAAATTGATATGCATATGAGTAGTGATTAAATTGTAATGATGATATTTAGAATGAAAATGCATGCTAATTAAAAGATTGTCATGAAAGTAAGTTGATTGGTGTTATTTGATTAAATGACAAAGTTACTAATTAATGCCAAGAAAAGTTACTGTTTTGAGTTTTGTTTGCCTATCAGAAAATTGTATTTAATAAAATAGTTAGAATCTGGAACTAAAACTTTTTTGAGAGCATCTTGTATATGTCAGGAACATTCCTTCAAAATTTCATATGATTTGGAGGTCGTTTACTATTTTAATAAAATCTAAACTCGGAACTGGTTAGTAGTTGACTGGTTGGTAGAAATCTGTACACATTTCGGTTTTTTTCAATTCAGCATTGTAAATAAAATAATTTGAGAAAAGTCAGAAGTAAGAAGTTGTAGTAGACTCGTTATCTTTTCTGAAAAGTCTAAGAAATCAAGTTTTCACAAATAATTGAATTTTATATGAATTTTACAAGACTGTACAGTGACAGTATTTCAGTATTTCGACCCTACTGTACATTTCGAATAATTCAGGATTATAGGTACAGTATTTTGAGGAAACATATCACTAAGAAATTGTAGTAGACTTGTACTCCTTTATTTTGATATAATTAATACAAAGTTTCTTGAAGTATATGATTTTCTATGTTTTTTACAAATAGCATGAAATGCACTTTATGACTTTGAATTTACTGTTTTGCAAATGATACTTAAACGAGGTGATTGAAAATATATTCTCACTGTTTTAAGTTATATTTTGGGAAAATAAAGATCATATTCATGCTTAGATGAGATGTGAACTCAAGAAAAATATATATGTGGTTAATGATGTTATGAATTGGTTTAAAATAAATCAAAGGAAAATAATGATATGAGTTTTCACTGATGAATTTTTTAAGAGATTATGTTTGAATCTTAATTAACTTGTATTGAGAATGTTTTGATGTATATGAAAAGTGTATTGTGAAAATGAATAGGTTGAGATTGTACTTATTGATGAACAAATAAGAATAATGAGAATTTGAATGAAATATGACTACATGAACATGAGTTATAAGGGTATGAGTACCCCAAGTTGTTGAATATGGAAAGATGTTAATTCTAGAGGCTTAGTAATACCCAGGTACTGGCAAAAGTAATGGAAATGAATAATTGATTTTTGAGAAGTAACCAATATGGACTGTTGTTCTCGATATTTTTGTGGAAGACCGGCAGGAGGTAAACTAACTCTAGGTAGTATAATTTATTCATGTTCAAACTTAAGGATTAGGCACTAAATGAAAATGTAGTAAACTTGGGCAAACGTGAGTAGAGGGCCTCTATATAGTCGGGCGGTGGATTCTGGGACTATAGACCCAGTCGGACGGTGGATTCTGGGGCTGTGGTTGTTTGCGATGGAGGCGAGCCTTAATTAAATCCGAGATTATGATTGATCTGGTGGTGGATTTCGGGATCATGATTAGTCAGGCAGATAGTAGGGCGTACTCTAGTGTATATGTGTATACTGGGGCTAAAGGGACACTTGCGGGATGTTCACACGACGATGATTCTGTATAATCGGACGGTGGATCTCCGGGACTGGAATCCGAACTCGTAGAATGTCTAAACTTTTTTTTATTACTTGGTAGTTATCATGGCAAGGGATTAAACCCTTTAATGTGGAGTATGCATAGAATGGGATGCATAGAATCCGAATAAGTATGCATTAGTGTCATTGTAGTATAACATCTGTATTATGC